>JAULUF010000022.1:14132500-14617500 GCA_031834385.1 Semotilus atromaculatus | reverse complement strand
TTCTTTCTTACTAATCTATCATTCTTTCTAACTAATCTATCTATCTTTCTTTCTTTCTTTCTTTCTTTCTTTCTTTCTAACTAATCTATCTTTCTTTCTTTCTTACTAATCTTTTTTTCTTTCTTTCTTTTTAACTAATCTATCTTTCTTTCTTTCTTACTAAACTATAAACTAATTAAACTTTAAACTTCTTTAAACTTCTTCAAACTTATTGGTCCAAACTTTCACAAGCCAACTTAAAGTTTGTCTCAACGAACTTTTTCTAGTTAGTTATATGTTTCTCAGTCAAAGTAAGGTTGTGTCAAAGTGGGGAAGTCTGTGTGTGTGTGTGTGTGTGTGTGACATTTATAATAGAGTGGATTTATGTTGTTCGGATGTGTCTCTGACAGTGTGTGTGTGTGTGTGTGTGTGTGTGTGTATGTGTGTGTGTGTATGTGTTCATGTTTTTCTATCCCGGTGGGGACTTCAGCCTGAATGCACACAGACTCATGGGGACTCGTGTCACAGTGGGGACCTAAATAGAAGTCCTCATGGGTAAACAAGCTTATAAATCATACAGAATTCGTTTTTTTGGAAAAGTAAAAATGCAGAAAGTTGTGTGTGATGGGTAGGTTTAGGTGTCGGGTTAGTGTAAGGGGATAGAATATACAGTTTTTACAGTATAAAAACCATTAAGTCTATGGAGAGTCCCCACAAAGATAGTAAACCAGACGTGTGTGTGTGTGTGTGTGTGTGTGTGTGTGTGTGTATACGTGTGTCACTGAGAGTGAGAGATTGAAAGTGATATAGAGACTCATTATGTCTAATTAAAGTGCTTTTCTCTATTATTCCAGGTATGTGAGTGACCTTTTAGGAGGAGAGAAGTTTGTTTCTTGCTCAGTTGTGCTGCCCACGTTGTGTCATCTATCACGTGTGATGGAGGTCTCAGAAGATGACCCAGCATACATGATTAAGTTTAAGGAAACTTTCACAACAGACATGGACAAACGGAAGGAAAAAACCAACACCACATGGCTGAGGGTTGCAACAGCACTGGACCCTAGGTTTAAGGACCTCAAATGTCTGAGCAGGGCTGACAGAGCTGAGGTGTGGAGTTCAGTCTGTGCCTTGCTCAAGAATGGGGAGGGGGGGCAGGGGCTTGCACAGCGAGATAAACCAGTGACAACTGAGCCACCTAAGAAGATATCATGTCTCATGTCTGTGCCAGAGTCTTCATCTGATGATGATGAAGAGGAATGTATTGAGAAATGTGTGGAGCGCTACAAGGCAGAGCCCTCTATTGACATAGAGGACTGTCCCCTGCAGTGGTGGTCCAAACATGAAGGGGCACACAGTGAGATGGCCTACCTTGCACGCATATACTTATCAACACCTGCCACATCCATACCTTGTGAAAGATTGTTTTCATTATCAGGACATGTTGTTCAGAAAAAGCGAGCTGCCCTGTCATCTGAAAATGTAAACAGGCTCGTCTGTTTGAGCAACTGGCTCAGTGCAAAGAAAGAGAAATAATGGGAACCTGTGGTTTTTCTATATTCTTTTCCCCATGTGTTTAATAGACATGAACAAGTTCTTTGAAAAACATGTCTATGTTCTTTATGCTCTATGTTTAGGGTGGTTTCAGTAATAATAAATGTAAATTTTACATGTTCAGAAGAAGTGAGCTGCCCTGTCCTGCAAAAATGTAAACAGGCTCATGTAAGTAAATTGAGTAAAGAAAGAGAAGTAATGGGAACTATGTATTTCTATGTTATTTTTTTCATGTGTCTAATAGACATGAACAAGTTCTTTGAAAAACATACATGACCTTTGATAGATGTCTAGTCTTCATGCTTTGTTGAGTATGATTTCACTCATAATAAACATGCATTTGCATAAAGCATCCATATTTGTCCACACCCATGTTGATTAATGTATTCAAAACTTAAAAAGTATTCATTTAAGGTACATTTAGAACTGATAAAAATGTGCGATTAATCGCGATTAAATATTTTAATCGATTGACAGCCCTAATATATATATACACTCACCGGCCACTTTATTAGGTACACCTGTCCAACTGCTCCTTAACACTTAATTTCTAAGCAGCCAATCACATGGCGGCAACTCAGTGCATTTAGGCATGTAGACATGGTCAAGACAATCTCCTGCAGTTCAAACCGAGCATCAGTATGGGGAAGAAAGGTGATTTGAGTGACTTTGAACGTGGCATGATTGTTGGTGCCAGAAGGGCTGGTCTGAGTATTTCAGAAACTGCTAATCTACTGGGATTTTCACGCACAACCATCTCTAGGGTTTACAGAGAATGGTCCGAAAAAGAAAAAACATCCAGTGAGCGGCAGTTCTGTGGGCGGAAATGCCTTGTTGATGCCAGAGGTCAGAGGAGAATGGCCAGACTGGTTCGAGCTGATAGAAGGGCAACAGTGACTCAAATAACCACCCGTTACAACCAAGGTGGGCAGAAGAGCATCTCTGAACGCACAGTACGTCGAACTTTGAGACAGATGGGCTACAGCAGCAGAAGACCACACCGGGTGCCACTCCTTTCAGCTAAGAACAGGAAACTGAGGCTACAATTTGCACAAGCTCATAGAAATTGGACAATAGAAGATTGGAAAAACGTCGCCTGGTCTGATGAGTCTCGATTTCTGCTGCGACATTCGGATGGTAGGGTCAGAATTTGGCGTCTACAACATGAAAGCATGGATCCATCCTGCCTTGTATCAACGGTTCAGGCTGGTGGTGGTGGTGTCATGGTGTGGGGAATATTTTCTTGGCACTCTTTGGGCCCCTTGGTACCAATTGAGCATCGTTGCAACGCCACAGCCTACCTGAGTATTGTTGCTGACCATGTCCATCCCTTTATGACCACAATGTACCCAACTTCTGATGGCTACTTTCAGCAGGATAATGCGCCATGTCATAAAGCTGGAATCATCTCAGACTGGTTTCTTGAACATGACAATGAGTTCGCTGTACTCAAATGGCCTCCACAGTCACCAGATCTCAATCCAATAGAGCATCTTTGGGATGTGGTGGAACGGGAGATTCGCATCATGGATGTGCAGCCGACAAATCTGCGGCAACTGTGTGATGCCATCATGTTAATATGGACCAAACTCCCTGAGGAATGCTTCCAGCACCTTGTTGAATCTATGCCACGAAGAATTGAGGCAGTTCTGAAGGCAAAAGGGGGTCCAACCCATTACTAGCATGGGGTACCTAATAAAGTGGCCGGTGAGTGTATATATATATATATATATATATATATATATATATATATATATATATACCGGTATATATATATATATATATACACTCACCTAAGGGATTATTAGGAACACCATACTAATACTGTGTTTGACCCCCTTTCGCCTTCAGAACTGCCTTAATTCTATGTGGCATTGATTCAACAAGATGCTGAAAGCATTCTTTAGAAATGTTGGCCACTATTGATAGGATAGCATCTTGCAGTTGATGGAGATTTGTGGGATGCACATCCAGGGCACGAAGCTCCCGTTCCACCACATCCCAAAGATGCTCTATTGGGTTGAGATCTGGTGACTGTGGTTTTTTTTTTTAGTACAGTGAACTCATTGTCATGTTCAAGAAACCAATTTGAAATGATTCGAGCTTTGTGACATGGTGCATTATCCTGCTGGAAGTAGCCATCAGAGGATGGGTGCATGGTGGCCATAAAGGGATGGACATGGTCAGAAACAATGCTCAGGTAGGCCGTGGCATTTAAACTATGCCCAATTGGCACTAAGGGGCCTAAAGTGTGCCAAGAAAACATCCCCCACACCATTACACCACCACCAGCCTGCACAGTGGTAACAAGGCATGATGGATCCATGTTCTCATTCTGTTTACGCCACATTCTGACTCTACCATCTGAATGTCTCAACAGAAATCGAGACTCATCAGACCAGGCAACATTTTTCCAGTCTTCAACTGTCCAATTTTGGTGAGCTCTTGCAAATTGTAGCCTCATTTTCCTATTTGTAGTGGAGATGAGTGGTACCCGGTGGGGTCTTCTGCTGTTGTAGCCCATCCGCCTCAAGGTTGTGCCTTCACAAATGCTTTGCTGCATACCTTGGTTGTAACGAGTGGTTATTTCGCTCTTCTATCAGCTTGAATCAGTCGGCCCATTCTCCTCTGACCTCTAGCATCAACAAGGCCTTTTCACCCACAGGACTGCCGCATACTGGATGTTTTTCCCCTTTCACACCATTCTTTGTAAACCCTAGAAATGGTTGTGCGTGAAAATCCCAGTAACTGAGCAGACTGTGAAATACTCAGACCGGCCCATCTGGCACCAACAACCATGCCACGCTCAAAATTGCTTAAATCACCTTTCTTTCCCATTCTGACATTAAGTTTGGAGTTCAGGAGATTGTCTTGACCAGGACCACACCCCTAAATGCATTGAAGCAACTGCCATGTGATTGGTTGATTAGATAATTGCATTAATGAGAAATTGAACAGGTGTTCCTAATAATCCTTTAGGTGAGTGTGTATATATATATATATATATATATATATATATATATATGTATGTATGTATATAATTTATTTCATTTATTTATTTTGTCAGTTCCAAACATTGACTTCTGTTCCTTCTGTGGGAATAAAGACCTGCCAAAAACTATGCTGTTTGGGTGAGATTTAAACTGTACAGTAGATAATATAGTGGATAATATGTAAAACATCTGGAGTGAAATTCCATGGATTATTTAATAGTAATTAATTATTGTAAAACTTTTATGCATTATAGGATTCCTAAAGCAAACATTTCCTTCATATAATTGACATATTTATCCCCTTATAGATTCAGTGTGGAACTTGTGCGAGATGGTTTCACATACGATGTCTTGGAATGAAAGCAGCACAAATACCAAGAAAAGATATCCCATATTGTGCTATGTGCAAAAGCAAGTAAAGAGGCCGTGGGAGAGTTTGACAATATCTCTTGTTATTGACTATATTTGGCTCTGAAAATGTCCCAGGATTATTGTACTATAACCAGCTAGATTACACGTGTGGGGGAAAACGTTGATGGTAATGCAAAGTAAGGTTTAAAGAGTAGTGAAGTTTATAACACAGTGAAATCTTTGTTCATTTATTATTTTTCATCTTTGTTATTTTTCATAATAAAACAATAAGTATAACCATCAGGACAGCAGTGATGTGTAAACAGAATTTGGCAACAATACAGTGTATTACAGTGAAGTTATTGAATATGTTTCATAATAAAAATCATCAAAATTATACATTTACAATTGTATATACAATAAAAAAAAAAAAATCCAAAATAAGTGTTGTAGTATAACCATCAGGACAGCAGTGATGTGTAAACTGAATTTGGCAACAATACAGTGAATTACAGTGAAGTTATTGAATATTTTTCATAATAATAATACAAATTATACATTTATAATTGTATATACAATAAAAAAAAAATTTTTCAAAATAAGTGTTGTAGTATAACCATTAGGACAGCAGTGGTGTGTAAACTGAATTTGGCAACAATACAGTGAATTACAGTGAAGTTATTGAATATTTTTCATAATAATTATACAAATTATACATTTATAATTGTATATACAATAAAAATGTTTTTGTTTTTTTCAAAATAAGTGTTGTAGTATAACCATTAGGACAGCAGTGATGTGTAAACTGAATTTGGCAACAATACAGTGAATTACAGTGAAGTTATTGAATATTTTCCATAATAATCATACAAATTATACATTTAATTGTATATACAATAAAAAAAATATTTTTTTCCCAAAATAAGTGTTTTAGTATACAGAATTTGGTGACACTATAGTGTTTGACAGTGAAGTTATTGACTGTTTTCGTAGTAACGCTTTTCGGGGTTTGCACTTTGCAGACAGTCCCTTCGGATCTGTCTCTCAGTCGCCTGCGCATAGAGATCAATGTATTTTATCCACTGCGAAGGAAAGCTCATTTCGGGGAAAATTAGGTTGTAGCTGCTTCTCTACATTACTACGGTTAAAAAGAGGTGTTATTAGTGTAGTAACAACGTTTAGCTGAGGAGTTATTGACCCGGGAAGTTCGAATCTGTGAATTTATTGCCAAATTTACTTACTGTCGATATCCTCTCAATTCATGGGAGAGAATGTCGCTACCGCCACCTGCTGGTGTGGCTAATTAACTGCTCTCACACGTACGTACGCCTTACAAATCTCTTTTTGCAGATCGCAGAGGGACAGAGTGGACAAAAATCCACAAATGTGTAAAAAGGGAGTTACAAATGTCACGTGACCTGCAAATTGCCCGGAAGCAATCCACAAATGCGTAAACAGTTTTGTGTGTAGAAATGGATCCACAAAAGCGTAAATCACACTGTGTATGTGAAATAAAAAGATATTTGAACAGATTAAATTGTGTGTATTTACAAATCACACATTATTTTTGGTGAATATGATTTTACACAACACAAATGTAAAAATACATGTTTTAGGTTGTGAGATATTTGTGTATATGTTTATTTACAGATCTCCGCAGTACACATTGGACAAAATTCCACAAATTTGTAAAAAGGAACTTACAAATGTAACGTGACCCACAAATTCACAGGAAGTAATTTGCAAATGTGTAAAAACAGTTTTGTGTGTAGAAATGGATCCACTAATGCGTAAATCACAATTTGTATGTGAAATAAAAAGATATTTGTACAGATTTAATTGTGTGTATTTGCAAATCGTGAGATATTTGTGTATATGTTTATTTACAGATCTCTGCAGTACACATTGGACAAAATTCCACAAATGTGTAAAAAGGAACTTACAAATGTAACATGACCCACAAATTCACAGGAAGTAATCTGCAAATGTGTAAAAACAGTTTTGTGTTCTACACATCACCCTGTATTTTTGTGGATATGATTTTACGTATCACAAATGTAAATATACACATTTGCAGATAGTGAAATATTTGCGCATCATTGTACACATTTGTAGATTGTCTTCTGTGGGTTACAAATATTAAAGTCCAAATAATTCTTCCATATGGGTCACGGCTGAGTGAGTCTTCTTTACACTCACTTTACACTTTACACTTTACACTTTACACTCAAACGAACATTTTCTCGTCTATCGTGCGTTTACATTACACCTGTACCACTAAAAAGACGGATTATACCCAAGATTTCAGTCATAAATTAGTATTAATATTAATAGCATCACTGGTTGCATCGTTGCTAACTTGCTGTCCATCTGTTAAAATGGCAAATATATCTGTATGTTATCTACCTTTTGGTGCAGATGAGAACAAATTTGAGATGCTCGCGGTGCAGTCTGAATTAGAAGCTGTAGAGAAGCAGATCTGTGACCTTTTAGAGAAACAAGCTGAGCTGAGAGACTGGCGTTATAGCTCTTGAAACATCACGCGCCGATGCACACTGATCTGTGATTAACGTTAGTAACCCGCTGACGCTGACCTCGTCTACTCCGTGCGTTTCTCAGCATTGGTCCCGAGCGTCCAGGTCACGATCAGCCGTGGTTTCATTCACTCCGGCTCCAACACACCACCACGAAGTCTGGGTGGTTCCGCGGAAGCCGCGAGCCAGGAACAAAATCTTTTCGCCCCTCCCGGTTTTCGAGATCTCCACCCAGAACCGCTTCTCCTCTCTTCGCGAAACTGAACGCGATGCTGTGATCATCGGCGATTCCACCGTCCGACCGTCCACGCTACGTTAGGTAAAAGTAAGGTGCACAGTCATTGCTTTCCTGGTGCTCGTGTTCTTGATATCGCTGCGCGGGTACCTGAGATCTTGAACGGTGACGAGCGCGTCGGAGCTGTTGTGCTTGTTGTGGCAAAAATTCATTAAACAGACATCACTGCGTAAGAGACACTCAGAGTCAAATTAGTAAAAAGAAAAGTATTTATTCCTGCAAGAACAAATAGGTTCAGTCCATACACAGTTGCCCATGCAAGGAGTGACACACAGAACACAGACCAGAGCAAATCTTTATACTTCTTCCAAGGCTATCTCCTCCCAGGCCTTTCACAGTGTAAGGCCTCGCTAAATCGAACCAATGGCGGCATACGATCAGCGGCGAAGGTCTCGCGCATGTTCCGTCCTTTCCAGGCTAAAGGGATTTTTGATTAAATGCAATACACTTTCTCATATGTATTAACTCGTTATTTCATCTGACTCCATATATAAAAGGGTTTTAATGATATCTGTGCATCATTAAATGTGAGCGAGTGTCTGACTATTCCTTGTAACCATTAGCTAAATGAACAATGTCAAAGTCAATTAGAATAATCAAATGTAACAATTTATTATGTCGGGTAAAGTATCATGCCAATTTCACAATCAGTTCAAAGATAATCAATACAATAACATCGAATGCTCTAGGATAAGAGAAATGCAAACCCAACATTTTAAGAAATACATGAGGCTGAGTTTTTGAGACTCAACCTCACGGGCTCTCAGAATTACAGAAAGCCTCAAGCTTTTCACTGCAGTCCATTAAATAGCCAGAATCTTTTCACATGGAAAACCTGCTAATTTGCATTAAGTTACACCTCTTGGGGTGGGGGAAAAAAGACCATTTGCCTTTCTTTGAGTCAGTTATCTCTAAACTCTTAAAAACCTTAGTACCTTGTGTTTTACTCTTTGGAAATGAGACCATTGTACCAGTCACACTGAGACCTTTAAAATGATACTAAACACAATACTTAATCATTCACATTAAAACCATATATATTCTTGTGTGAGTTAAGTGTTACTGAGAGACAGAATGTTGTGGATAAGGTGAGACTTTTGTCTCAAGGAAGAGGGGGGAGGTCAAATGTTAATTTTCCCACAAGATTCTTTGTTTCCTAAACCAGTGATCATTCTTTAACCAGTTCTTCCAATTTCCAGCCTTACAGATCCCTCCTTGACCCCGTGGGTCACATTCGGACGAAAACTTACGGGGTCACAGTAAGGCGTTTGTTGAAATCCTTGAGATGTAATTCAAAAATTGTCTTTGCAATGTTAGCATCTGTAGAAGCTCAGAGAGCTGTGTTCACCTGCAGAACACCTGGCCTCACCAGGTGTGTAGCTTGAGTCCAGCAGGTGGATGAATGCATTCAGCTTTTCTTTCTGTGATCCGAACGAGGTTCATAGAGTCAATCTGGACCTTTTTGACTTGTTCAGTTGACGTGTCATGGAGAAACTTCTGCTTCTCTGGCACCTTCCCCATGATGATAATCTGACCCTCCTTGACCAATCCTGTCACCTCCAGCGGTGCGGTTGTCTGGGCAGACCTCAGTGGGTGAAGGGGTTCTCCTTGATTCCACACTGCTTTGTGTGAGACACCTGACAAGCATCTTAAATGTCCGCTTCACGATTGAGCACATATGAACTTCAAGTCGTAAAGGAAATGCATAGGAAAACATAATGCAACAAAACAAATCAAGTCATGTTCAATGTAAAATACCATGTTCATGTCAGCAAGTGTGAATGGTACATCTGGTCTCATATGTTCCTCAAGGTCAGGTAAGGTGGTCTCATTTTTAATATCCAATTCTTTCACCACTGATGATATTAAATGGTAGTGGAATTTAAATATTCTTGGTCTGACTTACTCAAAGGAAATGCAGCAAGAAGTCGGTGCATAATCAAATAATCAAATAAATGGTACGCATCAATACATCTTGTAATAACAATAATAATATTCAAATACAAAACTATGAAGAATCACTGTTTGTTCGGGAATCTTCCAATGCAAGCCACCTATGCAGATATAAGGAGTGACTTGGAACATGAATAATCATACAAGGATGGAGATTGTTCACTCCTTCCAACAGTTGTGTGTGTGTGTGTGTGTGTGTGTGTGTGTGTGTGTGTGTGTGTGTGTGTGTGAGAGGGAGAGGGTGTGTGTGTGTGTGTGTGTGTGAGAGAGAGAGAGAGAGAGAGAGAGAGAGAGAGAGAGAGAGTGTGTGGCTCAGTCACAGTCGATGACAGGTACATTTTAAATTCTGTAATTTGTTGAAGCGCTCACACTTCAGATCTATTCGTTATTGATGATGTTTCTGTTATTATTGGTTTGTTGAGAAATCAGGGGCCCTCTGACCTTCCAACAACCCTAACAACAATCAGAAAGTTTGAACATTTTGAAAATTGAATAGCAGGTCTGTCTCTGCTTCATAATTTTTCATCATTGATTTGCGACTGTAGCCATTCATATGTATATTACAGTGTTTTTCCATGAGTTGGAAGAGTGTTGTGAACAGCATATGTTATGTCATGGGATCAGCTTTCCCATCCTATGTGTGTGAAGCTATTTAGTGAGGTGACACTTTTGGACTGTCATCTTTATCTCCTTATGTGTCGTGTTCAACCTGGATAGACTTGATCTTTTCCAGGTGATGATGATGTGAGGGTGTAGTGATGGAGGAGTGTGGGTTCATGTCTAGGAGATGGGTGGAATATAATCTATAACAATTGTGTTGCAAATTTAGTTCCAGTTCTAAACTGGGAGGCCATGCTAATGTAGTGGTGTGCTACTGTGAGATTTAAATGGCCTTTGACGTTTCACCCATCTCCCGAATCTCAGGTTCTGTTCTAACAATCCCGCTGTCCTGGCGATCCAGGTGAGGTCCGGCCCGTCCTGGCATCCGTCCTCCGAGGAATTGCAGAAGTAAACCTGACAAAAGCAAATGCAGAGAGAACCACAGTTAATTCTGATGTTTTCAACAGTTTTAAATTCAGACATGTGGAATTCTTTTTCTTCCTCCATTGCGATTTTAATTCCCGTTGTCACATGAAACCGAGTTTCATTGACCAGGTCTGAATTACTGCCGTTGTTTCAGTGCAGTGTGCGACACCTTAAAGCTGCTCTTGCAGTCGAGCCTTCACAGTCTGCTGTGTCATGAGCATTAGAGATCACAGTTCTGCTGGGGACATTTTGTCTGGCTTTACCTCAAGTTGCTTTCATTACAGCCAGATCTGTGGGCATAAATTAGTTCACCTGTTTTGGTGTGGTGTCGTTCACACATTTGGTTAGTGCAGATCTCTTGTGACCTGCAAAAGGCTGTGGTACTTCTGTTCAATGTTTAGTTCACACCCTCCTTGAAAATATGCGTCCTTGATCAGTTTGCTATTACCTGTGCCACACTTCTGAGAGTGTTTTTTAAATGCAAAAATAAAAGCACACCTCCGTCCGCCCTTTTGGCACTGGGTAGTAGCTCAAGGGATTAATGTCACACTTCTCCAATTAATGCCCTGCTTGGCGTGGCGATTACAATATAATGTGTATTATAATTCGAGTTATAATACAATTATATTTAAGAATATAAGTGAAATTATATTGTTTTTGGTCTCTGAAGAGTCTCTGCTCGTTCTTGTATCAATACATTTGAATATGAAAAGGCTTTCTGGCTCAGGCTGATAAGATGTACATTTGCTGTTTCTCTTTTCTGTTTGCTAGGTTTCGCATACCTTTTCTTTTCATCTAGTCTTTTTAAAGACTATAAGAAAGCCAAGTGGCCATTTTAACGTTTGTTTACTCTTTTGAACTCTTAGTTTTAGTTTATCCGCTCAGATCAGGAAGCTATATCGCTCTGCAGTCCTTCTCTCAAGGCCGCACGACACACCCCCGTCAGTTCCAATAATCAATTCAGAGGTAATTTGACTAAATATCTGGGATCTGTCGTATTCACACGTACAATCAGAGATATATATATAAGTCCCCTTGAACGCCTCCCCTAGAAATTAACTCAGTGTGTTACTTTAGTAGGGACGATTGACCACCATGAAAGATAACAGTTCATCAACTCAACTGCTCTTAGAATGGCTTCAGGTCAAGCCCGTGATCTGTAAATCACGCACGTTTATCCAAAGTAATCACTAACTTAACACAGTGGATTTTGACACACCCGAACTAGGTTGATTAAAACAGCGTTTGCTGATTCTAGTTGGAAATACCTTGTCACCCCGTTCAAGTACACGTGAAATGATATCGGATATTAGCCGTCGCTAAATCTGACGCGAAAGATGTGGAAATATACGAATCCAATAATCTAGGGAAAAAACAGTCTTTCAGAGTCATTCAGAATTAATTCAAACGTAACCATTTACAATTTTTGTATGCGAAAAACAGCTCCCATAGAGTGGAGAGGTAAAGTGTACGTTCTCTAAAGCTTTGAATATGAAAAGGGTTTTTTGTTTTTGTTTCAGGATTAATGAGATGCACGTTCACTGTTTCTGATCTTCAAATTCAAATTGTGAATCACACAATAGCCTAGACACACGTGTTTAATTCAGTTTACACAGGACACATGGCCTAGAATACAACATCTACAGCCTTTACCTAAGTGATACAAACACACTTACAGTAAAGGCCATTGCACACTGAGTCCGAAATTTTCGTATGCGTTTTTTCGTGCTCGTCAGCCTAAAAATTCGTCACGCACAGAAACCTTGCACACTGAGTCCGATGCGTATTTATTAAAGCTTTGCGGAAAAAAACGCAAAAATACTAAATGGATTCGTCAAGCAGTGAAGATGATTTTTTTGCCCTCTCTCTTCTTAAAAAGAGAAAAAGAAAGAGGAAATTGGGTCCAACCAATCCTGAGATTGCGCCGAGAGGAAGGAGAGTTTCAGCTCCTTATCAAGGAGTTGGGAAATTATCCCGAGCGATTCAAAATTTACCTCAGATGTCAGTGGAAAAGTTTGATGCTTTGCTAGCGATACTTGAGCCACACATTAAAAAGAAGACAAATTTCTGTGAGCCAATCGATCCTGAACAGAGACTGGCAGTAGCCTTATGTCTAAAGTAACACACACACACACACACACACACACACACAGCCGGCGGAAGCGCTGGGCAAACAGAACAGCTGTATACAGGTTATATTTTGTACCCTAATAATACAATAGTAATCGAATTGGCTGCTCAATCACACCTAAATCGATCCGAAATTTCGATCTGATTGAAAGGGGAGGTTTATTCCTTTTCTAATCTAATCGAGAGAACATGTAAACACTTGATCGAATTGAAAACCGAAACTGAGGACTGCGCATGTACAATGATGTGCGGAACGAGCTGTTCTTTCCAAAGCCTCTCAACCTCTCAAAATGCTTGCTACGGATGCGAAAAACGCAGAAAATCGAACCCGATCCGAATTTTTTTATTACGGACGAAAGTTTCGGAGGCAGTGTGCAAGCGTGATTGAAATAACGTGAGGTCGATTTTTTTTTTTTACGTGCGAAAATTTTGGATGCGAATTTCGGACTCAGTGTGCAATGGCCTTAAAGCAATCCTGTGCTTCATGAATAAACTTAAATTTAGCCTATGTGCATGCTGTAGCACAAACAACTAAAGTGTGTTCTATTAGCACAATGTGTTAAGCACAATTCCAAATTTAAAAATTAACAGAATTATTTCATGCTTTTTAATCCCATCGGTGTTAACGTGTAAGCTTTCAAATGCAATATAGAGATTTTAATGTTTTGAATGTGGCTTTGGCCCGCCACCAGTAGGCCGAACAAATAAGGGTTAAGCGTTGGACGCAGCATGGTCATTAGCATTTAGCATTAGCCTTGAGCGTTTTTGAAAGCAGCATGGTCATTAGCATTTAGCATTAGCCTTGAGCGTTTTTGAAAACAACATGGACAATAGCATTTAGTGTCATCCTTGATATTTGAGTTTTAGCCTGTAAATAATATCGTCATGTTTTCCCAAAATTTGCTTTTCATAAACAATGCATCGATTTGCCTTTTTATTTATAAAATCACGTGTTTTCCAATTGTTTACAAACTTAGAATTTTCTTTCTCTTTGCTCATTTCCACCACATGTTGCAAGTTTGTTCAAACAAAGCCAATGCAACAATGGAGAAAACACGCTGATTTCAAAACTTTAGCCTCTAATTTTACAGCTCTTCATCAAGTAAGTTAGGCTACCAGAAAATTATTTGGAAGATGTAATTCCAATTTTAGGTTTCGTTTCTTGTTGCTTAGGCAAACAAATATATATTTAAAATCTATTAGGGTTTTCCTTCCTCATCTGCGCTGCCGTTATCACGTTCTCACGTGTTTCCGTTCTGGACTAAACAAAGCTAGGGCTTTCCGACCCGTAACAATGCAAACAACATTTTCACAACACTTCTAGAAAAGGGCAGAAAAAGTTGACTTACCACAGCGCAGAAGACAGAGAAGAATTTCAAACCTCGTGTTGATTTTAAAATCCCCATACTTTGCTGGAAAGACGTTTCTCAAGAAATCCATTTGTTGCGAGATCACGTCGAGGTCACCATTTTGTAAGGCCTCGCTAAATCGAACCAATGGCGGCATAAGATCAGCGGCGAAGGTCTCGCGCATGTTCCGTCCTTTCCAGGCTAAAGGGATTTTTGATTAAATGCAATACACTTTCTCATATGTATTAACTCGTTATTTCATCTGACTCCATATATAAAAGGGTTTTAATGATATCTGTGCATCATTAAATGTGAGCGAGTGTCTGACTATTCCTTGTAACCATTAGCTAAATGAACAATGTCAAAGTCAATTAGAATAATCAAATGTAACAATTTATTATGTCGGGTAAAGTATCATGCCAATTTCACAATCAGTTCAAAGATAATCAATACAATAACAATAGTCAACGAGGTGCGAAAGCAGGAGGAGAGGATGAGGAGTATAAAGGCCATTTCCCAGGCCAAGCAGGGAGAGTGGATGAGATGGGAGAGTGTGGAACAACGCAAAATGGGCTGGCAAGACCTTTGGTCAATGGAAGAGAGTAGGATCAGTTTCCTTATTAGGTCAACATATGATGTTCTCCCATCACCGCAGAACCTAAACCTCTGGGTAGGAGAGGATCCCTCTTGTCCTTTGTGTTCATCACCTGCCACATAAAGGCACATTTTGACAGGATGTAAGGTGGCTCTTAGCCAAGGTCGGTTTACTTGGCGCCATGACCAAGTACTGAGATGTTTGGCTTTAGCATTGGAAGGCAAGCGTAGTATGACCAATAAGTTGCCGCATGTTCTAGCAAAACATTACACGCAGAAGACAACATTCCTCCGCCCAGGCGAGCAACCACCAAGAAAAGGTGTTAACACCAATTCTCGGCCAGGACAACTGGAAGCTGCTAGGGACTGGAAGATGCTGGCTGATCTTGATCAACGGCTTATTTTTCCACCTGAGATTGCCACCACTAACCTACGACCAGACATTGTTTTGTGGTCTGGATCAGCACGCATTGTTCAACTGATAGAGTTGACAGTGCCATGGGAGGATGCTGTAGATGAGGCATATGAGAGGAAGAAACTGCGGTATGCTCATTTGGCCACTGAAGCAGAACAGCGAGGATGGAGAGTCCAGGTTTATCCAGTGGAAGTGGGTTGTCGAGGTTTTGTGGCACACTCTACAACCCGGTTCCTCAGGGACGTCGGATTCAGCGGCCAAGAGTTGCGTCGCACAGTAAAGAACTTATCTGAAGCAGCAGAAAGGAGCAGCAACTGGCTGTGGTTGAGACGGAAAGATTCTAGCTGGCAAGGTACAGGCCGCCACGCTACGGTTTCGTAGAATTCTTGAAAAACTTGAAGAGTCTGTTGGTTTATTTGTATAGGTTCTATAGTATAGGTTGTATAGTATACTATACAATTTGTATAGGTTGTATAGTATAGAATGACGGGTGGTTGGGTAGATATTGTGTTTTGCGTTAGGTGGTATGCCATACGGAACCGTTGCCACTGTAACTGCTTTAACGCACCAGTGGGGCTCGACAGCCTTAATCAATCGGGTTGGCGCGTATGGTTGGGTTGCGGAGAGATAGTGAGATTGTGGTTAGGTCTCAGCAGCAGGAGGGATGTAGAGGTCAGTAAGCTGGGCTGAGTTGAGTGGGGGACGGAGGGGGGTGACTCTGGGACGCCAGAGTCACTGTCGAGCCCTCTTGAGGTGTCGTGGGCTAGTCGACGAAACACTGAGGACGGAAGGTGCCCACTTGAAGACCCTAGAGATGTCCCCTACTCGGCTCAATCCAGACGGTTGTCGTGTTGGTCCACTAGGGAGACCACACTGTAGTTGCAGCCGTCGTGTGTGCTGACGCGCCAAGTACACTGCAGCCGTTAACGCCGGACAGAAGGGGAGTCACACCCTCATATGGAAAGAAGCGTAAATGGATGGAGAAGCATAGTTTACTGTAAAGCTACGTCTTAGTGTTGCTTATCTTGGCGAAAGCCGAGTACAAATCAGCATGAAGTTTTAACATCTACTCTCGTGTAATGGAAATCATGAAGATCTGGATACGTCCAGTGACTGCGGTGAATAGTGCTGCTGGCAACAAGGGAAAGACCTTGTGACAGCCTGGAGAGACAGCTGACAGGAGGAAATAGACCCCAATGGGGCTGGTAAGGGTTAGCTACCCTTGTCGGCAGTATTCAGCTTCGTGTTTACAGGATGCTGGAGACACCCGCCCAAGGCTTCTAAGAAATTAAAGAGAAAAATACCCCTAGAGTCTGCGAGAGCGGGGGCGGAAGATGACTCGATGTTGGAGAACATGGTTAACGACTTAGGAATGGAAACGGATATGAGTATGGAGAGTAAGACTAGTTCAAGATCTGCAGTTAGTAAAGTCATTGAACTCCAAGTTTGTGTCTGTGGCTGGAGCAAGGCGACAACGGTCAGGGGTTTGAAGGTTCATCAAGGGAAAATGAAATGCTTGAGGGAGAAGGGACAAGGGCCTCGCATTGATCAGTATTTCTTACGAAGTCAGTCAAGTCAGTCGAATGAAATCCAGCGACAGGAAGCAAACCACAGCTCGCAGGATATCAGCACCCCTGTCATAGAGGAGAGGAGGGCTTGCACAGTTAGTGATGAACATATTCATACTTGTGAAACCGGTCAGACTAACCAGCATAAGAGAGAAAAGAACCTCAACGGGCATAGGCCTGGAGTTAGATGGCCAAGAGCTTGTGAGAAAACTGCATGGGATACGGTAAACACAGATCTATGCTTTGCATTGGAAAGATTAACTGGTACAGTTGAAAAGAAGCTGGATAAATTTGGGGACATCATTTACGCATATGGAAGTGAGAGGTTTGGTGTGGAAAAAAGGAAGGAAAAAGTACAAACTGCTCCTGGAATGTCTAGACGGCAGCAGAAAATTGAAGGGTTAGTTAGAGAAAGGAGACAGTTGAGGAAGCAATGGAAAAGAGCAGAACAAAGTCAGAAGGAGGGACTCAATCTCTTACAAAGGGACATAAAAGATAAGCTGGCAACATTACGCAGAGCTGAGCGTCTACGGAAACGCTACAAAAAGAAGGAACGTGCGAGGGCTAATTTCTATAAAGACCCATTCAAATTCGTAAAGAAGTTATTCACCAGTGAGAAGAATGGCACTTTAAAAGCATCTAGAGTTGAGCTAGAGAGATATTTGGAGGAAACGCATACAGATGCAAAAAGGCATGAGCATATGTCAATTCCATCAGACATACCACCTATCAACCCACCAGAATACCAAATGGAGGTCTGTGCACCTAAGTGGAAAGAGGTAGAGCAGGCTGTGAGAAAGGCAAGGGCTTCATCATCTCCAGGGCCTAATGGAGTTCCGTACAGAGTGTACAAGAGTGCTTCAGGAGTTCTGCGAATTCTGTGGAAATTGTTAAAAGTGGCATGGGAAAAACAGGTTGTACCTAGAGCATGGCGCAGAGCAGGTGGAGTCTTTATACCTAAAGAAAAAGATGCTACAAGCATCAGTCAGTTTCGTCCTATTTCACTATTAAACGTTGAAGGTAAGATTTTCTTCAGCATTATTGCCCAGAGATTGTCCACCTACCTATTAAAGAATGGCTTCATTGACACTTCAGTTCAAAAAGCGGGCATTCCAGGGTTCTCAGGATGCTTAGAACACATCAATGTTATCTGGCAACGAATTCAGTCAGCTAAAAATGAGAGGAAGGAGCTCCATGTGACATTCCTGGATTTGGCCAATGCATATGGTTCAGTGCCACATGAGCTTCTTTGGGCAGCATTTGATTTTTTCAGAGTACCAATGTCAATAACAAATTTAGTGAAAGCCTATTTTGGAGATTTGCAATTTAGTTTCTCAACTCCAAAATTCAGCACTGCATGGCAATGCTTAGAGGTTGGAATAATGGCAGGATGCACAATTTCTCCACTGGCTTTTACCATGGCAATGGAAGTAATCATTAGGGCATCAAGATGGGTAGTAGGAGGAGAGCGCTTGGCTTCTGGGTTGCGACTACCACCAATCAGAGCATACATGGATGACATGACAACAATGACTACAACAGTAGCCTGCACTAATCGGTTATTGGGGAAGTTAACAGATAATATTGAATGGGCACGAATGCAATTTAAGCCCTCTAAATCAAGGAGCATCTCCATAGTTAAAGGAAAGGTAGTAGATAAAACATTCTTCATTAATGGTGAGGCAATACCAACAGTTTCTGAGAAGCCAGTGAAGAGTCTTGGGAGATGGTACAATGGAGATCTAAAGGACACAGTTCGAGTGGGAGAAGTTAGACAACAAGCAGTGGAAGGGTTGAAGAGCATAAACAGCTGTGCTCTACCAGGCAAACTAAAACTCTGGTGCTTTCAGTTTGGTCTACTGCCGAGGTTGCTGTGGCCACTGACTGTGTACGAGGTTTCTTTGACAACAGTGGATAAGCTGGAAGCGTTAATAAGTTCATACATCAGGAAATGGTTGGGAGTTCCACGCTGCCTCAGCAGAGTGGGACTTTATAGTAAAGGAATATTGCAGCTGCCAGTCTCTGCTTTAACCGAGGAGTTTAAGTGTGCCAAGGTCAGACTGGAAATGACATTAGTAGAGTCACGTGACAAATGTGTAAGGGAGGCAGCCCCTGTGTTAAAAACTGGTAGAAAGTGGTCAGCAAAGAAATCTGTAGTAGAGGCAAAGGCTGACCTTCAAATAGGGGATATCGTGGGACAGGTACAGCATGGAAGAGGGGGTTTTGGGCTCAGGTTAGCTCCTCCTAAATGGCACAAGGCAGGCCCAGCTCAAAGGAGGAAGCTGGTAGTCAACGAGGTGCGAAAGCAGGAGGAGAGGATGAGGAGTATAAAGGCCATTTCCCAGGCCAAGCAGGGAGAGTGGATGAGATGGGAGAGTGTGGAACAACGCAAAATGGGCTGGCAAGACCTTTGGTCAATGGAAGAGAGTAGGATCAGTTTCCTTATTAGGTCAACATATGATGTTCTCCCATCACCGCAGAACCTAAACCTCTGGGTAGGAGAGGATCCCTCTTGTCCTTTGTGTTCATCACCTGCCACATTAAGGCACATTTTGACAGGATGTAAGGTGGCTCTTAGCCAAGGTCGGTTTACTTGGCGCCATGACCAAGTACTGAGATGTTTGGCTTTAGCATTGGAAGGCAAGCGTAGTATGACCAATAAGTTGCCGCATGTTCTAGCAAAACATTACACGCAGAAGACAACATTCCTCTGCCCAGGCGAGCAACCACCAAGAAAAGGTGTTAACACCAATTCTCGGCCAGGACAACTGGAAGCTGCTAGGGACTGGAAGATGCTGGCTGATCTTGATCAACGGCTTATTTTTCCACCTGAGATTGCCACCACTAACCTACGACCAGACATTGTTTTGTGGTCTGGATCAGCACGCATTGTTCAACTGATAGAGTTGACAGTGCCATGGGAGGATGCTGTAGATGAGGCATATGAGAGGAAGAAACTGCGGTATGCTCATTTGGCCACTGAAGCAGAACAGCGAGGATGGAGAGTCCAGGTTTATCCAGTGGAAGTGGGTTGTCGAGGTTTTGTGGCACACTCTACAACCCGGTTCCTCAGGGACGTCGGATTCAGCGGCCAAGAGTTGCGTCGCACAGTAAAGAACTTATCTGAAGCAGCAGAAAGGAGCAGCAACTGGCTGTGGTTGAGACGGAAAGATTCTAGCTGGCAAGGTACAGGCCGCCACGCTACGGTTTCGTAGAATTCTTGAAAAACTTGAAGAGTCTGTTGGTTTATTTGTATAGGTTCTATAGTATAGGTTGTATAGTATACTATACAATTTGTATAGGTTGTATAGTATAGAATGACGGGTGGTTGGGTAGATATTGTGTTTTGCGTTAGGTGGTATGCCATACGGAACCGTTGCCACTGTAACTGCTTTAACGCACCAGTGGGGCTCGACAGCCTTAATCAATCGGGTTGGCGCGTATGGTTGGGTTGCGGAGAGATAGTGAGATTGTGGTTAGGTCTCAGCAGCAGGAGGGATGTAGAGGTCAGTAAGCTGGGCTGAGTTGAGTGGGGGACGGAGGGGGGTGACTCTGGGACGCCAGAGTCACTGTCGAGCCCTCTTGAGGTGTCGTGGGCTAGTCGACGAAACACTGAGGACGGAAGGTGCCCACTTGAAGACCCTAGAGATGTCCCCTACTCGGCTCAATCCAGACGGTTGTCGTGTTGGTCCACTAGGGAGACCACACTGTAGTTGCAGCCGTCGTGTGTGCTGACGCGCCAAGTACACTGCAGCCGTTAACGCCGGACAGAAGGGGAGTCACACCCTCATATGGAAAGAAGCGTAAATGGATGGAGAAGCATAGTTTACTGTAAAGCTACGTCTTAGTGTTGCTTATCTTGGCGAAAGCCGAGTACAAATCAGCATGAAGTTTTAACATCTACTCTCGTGTAATGGAAATCACGAATGCTCTAGGATAAGAGAAATGCAAACCCAACATTTTAAGAAATACATGAGGCTGAGTTTTTGAGACTCAACCTCACGGGCTCTCAGAATTACAGAAAGCCTCGAGCTTTTCACTGCAGTCCATTAAATAGCCAGAATCTTTTCACATGGAAAACCTGCTAATTTGCATTAAGTTACACCTCTTGGGGTGGGGGAAAAAAGACCATTTCCCTTTCTTTGAGTCAGTTATCTCTAAACTCTTAAAAACCTTAGTACCTTGTGTTTTACTCTTTGGGAATGAGACCATTGTACCAGTCACACTGAGACCTTTAAAATGATACTAAACACAATACTTAATCATTCACATTAAAACCATATATATTCTTGTGTGAGTTAAGTGTTACTGAGAGACAGAATGTTGTGGATAAGGTGAGACTTTTCTCTCAAGGAAGAGGGGAGAGGTCAAATGTTAATTTTCCCACAAGATTCTTTGTTTCCTAAACCAGTGGTCATTCTTTAACCAGTTCTTCCAATTTCCAGCCTTACAACAGTAACATCATCACGTGATAGAAAGAAAACAAAGGAATCCATATTGCTTAGTCTACATTCATGACTAACTAGTCCTGCCTCCCCCGCATAGAAAACCGTTTCCCCTTTCGTATTCCTCTGAATATGGCAAGATCATTTGCAGTATATGCTGAGAATGAATTTAGAACATAATACGGTAACACTTTATTTGAAGGGGTGTGCATAAGACTGACATGACACTGTCATAAACATGACATAACACCTGTCATGAACATGAAGGAGTCTTTATGAATGTTTATGACTGTTGTCATTAAGTGTCATTCGGTAAATTATGACACTTTTAATGCAAAGTTGACATTGTTTAAAATGTCTTTGTTATGACAACTTGACATTACCCAAGACAAAAATGTCTTGATTATGACAACTTGACATTAACAAAGACAGAAATGTCTTTGTTATGACAACTTGACATTAACCAAGAAATCATAACCTGTCAACCTGTCACAACTTTGGCCGTCATGACACCATTATAACTGTCATGAATATTTTACTTGTCCTCAAGTAAAGTGGAACACATTGTACTAGTTATAAAGATGTCATTAAGGGTTATTACACTGTAAAATGCTTTAAGTTTGATAATTAGACCTGTTATGACATATTTGTGACAGGTTGACAGGTTATGATTTCATGGTTAATGTCAAGTTGTCATAACAAAGACATTTCTGTCTTTGTTAATGTCAAGTTGTCATAATCAAGACATTTTTGTCTTGGGTAATGTCAAGTTGTCATAACAAAGACATTTTTTGTCTTTGTTAATGTCAAGTTGTCATAACAAAGACATTTTTGTCTTTGTTAATGTCAAGTTGTCATAACAAAGACATTTTAAACAATGTCAACTTTGCATTAAAAGTGTCATAATTTACCGAATGACACTTAATGACAACAGTCATAAACATTCATAAAGACTCCTTCATGTTCATGACAGGTGTTATGTCATGTTTATGACAGTGTCATGTCAGTCTTATGCACACCCCTTCAAATAAAGTGTTACCCATAATACATACATTGAAGGTTCCATAGAAACTCATGACCTAGTAATCAATAGAGATTAAAATTTCCATAACAAATCCCTGCTTTTTTTATCATTCAGATTATCCATAATCACAATAATAAAACAATAAGACAAATTTTAAGTCATATCACCACATAAATGATCACTCTTCTTAAACATTTGTGAAAATCGTATTTTAAAAGAAGAAAGCCCCCCCTAAGTTATATAGCAAGCAAGTAAAAATACTTCAACATGAACAAGAAATAGTGTACAGATTAGTAAGAAAAGAAAAGAATAAAACTAAAATAAAAATCCCTCAGTTCAACCGTGTTGTCATTCCACGGAAGACTGCTGCTTTTGACCCTCATTTCTTATCATTGCTTTCACAGGAAAAGAAAACATACCCAATGTTTAACATTTCACTGTAGCTCTTCATAATGCATGGTAATCAAACGGTATCAACAACCCTATTGCTGCTCAATGCCTCATTTTAATCATACCATTTCCATAAATTCTATCAGCTCATCCTTCCCATTCTTCCCCTATAGTTCCTTCTACATCCTTTTCTCTCTGCCGCATCTAACCAGTACATGATTGTTTACTTACAATCCACACTCATACAACAACTTCCCTCTTCCACCAAGTCTCTCACTGCTGTCAGCCTATTGACACTTAAAGTTCCCTCTTTATCTTTACTGTTTTTTTTCTCAAACCAAAATATTATGTTACTCAGATTTCAAGCCCTAAATCACACAGACATATAGCTGCTTCATCCTTCAACCTTTATAACATAAATTGTAATTCTCTTAGACATCTAATGTCATAACATTTTCTGTGCTATTCGCTATTGCTAGTACATTCCATGCTAACCCATTCTCCAATCTTATAAATCCGTTGTACCCACCTCTAAGAAAATAGACCACCCCTAGAAAAACTAACTACCCTATGTTCACTCTGGGTGTCATCCATTGATCAAATAATCTGTACCCTACAGACTGTCATTTTCCAATTGAACAGACTCCTATTCACCCATGAATAACAACATTATCAGAATAACACATTAACATTAATCCACGCCTCCATTTTCCTAGCCATATTCTGTTAACTTTTAAATCTTAAAACTTTACTTAGTATGCTCTATTTTATGCCTTATTCAATAAAATCTTTCCAGAAAAGTTTTATAATTTTATCCATTCTCCTAATCAATGTAGTTGTTCAAAATTAACTCTTACATTTCCATTACTTCACCATAATAAATAGATTTTCTACTTTTCCTTAAAACATTTGCACCAATCAATCAAATCATTAGATCTATACCAATACATATTTTGATTCAATCAAATAAAATCATCAAAGTCATCACAAAAACACTCCTCTGCTAAACTTAAACCGTTTAACCACATCCTCCTCCAGGTGTGTTGATTGTTGCCCCATCGACGTTCCGTGTAGCTCTTTGCGAGCCGTAGCCCTGGGCTTCCCACGTTGGTGGGGGAGGTTACGTTACTAGCACGTCCTTGAGTCCCCCGCTTTATGCTTCGCGTTGGCGTCGGCGTTTGGGGTAGCTGGGGTTGGTTGGTGTAGCTTAAGATGCTTTGACTTAGGTGTGTAGAGACTGAACGGACAATCATTAATTCTCTTTTATTAAATCATTAACTCGCAAGAATAAAGAGCCTTAACTAACCACATTCCAGCGGCCATGTGGTCAACTGATACGGACTTCTCTTAAACAAACCGGCCTTGATTTACTCCCCCCTGGTGGAAATCGGGCGGGAGAAGCGAAAAACAGATGTTTCCATTTTCTCCTCTCACCACGTGTGCTCAATACACATCCACGCAAACGCACATATGAACACGCACGTACACATGCAGGAAACATGACTTTCCATATATTAAGTTGTTACTAAAACATATCCGATGTGTCAAAATACATGTAGGAGAACTGTTATGTGTAAACTTGTCCTAAGAATGTCATCATGCGTGTAAGAGAATTATAAATGCCTGTACGTATGCGTTAAGAGGTAACTCTGCAGTATTATGTCTGTGACGTGTGATGTTTGATATCGTTATAATCCTCCAAATCTGATCTATCTATTAAGCTGTACATCAATATCGTGAAATGCATAATCACAAGTATATGTTTCTTTTGAAGTAAGCTTAATTTTCTCGCGTGACTCATCCGATGCAAATCACCCTCTGGCGACGCTGTGTCTGGTCGTAGCTCGCCTATTGACACGTTTAGGGTCCGAAATGGTTTACACAAATGGCCATAAAAATTCGGACCTAGGTTTTTCAAACAGATTGCTATCACTTAACACCCATCCCTGCGGAGAGAACGAAGCCAGATGTGTGAAATGAAAAAGCATGCATACACATATCCACGCTCGCACCACGGATACACGTACGCACACACACCTATGTACACGCGCCGAGGCATTCCTCACGGAAAACCCAGAGAAATGGGTGATTCTAAGAGAAATACGATATATTCATGTATTCTGGTATATTCCTTTTGTGTATCATGCCAATTAAGATTGTTAGTTGTGTAGTTAAAACTCTAAGGGCCTGTATAAAGAGCCTAAGAGCATATATTCACTTGTATGTGCGTCAAACACGTCTTTCATGATAGTAAATGAAAGCTCCCGACGTGGTCTAACTAACCATATAAACGAGGTTCCGTTAAAATGTACTCTGCTATGTTTTTCCATTTCTGTAATGTTTCTGACCATATTCATACCTGCCATAAATCCGAAAGTTGGGCGTTCCGACAAGACAAAGGCCACGGAACCCCGCCAAATCAAGAAAGGATCCCATTGGAGAAGTCTTTCCAAAGTGGGCGTGGACTCTTCCCGGTAAAAGGCCGTGCAGCAGTTTGTTCGCTCTCTTGCGGTGTGTATCCTGCTCCCAGATGTAACCTTCGTGTGCTTTCTTTTGTTCCTGTTTTTAGTTTGTCTTTGTTTTATTTTGCGTATAGCTAGTCTGTTCTCAGTGTGGTTCTCGTCCTCCGACCGAGTTACCCACGTGTGTTTCGTCAGTCTTCCAGCATCCCGGTGATAAGACTGTCTTTGCGCATACAGAACTGTTTTAGGACGTTTGAATTTCCCGCGAAACATCCACGCTCGGAAGTATCAAAGAAGTCCGCCTCCCATCTCCAGGACGCCGCACGCTCTCTCCTACACAACACCAGGTCTGAATGCAAGTGTTCCATCTCAAATTTAGACGCTTTGAAGTGTGTATCCTGTGGCTGTCTCTGAGGGTCTAATTGTGCTAGCAATTGTGTTTTCCTTATGTTTCTACGTTTCTTTTATTATTTGTTTTAGTTTACTTTGTTTATCTATATCTTTGTTTTACCAGTAGTGTAGTTTTGTTATTAAAAACCTCAGTTATACCTTATTGCCTCTGTTGTTGTTGACCACATAACAAAGCCTCTTTAATATAAAAGATCCAAAACGCTACAATCTGATATTGTTAAGTGCACTAAACAGTGTCAGTAAAGTTAAGCTAAAATAGGCCACAAGCTATTGATAACTTTCAACCGAACAGCACGGCGGACGTGCGGACTGAGAAAGGGGGTTTCAATTGCTTTGGTAATTTTAAAGATCAACAGCCATCGGTCTGTGTAGGATGTATATTCCTAATTAATCATAATTCGTTGTGTTTAATTGTTATATACATACCCGAAGCAGACGTGTGCTGTATAACCCCTCGTGGGTTATTTATGTACGTAAGGACTCGGTTCAGACTATATTCGATAATTTGTTGATCATAGATTAATAACTGTTGAATATTCTTCCCCGAAATTAAAATTGACTAAAAAGCTTATGAACCTTTGAGCATTCCTTACAGGTGCCACATCTCCAACCTCGCAACCTTGTTTGAGGAGTGAACCATTTCCTGGCTATTTTCACCTGTGAATGAAAAACCTAAGTATTTTTTGTTACTGACCGCTTGTCTAGCCGGTCGTCCCTTTTGGTGTGACCTGTGGATTATTCACCATTTGTTTACATTTAGCTAATTCAACTCTGTTTCTTCTCATTTTACAAACTGAAACATATTATCTATTTTATTCCATCCATCCTGACATTCTGCAAAAGGAAAATTCTAAGTTATGTGCTGCGCAGGTGTGGCACCTTTCTTTCAGCCATAATAATAACCCAGGCCAGGATAGTTAGCCAATCTCATCCATAGCCATTATTTTACTGGGCACATATTACCCTGTTTCAAAAATCTCAATTCTCTGTAAAGGAAAACAAAACCTCAAGGTTATTGACCGATAGTAGAGTACACATAGTTTCTTTTGCCAGTTATGCTGCCGCCTCCGCCCTAGCGGTTTCCTGTTGAGACAGTCCTGTAATTTTGTTATTAGCACATTTACAAACGAGAATTTTGTTAGGGACAATAGCTTCTTGCAGGGCTTTTACCCAATCAAGCCTAGACATATTTCTCTGCCTCTGAAACTCTGCCTCTGAAACAAAAATATTACTTATCAGGGTATTTGAAGGCCAACGGCCCTCAGTCTCACAGTATTTCCTGCTTTTCAGGTCTGTCGTTTGGTCCCTTAATTCAGTCATCAAATTTTTCTATTAGGTCAGGTCATGGTGTACAGACTTGGTCAATGTCAGTCAACCAACATTCTCTCCCTTTGTTCACAATAATCATAAATGTGAGGGTCCCTCTGGATAATTTGATATCGTATCACTTTGTTGTTGCCTTAACCCATCCATAATGATAAAACACTCATTAGCTCACCTAACCTAACACATACCAAACTCATAAAGCATACAATGCTGTCACCATAAAACATTCACATGTTAGCTGCTCATTTTCAACGTTTGCTTTTCTTTATGTCAACTCTAAAAAGATTAAAATTTTAAATAAGATTTTAAACTTCACATTTTCCTGTAGCTTTTATCTAATTGTACATGGCCTCTTAACCAGTTTCAAAGCATGTCTGTTCATTATTCATTTGTTTTCAGAAAAGTCAGCTGTGTTGTTTTGGTTCCTTAATTTAGTCGTACAAACACACCTTTTGCACAAAATGTTCAGCAAACATTCAGCAATCCTTAGTAAACCACAATTCTTTCATCATTTTCATCATCCCTCTCTTTGACACAGGTTTAACCCATGTGTCAACTTAGCATACTGTTTAAAGAATTGTCTGATGCATTCTCCACAAGGCTGCAGCCAGACACCCTCCATGTCTGTTACTCTGCCCCTGTGGCAAAAGTCTTCACGCCCTGTAAACAATTAGAAATGTCGAGGTTAGGGTTAGATATCATAGCTCATACAGTATCTCTTCTTTTGTCTCCTGTGCTGCCGCGGCCTTCGCCTACGCGTCCGTTCCGGCGTTGCAGACTGAAGTGTTATCGTTATTTACAAATTTCAACCTTGTCTGCCAACAGAATGGCCTCCAGCAGGTCAGACACAAGATTGGCGTTCAATATTGGACGCCCGTCTTCTAAAATTTTCTTTGTTTCCACAAAGCACCAAAATCATGCTTGACCCCGAAAGCATAACGCGAATCTGTGTAAATCGTTACACATTGGTCCGTCATAATTTTACACGCTTCTGTCAGAGCAACCAATTCAGCTGCCTGAGCTAAATAATTTGATGGCAATTTGCCAGACGCCACAATTTCAAATTCAGTGGTCACGTATAACCAACCTTTATTCTGTCCTGTTTGTGGATGTTTTGTAGCCGACCCATCCACAAAGAGGATTTTGTCACCATTTTCCAGTGGCGTGTCTAATAAATCTGGACATGGTGTGCACACCTGTTCAAGCGCTGATGGACAACAATTACCCATCTCTCCATCCTCCTCTGTGAGAGAAGGGTGGCAGGGTTCAGAGTTGTGCATTGTTTAAAATTTTCAGTTCTCTTCTCTTCCAAAATCATGGAGACTGCGTGTTGAACTATTAAAGTCAAATCAAAATACCCCCCAAATTCCCTTGATGCAGCAGCCGCCACCGCCCTCAGACAGTGTGGAAGTCCTGCTGATCAAATTTGGTTCAAAAATACGCCACAGGTCGCAGTCTGTCACCATGAGTCTGCAAAAGAACAGAAGTCAGAAACCCATTTTCTTAAATGTTATCTCCTGTTTAACAAACTGCAGTTTTGACAAACTGACCCCGTGGCCCTCTCTTGCCTAATGCTCTAAGAGAGTCACAGAGCCAGTCACACGCACACATCAGTAAATCATCCACACATTGTAACAAAGCCGTTCCAGCTGTCAGTGTTAGGGTCTCAAGGCTCCCTCGAAGCACCTCTCACAATAAATTGGCATAATCTTTTGAATGTGTGGCCCTAATGATCAAACTCAAACCAAAATCGACTTCCACCAGGATGCTAAAAATCATTAGCTAAATCCACCACGGTGAAATACTTTGCATTTTGTTGAATTTTTGACAAAATTGTGTAAGGCTTTGGTACACTAGCTGCCCTGGCAATAACAGCTGAATTCACGGCTTGGAGATCCTGTACTGTACAGATCTTTTTTCACAAGGAAGATCGGAGTGTGCACTGGAGAATCATGACATGGTATAATTATGCCCTCTTTCAATAAAGAGTCAAAAACCCATTAAAGATGATATTGTTCTTGTGTTTTGCCCACAAGTCGGAAGGTATTTCTGCCAGAGCATGTTGAGTGTCTGAAGCAGAAATAGCCACTCCCTCATGTTCATCCAGTACACTCTTTACAATCCCCAATCACAGTTCTCTGCACTTTAAAAACTCATTTGGACATAAAGGCTTTCACACTTGTTCTGTGTTTAACCCCTTCTGTATTGTCAGCCCAATCTGTGGCTTTCATGCATTTATTCACAAAAGGGCCTAAATCTGCCCAGGCTGCGCTGTGGCCTTGGTTACGAAAACATCTCCTTTTGTTTATCTTTTTTTCTCTGTCAGGCAAGCTGAAAGCGCACACACATTTTCTGTCCAGAAAATCTTATCAAATTTTACAGTCTCACTGTCTGCTTTGTTTAACCAGCCCTCCTCATACTGGTCTCTTTCAAATACGACATGTGACGTGCAATGTAATTTGTCAGGCATATCAAATTCTCTGTGTTACATCACATTGTTCGATCTTTTGCCAATTTCAAAATCATTTGTGCCCAATTAAAATCTGTGACACATCACTCAGCATATTCGTGGTATTTCCTCAATGCAGATTCCGCCGGAATCAGCAGCGAGGGTCAAATTTAATTCACACATTAAATCTCTGGCCATTAGCGGTGCGGGACAGGACAGTGAACACATAAATGAATGTGTCAATATTCTTCCCCTGTCTGTCTCACACGCTAAGGGCACTGTGTATTTTTCAGAAATTACATGGCCTGAAGCCGATGTGCTTTCATGCACCGACCCTGTCAGCTTCTGTACACATGGCAAGTCACATGGTCGTATAGGATGGGCGGCGCCCGAACCAACAAGAAAATTCACTAATGTACCATTAACTAACATTGGATATCTTGGCATTTGTAAAAATCCTAAACTTTTGTACATTCTCAAGCATTCAGCAGACACATCATTGCTTAAAACTTTGTCAGTCACACATAAAGGTTTGCAAGCTTTTTCCTTCATTGCAAAGAGCATTATGTCAATCAGTGTATGTGCTTGTGTGGTGTGTGTGGTTAAAAAAAATGTTCACTACCTGTTCTGTTGTAGTCGGCAGCTGATCACCCTTTCTTAGACCCTCTCCTCTGCGCTCTCCGCTCACCTTGCTTCAATCTGCCTTCTGTTGCGGACATTCCCTGGCCCAGTGTCCGTCCTCGCACTTCACGCACTTGGTACAGTTCTACCAGAAAGACTCGGGAGAATAAATACTGTAACAATAAATACATTTATTGATAGCCCAGCAAGCAATAAAGTTCTTTGGCGTAGGCCCCGTCCATAGCTCGCAATCCGAGGGTCCGGACTCTGCATTTCCTGCCTGAAGACGAAGGCAGGGGCGCAGCCGACCCCCTGTGAGGTATAGGAAGGGACCATCCTGGTGGTGGTGGGGAGGATGGAGGGGAAGGGACCATCCTGGTGGTGGTGGGGAGGATGGAGGTGAATGAAAGCGTCAGCATCTGCGAACTCAAACATGTGTAAGTACTGGTCTTTTATACCGCAAGTATTAGACATGATTGGATAGATGAGAAGGTAATAAGTGACGTAGCAATTGAGTCTTCCTGGCAGAACTTAACGCTAAAGCTTCCATTTCTACCAGAAAGACTCGGGAGAATAAATACTGTAACAATAAATACATTTATTGATAGCCCAGCAAGCAATAAAGTTCTTTGGCGTAGGCCCCGTCCATAGCTCGCAATCCGAGGGTCCGGACTCTGCATTTCCTGCCTGAAGACGAAGGCAGGGGCGCAGCCGACCCCCAAAAATAGGTGGAAGATAATTCCACCAGGACGGAGCCCACCCCCAAAGAACGGTAAAGAAAAGTATACCCACCAGTCGTGTATCCTGTAGAGCCTAAAATAGAAGGAAAAGGGGGTTAATAATGGGCATGAACATGAAATGTGGAAAGCCTCGTAGCCAATAACTAATTAGTAAGAGATGACTTCATAGTGAGCCTGAAAGGTACTATGAGAAGGCGTGAATAATGCATTTATGCATTTATGTTCTGCTGCTGTATGTACATAAGCATTTATCCATGCTGACGCTTTCATCCTGAGCGACTTATGTTTTGAGACGCACTTACGTCTGATCGAAACCAGTTTCCCTGTGAATGAGTTGGAGGGAAGCAAATGTTGTGGAATAGTGACTTAAACTGAGAATGAGGCTAACTTAGGACATAGGGACAGGTCATTGGAACACAAGCTGTTATAGGACCACAGAGAAGGCCACCTTGGCCATACGGAACCGTAACTGCCCGCACAGAGACAAGGCCTCGATGGACCACCAGAGCCAGGCCACCTTGGCCACACAGAGACACGGCCGCGATGGACCACACAGAACAGAGCCACATTGGGCCAGGCCTCGTGGACCACACAGAGACAAGGCCGCGATGGACCACACAGAACAGAGCCACGTTGGGCCAGGCCTCATGGACCACACAGAGACAAGGCCACATTGGGCCAGGCCTCATTGGACCACACAGAGCAGGCCACCTAGGGCCATACACAGAGCAGGCCTCCTTAGACCGCAATCTGGCCACATTGGACCACACGGCCATGATAGACCACAGAGACAAGGCCGCCCGGCCACACGGCCTTGCTAGACCACAGAGACAAGGCCGCAATGAGCCACAACGGCTTCTAATGCCGCACATAGAACGAGGTAGACTGGACAAGGCCGCGAGGCCACACAAAACCAGACCACAAGACCACATGGCCATTTTTTAGCGAGGCAACAATGCCTCAAGGCCGCTTGGCCACACAGACAACGGCCACTTGGCCACATTGAACCGCGCCACTAAGGGCCACAGACCACAGGCCATTTTTTACATATAGGACAAGGCAACTTGTGCCACAAGGCCACTATAGACCACACAGAACAAGCCACACAGACAACGGCCACTAGGCCACATTGAACCGCGCCACTAAGGGCCACAGACCACTGGCCATTTTTTACATATAGGACAAGGCAACTTGTGCCACAAGGCCTCTAGACCCACACAGAGACGAGGCCCGCTGGGCCACAAGGCTGCTAAAGCCACACAGAGACAGACCACTCATAGACAAGGCCTTAGGCCACATAGAACCAATGCCATAACTGGCCACAAGACCACGGGACAAGGCCACATTAGGCTACACGGTCACAGTAGACCACACTGAACATAGAATGAGGCCGCAAGGGCCACGATATCGTAGGCCCACACTGAGACGAGGTCACACAGGGACACCGGCCACTAGGCCACACAGAACCAAGGCCATAAGGGCCACGAGACCATGTAGGCCACACGTAGGACAAGGCAACTTTATGCCACAAGGCCTGAGACCCGCACAGAGACAAGGCCCGCTGGGCCACAAGGCTGCTAATGCCACACAGATACAAGGCCAACGAGACACAGCCACTAGGCCACATGGAACCATGCCGTAACTGGCCACAAGACCACGGGACAAGCCACATTAGGCTACACGGTCACAGTAGACCACACTGAACACAGAACCATGCCATAACTGGCCACAAGACCACGGGACAAGGCCATATTAGGCTACACGGTCACAGTAGACCACACTGAACATGTATATCATGCACTTGCATGACTTAATTTTTTTTTTTTTTAACCATAAAGACCACATGGGACGAGACCACAACGGCTACTACTGCCACATAGAGACAAGGCCACATTAAGACGAGGTCACTAGCCACATATAGACGATGACTCGTTGACCATTTGAAAATGCGAGCAGAATTTAAGACCAATTGTGAAAATGGATTATCATGGCACCACCACCAGTAGTTGCAAAGGTTATTACCTGAACCGTTTAGTGAAGAGCTTGCTGAGCTTCGAGGATGATCTTTGGATCAGGTCTTATGTATGACTCGAATGCAGAGGAAGACCATCTGCCCATGATTTTGATAGCTGCCGTAGAAATGCCACGTTCGGCTGCTGTCGTGGCGGCCCCAATTCTGAAGGAATGGCCAGTATACAGGGAGGGAGATAGACTGCAGCTTATGAGAACAGAAACTAGGTGAGACCTGAACCAGGCTTTAGAGAGAGGAGCACCGTTAGGAAGAATAAATAGAGGGGAGTGGTCCGAGGATCGAGAACGGATTTTGAGAAAGTTGAGCATAGATGAGAAGGGACAGAATATATTGTGGATTTTGGAGATAGTTAATGTGACGCCAGAACCTTGAGAATCATTCTTAGAGTGCTTAAGAAAGAGTGTAAAGAAAGTAGGTGAAAAGTGCAAATCAGAGAAAGAAAGATCGCGCGCAGGATCGAAATGGTTGGTTGATGAACTAAATTCCCCTGGACGCATAAAACCATAAAAGGCGATTAAAAACACGGCTTCTAGCATAACGTTAATGTACGTGGAAAAAAGCCCATTACGGAGAGAATTGATCAATCTTTGTAGAAGAGGCAAAGTAAGAGGCAACCGTTTATCTGGAAAATGGCTGGAAGACTTACTCATGCCTTTAAGCAGTAAGCGAATGGAAGTAGCAGTGAAAAGACTTGGGAAATCAGGATTGAAGTATTTTGCGTAAAATTGAACGCCTGCGAGTAATCTACGGATAGATGAAATTTTTAAATTGCAATTTTCGAATTTGAAAACAAGAAAGGAGCAGACAGTGGTAATCAAGATGGGAAATAGAGGAATCTGAAAGGAAAAACAAAACATTAAGAAGGAAGACCAAGCAGAAGTGTAAGCTTTAAAAGTGGAAGGAGCTATGCCTTTAGACATATAATGCCTCGCTGATTTAAGCAAATCATCTAATTTAACATTGTTGCTGATAAGGGAGGGCATGGTGTTGGATCCGAGTTGGCTGAGGGGCAAAGCCGTCTGAAAGTCTGAAAACGAAAGCGAGAGAGCGCGTCAGCAATGACATTGGAATGCCCGGGTATGTGAGCAGCCTTAATAATGAAGTTAAACTTTACTGATTGCCAGATTAAGCGTCTCGCAAAAGGCATGATCGAGAGGCAAGATGATCTACCTTTATTAATGATGGCAACGGCGGCTTCATTATCACAAAACATAATAATGCGTTTCCTTGACCACGCTGAGCCCCAAATTATGCTGGCGACGACTAACGGATAAATCTCGTAGAGCGCGGAAGAAACGAGACCTAGAGTAACCGTAGGGAAATCGATTGGCCATTTCTCTGCGAACCATTGCCCTTGAAAAAACCCCCCGAAACCGATAGAAGGAGCGGCGTCGGTAAACAGATGGAGTTCTGCGGATGATTCGAAAGCGTCATTGTAGAAAAAGGAAATACCGTTCCAGTCGTTTAGCAACCGAGTCCAAAATTTAATATCAGATAGACATCCTTCATCTAAATGGAGCGAATCGCTTAAATTTTGCACAGAATGAGCCAAAGTGAGCAGACGAGAAATAAAAGCCCTGCCTTGCGGGATAATACTCATGGCAAAATTTAGGTGACCGAGCAAAGAAAGCATCTCGCGTTTTGAAACGACACGTAGGGAGGAAAAAGATTCCAGGAAAGATCTGATCCTTAGAAGCTTTTCATGAGGAAGTGAAGCTTGCATTTTAATGGTATCGAGAAAAATGCCTAGGAATTCTAGAGAAGTAGAGGGGCCCAGCGTTTTTTCAGCGGAGAGGGGAACGCCAACGTCGCAAAAAACCTGTTTAAGTATGTCGAGAACGGTAGAATGGGAAGAAGGAAAATCGATGAGCAAAAAATCGTCGAGTAAGTGCAAAACGAAGGGAAGCTTACAGACATTCAGAAGGATCCGACACAAGGCTTCGGAAAGACTGTTGAAAATATGAGGACTACTCCTACATCCGAATGTGAGCCTAACAGCGAAATAGAATTTTGAATTCCATTTGACTCCGAAGAGTGGCCAATCGGAAGGATGAATTGGCATAGTTTTGAAAGCGTCTGTTATATCAGCTTTAGCTAACCAAGCACCTTGACCGGCTAACTTGATTAACTGAATGGCATTGTCGACCGAGGCATAATGAAGAGAAAAAGGGGTAAGGGGAATACATTCGTTAACACTTGATATTCCATAGGAATGGGGAGAAGACATGTCAAAAATGAGACGTTTTTTGCCAGAATATTTACGCGTTGCGACGCCGATGGAATTGACGCGAAAAGGAAAGAAAGGAGGAGAAGCGAAAGGGCCAATGACATATCCTTTATTGACCTCTTTCTCTAGTAGTGCTGAAACCACGTCGGGTTCATTTCTAGCTGATTGCAAATTTTTTGCTACAAAAGAGGCAGTAAGATGAGAAAGGACGCCCACCCGAAACCCTTGGGACAGACCGGTGATAAGATAATCAACGAAAGATGGATCAGGGTGAGAAAAAAGGTAGCTTGAAAGGTTTGGTATGTTAATGGGAGTAGATGGGTGACTAATCAGAATTTCCTCTGAAATGGGGCTTTCCCCCGGGTTGGCGGTTTGTACCGGCGTGGACAGACAGATTTCGGGTGCGGATCCTTGCAAGAACTACAAATATGAGCAAATTTGCAATTAGCATACGAACAGACAGATTCATTGAATGAGACACATATGGGAACGCCATTAAACTCTGCAACGCGGCGACCTCTGCTGTTTGAAGAGAGTCTTACGTTTTCAGCTCCACGGCCAGCGGACGAATCATGGCTTGCGAATGCTTTGGGGCAAAATGAAGCCGTGTGCCCATGAGCGCTGCAGATAGCGCAAGCCAAGCTTTTTTGGCCGCCGAAATGACGGACGAGTAGTTCCGTGTCTGTGATTGACCAGTCTAACCTTGAATTGAAAATTGTGATAAAGGAAGCCGCTTTAGCAGAGAATGACTTGTGGTATTCGTAAAATAACGTGCCTCCATATCTTTGACTAAAGTCCGCCATCATAGCTAAATAGAGATCTAGCTCTTCTCTTCTCTCTGGATAAACTTGGCATAAAATGTCTCGGTAAATGCTAAAAGCAATTACAAATTCACCAAACGAGAGATTTCGTTGTAAACGAGGATCGGAGGTTTTAAGAAGGACTGCCACGTCACCACAGTCAACCATTTTCCTGTCGGCAGCAGGCGAAGGAAGCAATAATGTAGCCAAGTTAATGTCCTTACCTTGGATAATGTTCGATCTTAGGTGAGAGGACACAGTAGCTGCGGCAGGAGAAACAAAACGCCTACCGAAGGCTTGCGCTGGAGCAGCTGTGGAGAGATTGAAGTTAGAAGGAGCCGGTGGAGCAGAAACTTCTTCAAATGGCGACTGAACCGCTGGGAGAGAAGCAGGCAGGGCAGCTGATGTTGAAGGCATGTTCAAATGGCTGGTTAATCCGAGAGACGAAAAATTAATTTGTGGAACTGCTGAGAAGTTCGAGGCCGGATCTGCGCTGAGGTTTGGATTAGAAAGGGAATGTTCGAAGGACGACATTTTGGATTCCAGTCCTTTGACCGTCTTAGAAAGGCTTTGAACTGCAGATAAGAGCTGATAGTTCAAGTCTGTGGAGCTGGCGATCTGCGGAGAGGATGGCGCCTGAGGAGGTAGCTGTATCTTTTTAGCAGGATGGGGTGAAGATGTCTTAGCAGTTCTTTTCCTGCCAGTTGGTTTTGGCTGTGCAGCTGAAGTAGAAGCTTTTGGGGTCGAAGGAAGAGAGACTGGAGGATTACCCAAGGTATTTTGGGCCAAAAGCATTAGATCTTCCTTTGAAAGACCATGACTGATGGGTATGCCGGCGTCCTCGAGAGCGTTGATCAAGCTCGCGGAAGACCACAGCGCCCAAGGAGAAGCGCGGCCCTGAATGCGCGAACTGCGGCGTGCAGCAGGAGGAGACGGCGGGACGAAATCATCGTCGGAATCTGAGTATTCGCAAACGAGATGCGAGGTCTGGGACATTATTTGGTCGGCAACTGACAAGAGCAATCGAATGAAAGCGTCAGCATCTGCGAACTCAAACATGTGTAAGTACTGGTCTTTTATACCGCAAGTATTAGACATGATTGGATAGATGAGAAGGTAATAAGTGACGTAGCAATTGAGTCTTCCTGGCAGAACTTAACGCTAAAGCTTCCATTTCTTGAACTCATGATCGTCAGTGTGGCACAAGCCACAATTCCACCGTCTCTTGTTCCCGTCACCTTGTCTTCTCATCCGTCCGCTCACCTTGTGCCGGATCGTGGCCCCCAGGTTCACGGCTAGCAGCCGTTTAAGTTCCTGGGTGGTGGGACTGAATTCTTGACAAGAAGTGATTAGTTCAGTTGTTCATTTGTTACCTGCCATCCGGACCGTGAGGCTGATCTTTTTCAGTACTGGTCTCTGTCCGGATCAGGGGTTTCGTCATCCGTAGATTTGTCGAAGTCGAGTGGAGCTGCTTGTGCTTGTAGTTGTGCTTGTGCTGGTGGTCGTGCTTGTGCTGATCTTCTGGGCAGAGAGCAGTCGAGGTCGGGGTTTAGTTTCAGGGCTCTCAGCTCCGCTACTGGATAGTGATGTTTGTATGCCGGTATTGCCGGCCCGATCACCGTTTCATGTGGAGAAACACAAACACTCATTTTCTGTTAGTCTCTTATGGTGGTGCTGACACACACAGACCTTTCACACATCTCACTCTCACTCCTACATGCTAATTCTTTCTGCATTTGTTTTCGTTCTCGCTTATCGGCTTCAAAAAGCCAGCAGTCACTTTTACACACATGCTGAACGCAGCCACAAAACCCTGTTTGTGTCTCACTGCCCTGTTCCACTGATTCCTTCACTACTTTTAGTCTGGTAGCGCTCAGTGTTCCCTCTCTGGGAAAATCATGATACTGTATTAATGTTCCTATGTCCTACATACATTTCTGCCCATAATGTTTTCTCATTTGACAGAACACCGGTGTATCATATCTGGCAAGCTTGCTCTGAGATTTCCCCATTTCGGCTGTTTCGTTTGGTCTATTTTTCCCTGCCTGTGGGTTTTTTATACTGGACGCGTCTATAATCTGTCGGACGTCTCCGACAGATCCGATTTCACTTCCCCAAATCGGGCCGGGTTTCGCTAATGGTAATTCTTTCCCAATTACCTGGGTGTGGTTATTTTTTCACACGAGTACTCAGTTTCAGACTGGAGATCCTTCCTTCAGGAACCAGATCTCCCCCTGAAAATGATTGTACCCGTACCACAGGAATAGACCCAGCCAGTATAGTTCGTCTCAGTTCTATACCCAAAATAAATCAATTTAGCTGTCTCTTACCAGGATGTCTTTTTCTCTGTGCCACGGGTTCTTTTGATTCCAGTGGTGCTTCTCCTGTCCCCGATAGTGGTTGGCCTCTCTCTCTCAAGCTTACGAGGTAGAGCTGGAACTGTTCAGTCCAGGTGGCCAAACACCGTCCGCTCTCGGGTCCAGAAGGCACATCCAAGGAATCCCACTTCTGACACCAAATTGTTGTGGCAAAAATTCATTAAACAGACATCACTGCATAAGAGACACTCAGAGTCAAATTAGTAAAAAGAAAAGTATTTATTCCTGCAAGAACAAATAGGTTCAGTCCATACACAGTTGCCCATGCAAGGAGTGACACACAGAACACAGACCAGAGCAAATCTTTATACTTCTTCCAAGGCTATCTCCTCCCAGGCCTTTCACAGTAACATCATCACGTGATAGAAAGAAAACAAAGGAATCCATATTGCTTAGTCTACATTCATGACTAACTAGTCCTGCCTCCTCCCGCATAGAAAACCGTTTTCCCTTTCGTATTCCTCTGAATATGGCAAGATCATTTGCAGTATATGCTGAGAATGAATTTAGAACATAATACATACATTGAAGGTTCCATAGAAACTCATGACCTAGTAATCAATAGAGATTAAAATTTCCATAACATGCTGCACACGGGAGTTAACGACATTAGGTTGCGACAGACGGAGGTTCTGAAGAAAGACTTCAGGAGCCTGATCAAGACGGTACGCAGCACATCGCCTGAAACATCGATCATTGTGTCTGGACCGCTTCCCACGTACCGACAAGGGCATGAAAAGTTCAGTAGATTATTCGCGCTAAATGAATGGTTAATGTCATGGTGCAATGAGCAGAAACTGCTCTTTGTAAATAATTGGAATCTGTTTTGGGAGCGACCTAGGCTCTTCCGCGCTGATGGCTTACACCCAAGTAGAATCGGAGCAGATCTTCTGTCGGATAACATCTCCAAGATGTTAAACACCGTTTGACTAGTAACCAAAAATCCAAATCACAGTCTCTGCTGCACCAATTTAATTGATATTAATACTAGTGTAGAACATTGCATAGAAACTGTGTCTATTCCTCGTTTACTGAGATCAAATAATAAATCTACTGCGGGATCTAGAAAAAATCTAATTGTTATTAAAACAAAAAATCTCGCTATTAGTGAACAAAAACAATTTCTAAAGCTAGGTCTTCTAAACATTAGATCGCTCGCACCTAAGGCGGTTATTGTAAATGAAATGGTCACAGATAATAATTTTCGATGTACTGTGCCTTGTACTGAAACCTGGCTTAAAAGAAAAATCTATCATAACTTTGGCAAACTATGGAGTGCCGCAGGGATCTGTGTTAGGCCCTCTATTATTCTCAATATATATGCTGCCACTTGGTAATATTATAAGGAAACCTGGAATTAGTTTCCATTGTTATGCTGATGACACTCAAATATATATTTCATCACGGCCAGATGAATACGCTAAATTATCCAAATTGACAGATTGTGTTAAAGATATAAAAGATTGGATTACGCGTAATTTTCTTTTATTAAATCCAGACAAGACAGAGGTAATACTTATCGGTTCTAAAAACCGTCCACAAAACCTCTCACAACACAACTTTAACATAGTAGGATGCCCTGTTACTTTATCCACTACAGTAAAAGACCTGGTTGTTATATTAGACTGCTTTTGAAAAGCATATTTCATATATTACAAAAACAGCCTTTTTCCACCTTAGAAATATTGCTAAGCCAAGTAATATGCTATCAGTCTCTGATGCAGAAAAGTTAGTTCATGCATTCATGACCTCGAGACTAGATTACTGTAATGCTTTATTAGCTGGTTGTCCTGCATCTTCAATAAACAAGCTACAGTTAGTCCAAAATGCAGCCGCTAGAGTTCTTCCTAGATCAAGAAAATATGATCATATAACACCGATTTTATCATCATTTCATTGGTTACCTATAAAGTTCTGTATTAATTACAAGGTATTGCTTCTGACTTGTAAAGCCCTAAATGGTTTAGCTCCAGTCTATTTAACGGATCTTCTATCACCCTATAATCCATCGCGCTCTTTAAGATCACTAAATTCAAGGCTTCTGGTCATTCCTAGGATATCCAGATCCACCAAAGGAGGGAGAGCATTTTCACATTTAGCTCCGAAGCTCTGGAATAGCCTTCCTGATATTGTTCATTGCTCAGACTCCCTCTCCCAGTTTAAAACTAGACTAAAGACGCATCTATTCAGCCAGGCATTCATATAAATTTTTATCTTACAGTTACTGTAAATCCGGCCTCTAGTCCATAAACGCTAGAGGAGAACTGGCCCCCGACTGAGCCTGGGTTCTCCCAAGGTTTTTTTTTTCTCCATTGGGTCACCTGATGGAGTTTTAGGACACCATTAGGTCACTTAATGGAGTTTTTCGGTTCCTTGCCACTGTTGCCTTTGGCTTGCTCAGTTGGGGATATTCAAATTAATTAACCAATCATTAATACCATTGATCAGCTCTACCAAACGTGGATGTCTTTTTTCCACTAATAAACGAACATTGTTATGTTGTTTTGATTGATACTGTGAAGCTGCTTTGATACAATCTGTATTGTGAAAAGCGCTATATAAATATACTTGACTTGACTTGACTTGACGTTAACGGACTAGAGGCCAACAGAGATGGAAACGAATAGTTGAAATAAAGTCGTTATTTTTGTTTGTTTTTGCGCACAAAAAGTATTCTCGTCTTAAGATAAACTTAAGATTCAGCCACTGTAGTCACTTGGACTATTTTAACGATGTCTAACTTTTCGGGGGGAACAAGTTTCAATCCCTTAGAAGCCTATGGAGGAGTGATCCAGCTCTCAGATGTAATAAAAAATATCTTAAAGGTGCCCTAGAATGTGAAATTTAATTTATTTTGGCATAGTTAAATAACAAGACTTCAGTACATGGACATGACATACAGTGAGTCTCAAACACCATTGTTTTCTCCTTCTTACTTAAATCTCGTTTTTGAAAAACACCCCTGAAAAATAGGCAAATCTCCACATAACACAGACTGTGACCCAACAGTCGGGATCATTAATATGTACGACTCCAACAATTTGCATATGAGTTTATCTGGATACTCGCCAAACTTGTTATGAATTCAATGACACACGTTACACTCCACAACAAAGCTCTTACTGTATTTACATCATCGTGTTTGCATTGGTGAAAGCATTAGAGAGGGTGCAGAAACTGAGTTGCAATGATAAGATCTTCATTCTTGCGATCAACAGACAGTCATCTGCTTGCTTAATGCTCATCACGGCAACATTTTATGTGATGGGAATAGATCTAAATACTTCAAAAACATCTCACGATTCATTAATCTCGATAGCTGTAATAGTAAAAACGTATAATAGCTGTAGTAAAAGTATTCGAGAGAGTTTCACATGTAAAACATAGCTATTTCATATGCAAGCATGTCAGCCAATCACAGCAGAGGCCGGTTACACACAGCAGACAGTCGGGATCCCTTCAAACAGAGCGTTCAAATCAGAGGCTAAAATCAGGCTAGGAAAAATGCCTTTTATTTCTAAATTATGACTATTTTTGATCTAAAAAACATACTAACATTATAAGGGCAATCCAGAAAACATTATACAATAAAAATAAAAACCATTCTAGGGCACCTTTAATTCGTGTTCCGAAGATGAACGAAAGTATTACGGGGTTGAAACAACATGAGGGTGAGTAATTATTGACAGAATTTTTGGGTGAACTAACCCTTTAAGCGTTGTTATAATGGTTTTCTGTGGGATGAAAATGCTTAACGTGTAATTAAACGTTCATATTCTGGGCTCATCTGATTTTGAGTGTGTCAGACATGATTTTGACCACTTCATTAAGTTTTGTTTTGTAGAAAGCCTTTCTTTAAAGTGAATTTCATTTTGTATAAATTGTATCTTAATTTTAATAACATTTTTATCAACCAATTCCCTGGATTTAATAAATAAGAAGCAAATATAGCAGACAATATAATCATGACATGGAGGCGCCGACCCATTGCACGTTAACTGGAGCTCATCTCATCATAAATTAACCGAATCTCAGTGTATGCCTCACAGACATGAGAAATATATCTATAGAAAGCTTGACTACTAAAAAAACTACTGAAAACTAAACAATTCAAAACTAAAAGAAATAGGCTACTCTCTGATTATGTAATCCATTATGTGCATTTCTCTGAATGGGAACATTCACTACGGAGATGGCGATCGTCATCTTCATCTTTGCAGCCGACACTGACACAGAAAAACGTATCGGTTACCTAACGTAACCTCGGCACTCTCTAGAAGAGGGAACGAGTATTGCGTAAGTTAGCTTACGCTACGGGAGAGATTCATCTTCTCGAGATATTGAAGCCAAAATTTATCCTTAATTTTGTATCTATTGTCAACGCTGTGCAGCAGCTGCCAGACCTAGAGCGGGCTATCTAGTGAACTCATAGGCTGCCCTGCGGCATCTGCAGCAGCCTACCAGTGAACCTGGGGTGACGTCACGCCCAATGAGAGGCGCCCACGCCCTCATGGCATCACAGCCCGCCAGAAGGGGCGTGGCTTAGTGCATATAAGCGGGGTTCAGAGGCTGCTTCCCTGGTTTTCATCGACTGAAGCGAAAGTCGCTCGTGGCGCGAGCACGGCCGGTTACGCAATACTCGTTCCCTCTTCTAGAGAGAACCGAGGTTACGTTAGGTAACCGATACGTTCTCTTACGAGAGGTTCTCTCGTATTGCGTAAGTTAGCTTACGCTACGGGAACCCTTTGTCAACGCCGTGCGCGCCAGCATCCACTACATGAGCCCCGGGGAAGCCCGGGGAGCCCTGATAAGTGGGGAAAAAAATAGGTGGCCAGCAGCAGTGCAGGCCAGCACATGTTCATAAGCACTTAGAGGGAACAACAGAGCGGCGGTGCCGGTCTGTGTAAGCATATAGCAATAACCCAATAGTGCAGCTCAACAGGAGAGCTGATTGTTGTGAGAGTAGCCTGCGCACTATACATTTGGACAGTACTTACATCTCACTTATACCGCCAGAAGTCTTGCCTGCAGGGCGGGAACTTCCAGATTATAAAATCTGACAAAGGTGGACGGGGAAGCCCAGCCCGCCGCCACACATGTCATGAATGGAAATTGCGCTCTGAAAGGAGTACCAATCACCTCAAGAACATAGCCATGTCTAGGTTTGAGAATGACTTTGGAGTCATTTGGCCCGAACTCAAGACACACAGCGCTGATAGACAGCGCGTGAAGGTCCCCCACACGTTTGACTGATGACAAGGCTGTCAGAAAACCTGTTTTAAGTGATAGGTATTTCAGGTCCATGGATTCTAGTGGTTTGAAGGGAAAGGCTTTCATGGCCTCGAGGACCAAGGAAAGATCCCACATAGGAACCGACGGGGGGCGCGGAGGGTTCATCCTTCTAGCTCCTCTAAGGAAGCGGATGACCAGCTCGTTTTTCCCTAGTGACCGGCCGTGCATTGGTTCTGTGAACGCTGCGACGGCCGCCACATATACTTTGAGCGTGGATGGGGACCTGCCCTTATCCAGAAGCTCTTGTAAGAACACGAGCAGCCACGAAACCCCACATTTCCGTGGGTCCAGATTTTTGTCGGTGCACCATTTAGAAAACACAGACCATTTAGACGCATAGAGCTTTCTAGTCAAGTCAAGTCAAGTCACCTTTATTTATATAGCGCTTTTTACAATACAAATTGTTTCAAAGCAGCTTTACAGAGATAACAGGAAAACAATGTTGTAATAGTATTGTTAAATTCAAAATTAAATGTTAAATGTCCCCAACTAAGCAAGCCAAAAGCCAATGGCGACAAAGGCGAAGAGAGGCGAAAAAGGCAACAGTGGCAAGGAACCAAAACTCCATCAGATGACAGAATGGAGAAAAAAACCTTGGGAGAACCCAGGCTCAGTCAGGGGGCCAGTCCTCCTTTGGCCAACGAACGAACGAACGAACAGTGTATGATTATGAGTTAGGCAGCATAATGTCAGGAGTCAGATGTGATCAGAACTTTCACGATATTTATCCAGTTCATCTGGTTGGAGGTTGGGTCATCCGGCCGGTGAGAAGATGAGTGTGTTGAGGTGTCCATGGGCCTTCACAGTGTTGATGGGGCTGGCTCATCAGGGATGCATTGTCGTCGTGTCCATGTGATGGTCCTTCCTCAGATCTGGATATGGCCTGGATCTGGCGGTTTGCGGTAAACCTCGGGATAAACAGAGAGACTAATATTAGCGTAGACGCCATCCTTCTTATGATGTACAAAGTTCATCAGGAGTTATGGGAAGTGTTCCCGGTTCCGGCTGATCTAAACTATGCAGCCTAACATTGAATTATAGAAATCTATAATGTGTTATGTGTATGCTAAGCCAAAGAGATGTGTTTTTAGTCTAGATTTAAACTGACAGACTGTATCTGCTTCCCGGACTGTGTTAGGAAGATTGTTCCAAAGTTTTGGTGCTAAATAGGAAAAGGATCTACCGCCAGCAGTCGATTTTGATATTCTAGGTATTATCAACTGGCCAGAATTTTGAGATCGCAATAGACGTGAAGGACTATAATGCGTTAAGAGCTCGCTCAAGTACTGGGGAGATAAACCATTTAGTGCTTTGTAAGTAATCAGCAATATTTTAAAATTTATACGATGTTTAATAGGCAGCCAATGCAGTGTTGACAGAACCAGGCTAATATGGTCATACTTCCTGGTTCTGGTAAGAACTCTAGCGGCTGCGTTTTGAACTAGCTGTAGTTTGTTTATTAAGCGTGCAGGGCAACCACCTAGTAGAGCATTACAATAATCCAGCCTTGATGTCATGAATGCATGAACTAATTGTTCCGCATTTGTCAGTGAGAGCATATGACGGAATTTAGATATATTTTTAAGATGGAAAAATGCGGTTTTACAGATACTAGACACGTGACTTTCAAATGAAAGATTGGTATCAAAGAGCACACCCAGGTTCCTAACTGACGACGAAGACTTAACAGAGCAGCCATCAATTGTTAGACAGTATTCTGGGTTATTACGTGTGGCAGTTTTTTGTCCAATGATTAGAATCTCTGTTTTTTCAGAATTTAGTAATAGGAAATTACTGGTCATCCAATTTTTTATATCAGCTATGCATTCCGTAAATTTTGAGAATTGGTAAGTTTCGTTAGGTTTTGAAGAAATATACAGCTGAGTATCATCAGCATAACAGTGAAAGCTAATTCCATATTTCCTAATGATATATCCTAATGGTAGCATGTACAGAGTGAACAGCAGCGGTCCTAGTACTGAGCCTTGTGGTACGCCATACTGAACTTGTGATCGATAAGACATCTCTTCATTTACTGCTACAAAATGAAAACGTCAGATAAGTGTTGTGGATCAAGGGTGTTGCACAATGTACTTTATATATATATGCATGATCACATTCAATTGCTGTGGTTCATTTGTGTGAAGTGCTGTGTTTTCTTTGTTGATTGCTGTGTTTTCCTTGCAAGCAGTATCCCCATAGCCACACCTCTATTTTTGATAATTCAATGAACTAATAATTGATGGATTTTGGGGTGGAGCGATGAAATAGGTTCTCCTATAGAAACGTGACAACTGTGACTGAGACGCTGACGCACATCCGTACTGAAGTCAACACAGCGAGAGTGAGAAGATACCACGTTGTGCGGTGCCTGCTCCAGAGAGCGAGTGTTTCACTTGCGGCTTATGGCTATGTGAGAGTGCAGCACACTGTAGACGAGTGACCATAAAGTCAGCGATTTGCGGAGCACTGTCGGAGCAGCTGCGTGTGAGACGGCTGATGACCGGCTGCGAGGGACTACCGTGAGTGCTGGGGAGACGAGTGGAGAAAACCGACGTGGTTCTTCTGTTGTGAATACATTGGACTGGATAGCAGGGTTGCTGTCCAGTCACGCTGTGAGTACGTTCTGACTTCTATCGTGCGGTGTGCCGACGAGAACGAGCCTGCTTTGCATTTTACTTGAATGACTTTTTGATCGGCCGATATTTTAAGGGGTCCTAGTTTTACTAAATCAACTTATAAATTGTGTAACTGTTAGATGTGAAGTGGTGTGAGTTGGACGTCATTTGCTGGCAGTTTTTTCTCTTCTCTGTGTTCCAGCATCGAGCTGACACTGGCATCTATGTGGGACTGAGCGAAAATGGACGTCAGCTGTGATACAGATGCCTAGACTAAGTTGAACTTTGACGGTCCTCTGAGCTGAAGATCGGGACTTTGGACTTGTTCCCTCTTTTTATTCATTTGATTCATCTTTCTTGTCAACAATTTTATTGTAATAAAATAGTTTTTCTACTGCTAATTTTTTGGTGTGGTTTTCCACTGTTCCCTTCTCCGATAAAGAACCTGTTTCCATAGTGAGTTCCTGGGGTTCTCAGTTAAAGTCTAGGTGGCGTAGTCGGCTACAAATGTTGTTTAAATATACATTTTATTAGAGGCCACTGACATAAGTATGATTTAAACCATGCTAGTGCAATTCCACTAATGCCAACATAGTTTTCTAGTCTATTTAAAAGAATGTTGTGGTCGATAGTATCAAATGCAGCACTAAGATCAAGTAACACTAATAGAGAGATACAACCACGATCGGATGATAAGAGCAAATCATTTGTGACTTTAATGAGAGCAGTCTCAGTACTATGATACGGTCTAAATCCGGACTGAAAATCCTCGCAGATATTATTTCTTTCTAAAAAGGTAAAACACAGTTGTGATGATACTGCTTTTTCTAGTATCTTTGACAGAAAAGGTAGATTCGAGATTGGCCTATAATTGACTAATTCTGTAGGATCAAGTTGAGTTTTTTTAACAAGCGGTTTAATCATAGCCAACTTAAAGGTTTTTGGTACGTATCCTAGAGACAAAGATGAATTAATGATATTTAGAAGAGGAACTATGACCTCTGGAAGCATCTCTTTCAGTAGCTTAGTCGGTACAGGGTCTAGCATACAAGTTGTCGATTTAGATGAATTAACAAGTTTGCAAAATTTTTCCTCTCCTATAGCAACAAATGAATCAAAATGTTCCTCACGGAGACTACAATGCACTCCCTGATGCGCTACTGTAGTAGACGGTTGCATAGTTATAATTTTGTCCCTGATATTATAGATCTTATAAGTGAAGAAGTTCATAAAGTCATTACTGCTGTGTTTCTTGGAAACTTCTGGGCTTGAAGCTTTCTTTTTCGTTAGTTGAGCCACTTGATCAAATAAATACCTAGGATTATGTTTATTTTCTTCTAATATGGTTGAAAAATAATCCGTTCTAGCATCTTTTAATGCCTCTCTGTAAGCAATCGAGCTCTCCTTCCATGAAATCCGAAATACCTCTAGTTTTGTTTTCTTCCACTTTCACTCCATTTTTCTGGCTGCTCTCTTAAGGGCCCGGGTGTGCTCGTTGTACCACGGCGTTGGACTATTTTCTTTAATCTTCTTTAAGCGCAACGGAGCAACTATGTCTAAAGTGCTGGAAAAGAGAGATTTAAACGTTTCTGTTGCAATATCAAGTTCTTCTAAGCTATCCGGGATGCTGAGATGATGAAACTGATTAGGAAGATTATTAATAAAGCCATCTTTAGTGGCAGAAGTGATAGGTCTAACATATTTATAACACGGAGTCGGCTTTGCAGCCTTGGCTAAATGTAATTTACACGAGACTAGATAATGATCTGAGATGTCGTCGCTCTGCTGCAGAATTTCAACGGCATCAACATCTATTCCATGAGATAATATTAGATCTAGAGTATGGTTACGACAATGAGTAGGTTCTGACACGTGTTGTCTCACTCCAATTGAGTTTATAATGTCTTTAAATGCCAATCCCAATGCATCTTTTTCATTATCTACATGTATATTAAAATCACCAACAATTAGGACTTTATCGGCAGCCAATACTAATTCTGATAGAAAGTCAGCAAATTCTTTGATGAAATCTTTATGGTGCCCTGGTGGCCTGTATACAGTAGCCAGCAGAATTCTCAAACGTGATTTATTGTTTACACTATATATTTTTACATTAAGCACCAACACTTCAAAAGAAGTATATTTAAAACTAGATTTCTTAGTGGTTTTTAAAATATTACTGTCACGGTGTGGGTTCATGTCTTGTTCCTGTCTGTCTTGTGTTCCCCCCATTATTGTGTATTTGGTTTAGTCCTGTCTAGTTTTCCCGCTCCTCGTTGGTGTTCATGTTTTCCACCTGTGTTCTTAGTTAATTGCCCAGCTGTGTCTTGTTTCACTCACCCGGTCCTCTGTATTTAAACCCTGTGTTTCAGTCCAGTCTTTGTGAGATCTTAATGTTGTAATGGTTGCTGTTCCCGTGTTCCTGGTCTGAGTGTCTTTTGTTTGTTTTATCATTAAATGTGCTTGCAATTGGATTCACTTCTCGCTTCATCCTTCCCGCATCGTTACAGAAGATCTCACCACAGATGAATCCAGCAGCACAGATTCGTGAGTTCGCTGGACAGGTCGCGGCCTTGGCCCTAGATAGCCAAGACCTGTTTCAGTTCACCTGGGGGTTTGCTTCAGTTGCTGCCTCTTGCTCCCTGGGGGACGAGGAGATAAAACTTTGTTACCGGCTGGGGCCTAAGGAGGTCAGCCCGAGGGAACTCCCCGATTTAGCCGGTCTGAACTGGAGAGAGGCCCTCTCCATTTGTGAGGAGAGCTTCCTTCCGTGGTACGCCAGGTCATCACCTGATCTCCACATCCAGCCAACCAGCCACGTCCAGCCAGAGCTTCACGTCAGCCACGTCCAGTCAGAGCTTCACGTCAGCCACGTCCAGCCAGAGCCTCACGTCAGCCACGTCCAGCCAGAGCTTCACGTCAGCCACGTCCAGCCAGAGCTTCACGTCAGCCACGTCCAGCCAGAGCTTCACGTCAGCCACGTCCAGCCAGAGCTTCACGTCAGCCACGTCCAGCCAGAGCTTCACGTCAGCCACGTCCAGCCAGAGCCTCACGTCAGTCACGTCCAGCCAGAGCTTCATGCCGAGCCAGAGACTGTTCACGTCACTTCTGCCGATCCAGAGACTGAGCTTCACGTCACTTCTGCCGATCCAGAGACTGAGCTTCACGTCACTTCTGCCGATCCAGAGACTGAGCTTCACGTCACTTCTGCCGATCCAGAGACTGAGCTTCACGTCACTTCTGCCGATCCAGAGACTGAGCTTCACGTCACTTCTGCCGATCCAGAGACTGAGCTTCACGTCACTTCTGCCGATCCAGAGACTGAGCTTCACGTCACTTCTGCCGTTCCAGAGACTGAGCTTCACGTCACTTCTGCCGATCCAGAGACTGAGCGTCACGTCACGTCCGCCCGTCCAGAGTCTCGTCCTGTGGAGCCTGAGCCTGAGCCTCTTCCTCTTTCTGAGCCTGTGTCTACGGACAAGATGGCCGCCTCCGAGCCTGTGTCTACGGACAGGATGGTCGTCGTCACAGTGTCTGCTGTCCCTGAGCCGGAGCCAGTGTCTGCTGTCCCTGAGCCGGAGCCAGTGTCTGCTGTTCCTGAGCCGGAGCCAGTGTCTGCTGTTCCTGAGCCGGAGCCAGTGTCTGCTGTTCCTGAGCCGGAGCCAGTGTCTGCTGTTCCTGAGCCGGAGCCAGTGTCTGCTGTTCCTGAGCCGGAGCCAGTGTCTGCTGTTCCTGAGCCGGAGCCAGTGTCTGCTGTTCCTGAGCCGGTGTCTGTTCCTGAGCCGGTGTCTGTTCCTGCCCTTAACCCTATAGCTGCCCCCAAGAAATTTTTGGGGGGGGGCAGTAGGTCCATTGATGGGACCATGAAGGCACTGCCGGATCCGCCCTGGCTCCCTGCACTGCTGGATCCGCCGTGGCCGCCCGAGGGGTCGTCACCGCCGTGGCCGCCCGAGGGGTCTTCACCGCCGTGGCTGCCCGAAGTGTCTGCTCTGTCCTGGTCGCCTGCACAGCCTGTGCCACCCTGGTCGTCTCCGCCGTGGCCGCCTGATGGACTGTCTGCTCTGCCCCGGCCGCCCGTTGGACTGTCTGCTCCGCCCTGGTCAGCTGCACTGCCCGCTCCGCCCTGGCCTTCGCCTCATCCTGCTCCGCCCTGGTCACCGGTCCAGTCTGGTACGCTCACACTCTGCGGCCCAGGCCCGCCTTGGCTATCTCCTGGTCCCGTTCCCCTGCACGGGCCTGGCCCTCCGTCCCTCCCCCAAGACCGCCTCCGCTTCACCACCCTCCTGAACTTTGTTGTTGATATGGGCTTCAGGAGCCGCCCATAGGGGGAGGGCTATGTCACGGTGTGGGTTCATGTCTTGTTCCTGTCTGTCTTGTGTTCCCCCCATTATTGTGTATTTGGTTTAGTCCTGTCTAGTTTTCCCGCTCCTCGTTGGTGTTCATGTTTTCCACCTGTGTTCTTAGTTAATTGCCCAGCTGTGTCTTGTTTCACTCACCCGGTCCTCTGTATTTAAACCCTGTGTTTCAGTCCAGTCTTTGTGAGATCTTAATGTTGTAATGGTTGCTGTTCCCGTGTTCCTGGTCTGAGTGTCTTTTGTTTGTTTTATCATTAAATGTGCTTGCAATTGGATTCACTTCTCGCTTCATCCTTCCCGCATCGTTACAATTACTATAAATTACAGCAACACCTCCCCCTTTGCCTTTCGGACGAGGCTCATGTTTATAACAGTAATCTTGCGGAGTGGACTCATTTAAAGTAACGTAATCGTTTGGTTTTAGCCAGGTTTCTGTCAAACACAGCACATCTAGCTTATAGTCTGTAATCTTATCATTAACTATAAGCGCTTTTGAATTAAGGGATCGAATATTCAACAACCCAAGCTTTATCGTTTGCTCATCTGTATTATATCTGTTTTTTATTTGCTTAACATCAATTAAATTTTTAACATTAGAAAGGTTTGGCAGTTTTTTGGATTTCCAAATTCGGGGAACAGACACAGTCTCTATATGATGATATCTAGGTGAAAGAGCCTCTATGTGATGGGATTTATCTGACCTTGGTGACGCGAGGCCGCTAGCAGACGGTCGGTTTAGCCAGTCTGTCTGCTTCCTGACCTGAGCCCCAGGTTGTCATGTTTTATCTCTAAGACTATGAGCCAAATTACTAGAGAGAAGAGCAGCACCATCCCAGGAGGGATGAATACCATCTCTTTTCAACAGGTCAGGTTTGCCCCAAAAACTTTTCCAATTATCTATGAATTCTATATTATTTTGCGGACACCACTTAGACAACCAGCCATTGAGTGAACAGAATCTACTAACTATCTCATCACTCCTTCGAACAGGAAGTGGGCCGGAGCAAATTACAGTGCCTGACATCGTACTTGCGAGTTCAAACACCTCTTTAATATTAATTTTGGTGATCTCCGACTGGCGAAGTCGAACATCATTAGTGCCGACGTGAATAACAATCTTAGAGAATTTACGATTAGCATTAGCCAGCACTTTTGCATTGATGTCAGGCGCTCTGGCTCCCGGCAAACATGTGACTATGGTGGCTGGTGTCTCTATTTTCACGTTCCGTGTAATAGAATCGCCAATTACCAGGGCACAATCAACATAATTCTCAGTGGGTGTTTCACTGAGTGGGGCAAATCGATTTGTTATGGTAATCGGAACAGAAGAGTGGTTTTTTGATCCGCGACTAGAGCGATCTCTCACAGTTACCCATCTGCCTGGCTGCACAGGCAATAACTCAGCCGGAACCGAATCATGTAAATGGTTCACTATGCTAGGCGCATCCAAAGTAGTATCTAAGGCTCGAGCACACTTACTATCCTCAATTAAAGTTTGGATGCGTGTCTCTAATTCTGAAATCTTCTCCGTCAGCCTGACTGTCTCCTTGCATTTATCACATATAAACCCTATATTGCCGACGGGGAAGGCTATGGTAAACATGTGGCATGAGGTGCAGTTGACAATAACAGGACAAGACATTACTCACCGTGTTTGTTGACTGATTCTTACTCACCTAGGCTTTTTATGAACTCAGAGGCGCGGGCGCGCACAAGAAAAATAAATAAACAACTGAGCGCACGGGCGGCGCGTTAACAGGCTACCGAGATACAAGCGTGTTGTGCTAACAATAACGGAAGCTAGCGATGTTAGGTTAGTCTGAGATGTTAGGTAAACTGTATTAGTAGTATAAACACTAGAAATGATCGTAAATGTATGGTTCAAAACAGAGAGAAATACGAGGCTTTAAATGGAGCTTACAGCCCCGGAGCAAACACACTCACACACAGTAGGCAGCGAGGCAGACAGGAGCAATCGATCAGGGATGAGATACTAGTCGATCAGGGATGAGCTAGTAGAAAAGGCTCTGGATTGCGCGATCGTGCTCATTACTCCTTCTGGCAAAGTAACGGGTATTCGTTGATCACCCATGCATGTAGCGACCAGCGCTCTGGGTGGGGATGCCAGATCGAGCCGCGAGCCTGAGAGAGGAGATCTGTTCTCACCGGAATGGGCCATGGAGCTGTCTGTGACAGCTGCGTTAGCTCCGGGAACCAAGTCTGATTCTCCCAACGCGGGGCTATGAGGAGCACCGAGTGGCGCGTTTCCCTGATTCTCTTTATTACCTGTGGCATGATACTAATACTGAATCCTGGTTGAAAAAGGCGAATTCCACAACTTGGAGAGGTCAGCGTGGAGTTCAGGCAGGAAAGGCGCGGCCCGGGCCACGGGCGCTGGGCGGCGACGACTTTGTAGAAAGCAGCCGTCGAGCCTGTTGGGCGCAGACTCAGCAGGCGGGGACCACTCGAGCCCGAGGCGGTCAACGGCCTGAGTGAAGAGGCGCATGAGCTCAGCTTCCACTCCAGCGCGGGTCTGGCCGGATTCCTGGATCGAGGAGGAGGCAGAGCCTGACCACTCCTCACTGTCCGAAGCCAGTAAGGAACAAAAGTCACGTGTGGCGTTGTCTTCCGCCTCTTCATCTGACGTAACGGCAGTGCGGGCTCTCGGCGGTAACTGCGCGTCCGTGAGAGGGGGCGGGGAAGGCGAAGCTCGAGGGAGAGGCTCCGGCGAGGCGTTCGCAATGGCCCTAGATTCCGGCGGCCTTTGTGAGCGGCGCTTCTTCCTGCGCGGCGCGACAAAGGGTGGGGTGACGGCTTCGGAGGTGAAAGCTTCAAGTCGAGCCCGCAGGGTTCCGGACGAGAGGGCGAGGGCTGCGTGTTCCTGGCCCAGGCAGAGAACGCATATCACGTGGCGGTCTCCGGCGCTGAGCGGGGCTCGGCACGAGCCGCAGGAGGTGCGAGACATCTTGAAAAAGACGCTCGTGCTCTTTTAGGAAGTGTTGCAAGGGCGAACACGCTCAATGTAAAAGGATACGTCGCCGGATGGCATAGCTCGCACGGATGGCTGAAGGTGGCGAAGACGGCCGGCTTCTTCAAGGGCTGTCCTAAGCTTGCTAGTTGCCCCTCAGACGGCGACGCGGCTTCTGTAGTCCAGCGATGCAGAGAGCTTCGCTGAAGAGATGAAAATCAGGGAAGCAGCCTCTGAACCCCGCTTATATGCACTAAGCCACGCCCCTTCTGGCGGGCTGTGATGCCATGAGGGCGCGGGCGCCTCTCATTGGGCGTGACGTCACGCCAGGTTCACTGGTAGGCTGCTGCAGTTGCCGCAGGGCAGCCTATGAGCTCGCTAGATAGCCCGCTCTAGGTCTGGCAGCTGCTGCACTGCGTTGACAATAAATACAAAATTAAGGATAATTTTTGGCTTCAATATCTCGAGAAGATGAATCTTTCCCGTAGCGTAAGCTAACTTACGCAATACGAGAGAACCTCTCGTAAGAGAACACTAGTTTATTAATAAAAATCAATGAGTGTCACCGGATTTATAAATGCACATCTAGCTTGTTGCATGCACACATATTATGTCGAAATAACGAGATATTATGTTGAAATAACATTATTATTAATAATAATAAATCTTTAAGAATATTTGATTGAATGCTGAATGTTGTGCTTTTTCAATTTAATAAAATTAAAACTTTACATTTACTCATTTAGCTGACGCTTTTATCCAAAGCGACTTACAATTGCTATACATGTCAGAGGTCGCACGCAACTAGGGGTTAAGTGTCTTGCTCAGGGACACATTGGTGTCTCACAGTGGATTCAAACCCGGGTCTCTCACACTAAAGGCATGTGTCTTATCCACTGCGCTATTAATATCAATATTAAATATTGAGTGGCCAAGCTAATTTATTAATAGTATTTATTTATAATATATAATTGCGCAGCTCCTCTTGTCAATGATCTAGACTAGCGTCTTCTCAGAACCTGCGTTAAAAATTATCTGGCGCCGCCCCTGAGCACAGACAGTTCCTGCTGCGTGTGCTTATCCATCCTTTCACCCATATTCTTTTTTTCTGAGTTTTGAACAGATCATTGTGCAAACAACTTGCACCGCCAATTTTGTCCTGGTGTCCCTTTTCAAATACACAACTCCTGTTTCGCGTCATTTCCCATTCCACTTCTCACGTGTGTTTTCGTGAAAAAAACGTGGTTTGGGGACCGGATCGAGTCGTTGGGTGACAGAGTTGTTGTCAGCTTGTCTAGTGTGTAACCCCGTTGCAGATCATTTACATAGTGTCATATAGTGTAAACATCACAACTTCAATACTCCAGAGCAAGTCATGTAGTCTAAACAGCACAGCGATCTGCAGACGTTTAAAGTTGTGTAGTGTGAACTAGGCATGAGAGTCTCAGATGATTCCTTCCTATATTATGGGGCACCAGCCAAGGAATTCCATCTTGACAGTAAAGAACAATCATGGAAGATTGTTGACTGAATTAGAATGATGTAAATTGGACGAAGTTTGTTATCTGACCAGTCTGAAGGATTGGGAGATATCGTTAACTTGTAGAGCCTCTTACTGTATTATCAACACAAGGAAGACACAAGTGTAAAAAATAATTGTATTAACAAAAGGATAGACACAAGTAAAACAAGTGCAAAAAAGATTGATAAATGTGTTGGATGTTACTATGGCAGTTACAAGTTATCTTATGGAAAGATAAACTAGTTCCAAACCTTGTTCTGAATTCAACAAATAAATCAAGAGATTATTTGTTATTAACTGACATCAGGTATGCAAAATCTGAGTACTGAGTCAGAGCGGCGACGTCTTCCACTTACTGAGCTGGGCTGTGTTGCAGTGGGATGAAAGGAGTTGGAATCCATTTGACAGCCTTGAATGCCAAGTACTTGTGAACTTGTTGAACTCCTGGAGCACAGAGAAGGTCCTTATTCTGGAACATTCAGATGAAGGAACCTTGAAGTTGAAGGTTCTAACGTCTGTGCAGATGATCCTTATAATCTTGATCACGCAGATAAAGGATCCCTGAAGAGAAGATTCAGGGAAGAAAAAAAGTGAAACAACTGTTGATGGAGAAGCTCCAGCTGCAGCACACGGTGGAGGTGGAAAGGGCGCACCGCGTAGGGAAACCCGATGGCGGGAGGGACCGGCCGAGACCCATCATCGTCAAACTATTGTGCTGGAAGGATCGAGAATCTATTTTGCTGCGCGCAAAACGCCTCAAGGGATCAAAAATTTTCATAAACGAGGACTATACGGACATAGTTAAAAAGAAGCGAAAAGAATTGATGCCAGAGTTGAGAGCCGCAAGAGATAGGGGCGATATTACTTTCTTGCGTTACGACAAACTAATAGTTCATCCGCGCACCAGCACACCAAACCAAGTTTAAAAAATCAGGATAATCGGCATAATTCTGGTATGTTGAAGCATTTCTTTTCACATGGCCTCCAACAAGACTACTAAAGCAATTTCCGATTTTGAACTCTCATTAAGGAAAATTACTGAATTAAACGATCTGGATTTTGCATACTCACAATATGATTTACAGAGCACCGAGATTGACACCGACCCTGAAAATAATTTCTTTACGAGATCTGTTAATGTCTGTCAATATTACATAGAGGATGATTACAATTGCAAATTTAAGAATGTTAATACCTTCTCTGTAATCCATTTCAACAGTAGAAGCCTTTATGCCAACTTGGACCACATTAAGAGTTACTTAAAACAGTTTTCAAAATTCAGTGTGATTTTAATAACATGGATTCATAATGATAAAGAAATGGACTTTAGTATTGAAGGTTATGAGTTTATAAGTCAGAACAGAAGAAATAAGCAAGGTGGGGGCGTAGCTATGTTTGTAGACTTAAATTATGGTTTTAAAATGATTGAAAATTTGACTATGGTGGTGGATGATATACTTGAATGTCTAACTATTGAAATTGTAAGGACAAAAAAGAAAAATATTATTGTAAGTTGTATTTATAGAACACCGGGGTCTAATATAGATGTGTTTAATAATTGGTTGGAGGAGCACTTTTCAAACTTAAATCAGAAACTTATGTTTGTTGGAGGTGATCTTAACCCCTTAACGCCTGAATTTATATAGCTGTATATAAAAAAATGTTTTATGTGTGTTTTTGCCTTTAAGTAGATGGTAAATAATGTTGAGATTATCAATTTCACTTTTGCACAACAAATTAATCGAAATTTTGGTATGTTGCAAATTTGCAACACCGGGCATTTGGGGTAAATTTGGTATGTTGCAAATTTGCAACAACGGGCATAATGGTCAATATTAAGATAACAAAAAACACAGTAAAAAATTTTTTTTTTACTTATCCCCTTAACGCCCACTGTCATAAATATGCGACTAACCGTTTGACTCAATCAACCAGCCGAGATAACGTCTGCATTCCCCCAATCCCGGTTAGTGCATATTCGCTACGGACCTAGGAACCTTCGACAAGCACTTGTTTCTAGTGGGACCGCAAAGTGACGGACTTATTTCCTGTTTACACAGGAGGATTACTCCGGTCCCGAAGTTATGGATATGAGTCGGGAAAGTTTGATCCTGAGGTGTATATAAGGTAAGTTGTGCTAAGATAAAAAATACTCACCTGCTTATTGTGTGCTTATGGATCTGCATAAAAATAAATAGCTTTTGTATTCATATCACAGCATGGTGTCTGTATACAGACTATTGAAAATAACTAAGCAAAATACAAAGGATTACCTAGATAAGCTGTCACGAAAATAGTTTTTCTATATAGCACTGGTTAGCGGTCAGAATTGGCCTTATGGACCACTGTCGCAAATATGCTACAAAGCAAAATATTACAATAACTTCAAAAATACTTGTCACACATATTTCACCTCATTACGTCGAGTGTATAAGCACACAATAAGCAGGTGAGTATTTTTTATCTTAGCACAACTTACCTTATATACACCTCAGGATCAAACTTTCCCGACTCATTTCCATAACTTCGCGACCGGAGTAATCCTCGTGCGTAAACAGGAAATAAGTCCGTCACTTTGCGGTCCAACTAGAAACAAGTGCTTGTCGAAGGTTCCTAGGTCCGTAGCGAATATGCACTAACCGGCATTGGGTGAATGCAGACGTTATCTCGGCTGGTTGATTGAGTCAAACGGTTTGTTGCATATTTGCGACAGTGGGCGTTAAGGGGTTAATATCGATCTGCTAAACCCAAATAAACATAAAAAGACTGACGAATTTATTAATACTCTATATAGTGTAGGTTTGTTTCCTCTAATAACTAAACTGAGTAGAATTACAAACCATAGTGCTACTTTAATTGATAATATTTTTTCCAATGAACTAGAAAGTAATACAGTCAGTGGACTAATGATAAATGATATCAGTGATCACCTTCCAGTTTTTGCATTACAAAAAAATGCTTATCAATATTTTAGAGATGAGGATAACACTATAAATAACAGGAATGCGATAGTCAACAAATTTAATAAATTCTTTGTAGATGTTGGCCCGAATCTTGCTGCAAAAATTGCGAATGTTGAGATCTATAATTATGAGCTAATAGACTGTGAAGAAGGGTCAGAGGCGTTCGAATCCATGTGCAATAACTTTAATGATGAAACACAAACAGGCAGAAAACAGAGAAGGCACAGGATGAATATATACAGGGGCAGTCCAAACTCAGAGTGGTTACCAGCAGTGTTGTGCAAGTTACTTCCAAACTGGAATACATTATATATTACTTGTTACTGTTATTTAAAAGTAATTCATTACCTTACAATATTACTGTCTCAGAATTGTAATGCGTTACATTACTCCCGTATTACTTTTGAGTTACTTTCACCAAAATAACTATACAGAAGTAGAACTTAACATTCTAAAATGACTAGGGCTGTAACGATATGCGATATGAAACCGAAATCGCGACACTCAGATCCACGAACCTGCAGAATCGCAACACACCCCTTCCTACTCCCAGCGTTATCCATACTGTCCAGATCCAATGCTACCACATCTTTAAATTAGCCTACTATTAGTATTATTTGAAGTTAACTTAACATTATAAAATACGTAGACCTACACCACAAAACTAGTTGAGGATAAATTATTTAAAATTTGGGAATTCCAGCTATGGACATGACATCTGCAGTCAAAACTTGAAATGTTGTTTAAGACACTCAGAAAATGCACTAATACCAAAATATTGAAACGTCTGTTTATCCATAGGCTCCTCCCTGAAAGGAGTCCAGACATCAGAAAAATATCAGTCTACACATGCGTTTTATATTTAATATTAGGGAACTAGACAGATCATGCGTGACAAAAAAAAAATCTTTAACTTTTAGGAGGCAACGATTTTTTTTGTTGTAATTCTGTGAATTACACTGCGCAAATCGGATGAAGAAGGGTTGGTCTCTACAGAACATAAAATATTCATTTTATTTTATTTTTCGTGTTCGCATTTATGAGGAAAAAACAATGTTACAGACGTGACAGTTCTCCGTTACGGACACATTTCATTTCATTATGAAATGAAATGTGCATTTCTCTCTGGTGCATTCACTAGCGGCTAGCCTACTGCGAAGATCGCGAGTCAGCATCGTCAACTTCATCTTGACTTTATTAATAAACAATTAAAATGTCTCCTTGCTATATTTGAACCATTGAATCATTGCTTTTGCCGGTTCTTTGTGACAGCTTTTAGGTGCTTTATCGGCAGCGCCGCCGCCCTTACATGAACGCGTCACCACCGCATCAAAAACATGATTGCGTGATGAAAACATGAAAAATACCACATAAACATAGCCTAACTGTTTAGAAAGATAACACGGAACGAATAACGTCCATCTCGCGATTTATTTTCTTCTTCATGCCATCTTCACCATTAGCCGCTTTTCCACTGACCAGCGCGAGCACAGAGGCCGAAATCATACCTCACGGCACTCCTGTAAAAAATAAATCGCTATACAAATATATCCGACGCTGCCATTTAGTCTTTATTTACAGACTTGGACACCACACGCGGGTATTCACTGACCGAGCATTTTTCATGCGTTAATGTCTCGCGGTCTTGCTGTTTTTTTGGTTTGTTTTACAATTAAAAAAGTCTGTTGTAACGCAAGCCTAACTGAACATGTACCGAGTAAAATATTACTGAAAATTGATTAGTAATGCCTTACACTACTGCGTTACAGCAAAAAGTAATATGTTACTGTAATGCATTACTTTTGTAACGCGTTACTCCCAACACTGGTTACCAGGCAAGGGTCGTAGGCAGGCGGCAAACGTTCACAGAGTAATGGTAAACAGGCTAGAATCAAGGAACCAGGAATACGTAGAAATATAGAAGATGTTCAGAGTTGCACGCCGTGGCAGTAACAAGACCTCACAGAGAACAAAGGGGAGTGAGGTCCAGATAAAGGGGAGCTGAGTGGGAACAGGTGGCTGAGATGATGGAGATGAGACAGGGATGGAAGGAGGTGATTAGTGAAGGGAGTGATGGGAGGTGAAGTCCTAGAACTCGGGAGAGAGTGATCTGGTGAGGCCAGGAGGAGGCGTCGTGGAGCGCATCGTGACAGAGCCCCCCCCCTGCGAGCGGCTCCCGAAGCGAGGACCTGAACGGCGACGGGGTCTTCCACGGGGTCTGGGAGCAGGACGATCAGGGTGATTCTGGTGGTAGGTGGTGAGGTCAAGGTAGCTGGGTCAAGGATGTTTTGGGACCTTTCCCAGGAGCGTTCCTCCGGACCGTACCCCTCCCAGTCAATTAGGTATTGGAGAACTCCTCCACGGCGCCTAGAGTCCAGGATCTCTCGCACACGGTGAACCTCCTCGCCTCCGATGTCGATGGGGGGAGCATTCCTCGCCACAACCTCCTCCCGGTCCTCTCTCCTGGGTGCAGCAGCCGGTCTGAGGAGAGAAACATGAAAGGTGGGTGAGACACGGTAAGTGGATGGAAGTGCTAACCTGTAGGAGACAGGGGTGATCTGTCTCAGAATCTGGAAGGGACCAATGAAACGTGGAGACAGCTTCTTGCAAGGGAGTCGGAGACGGAGATCACGAGTGGACAACCATGCCCATTGGCCCGGTCTGAAGATGGGGCCGCCTCTTCTGCGTCGGTCAGCCTGATGCCTGAACTGACGTACAGCACGCTGGAGATGGACGTGGGCAGTGTTCCAGGTCTCCTCACTCCTCTGCAACCATGTGTCCACCGCAGGGAGATCCGTGGGTTCACCAGACCAGGGAAACAACGGAGGTTGGAACCCGAGCACACACTGGAAGGGCGTGAGACCTGTCGACGGCTTGCGGAGAGAATTCTGGGCGTATTCTGCCCACACAAGGAAGCGACTCCAGTCTTGTTGATTTTGGTGGCAGTAAGTTCGGAGGAAGCGGATGAGGTCCTGGTTAAGCCTCTCCACCTGTCCGTTGGCCTGCGGGTGGTAAACAGAAGTGAGACTGACATTAATGTTCATTTGACTGCAGAGAGCTTTCCATACCCGGGAGGTGAACTGGGATCCTCTATTTGAAACGATATCCTCAGGCAATCCATACAAACTGAAGACATGGTGAAGAAGAGCTTCAGCGGTCTGGAGTGCTGTGGGTAGACCAGCCAGGGGAACGAACCTGCATGCCTTGGAGAATCGGTCAACCACTGAGAGGATAGTAGTAAAACCCTGAGAGGAAGGCAGATCAGTGACGAAATCCACTGCAATATGGGACCATGGTCGTTTAGGAACGGGAAGTGGCTGAAGAAGTCCGGCCGGCTTTAAGTGGGAGGCCTTTGAGATGTTGCATGTAGGACACTGACGAATGAATTTGACTACGTCTGCGTGAAGAGTGGACCACCAGAAACGATTAGTGACTAGCAGAAGTGTGGCCGTAATCCCGGGGTGACCAGCGCTGGGAGTGCAATGTACCCACTGTAGAACACGAGTGCGGAGATCCTGTGGTACGAAGACTCGGTCAGGAGGACATTCCAGAGGGGTCGGATGGTTCCCTTGTGCGGCAGAGATCTCAGTCATGATGTCCCACTGAACAGGGGCTACAATGAGGGTAGATGGCAAAATGTACTTGGGCTAGGGATGATCGGATTTACCGTCAAACTGGCGAGACAGGGCGTCGGCTTTGCCGTTCTTGGAACCTGGGCGATACGTGATCTTAAAGTGGGACCTCGAGAAGTAGAGAGACCACCTGGCCTGTCGGGCATTCAGACGTTTTGCTGACCTGATATACTCGAGGTTGCGATGATCGGTGAGGACAGTAAAAGGCAGACGAGCACCCTCCAGCCAATGTCTCCATTCCTCGAAGGCGGCCTTCATGGCCAGAAGCTCCCTGTCACCCACATCGTAGTTGCGTTCAGCCGGAGTGAGCTTACGAGAGTGGAAGGCGCATGGAAACATCTTTGCAGGACTACCGTGTCGCTGGGACAGAATGGCGCCGATTCCTGAATTCGAAGCATCCACCTCCACGATGAACTCACGCTCGGGGTCCGGATGATGAAGGATGGGAGCCGTAGTGAACTTCTCCTTGAGCCGTTCAAACGCGGAAGAGCATTCTGGAGACCACTTCAAATGTTGCCCCCCACCCTGAAGGAGGGATGTGAGAGGTGCTGCCGTGGTGCTGAAATTGCGAAAAAATCTACGGTAGAAATTGGCAAAGCCCAGGAAACGCTGCAATTCCTTCACGGTGGTGGGGCGAGGCCAATTGACTACTGCTCGGACCTTACTGTCGTCCATGATGACTCCCTCAGCACTGATGACATACCCCAGGAATGCAATTCGGGTCTGGTGGAACTCACACTTCTGGACCTTGGCATACAGCTGGTTGTCAATGAGGCGATGAAGTACGGCTCGTACATCCCGGACGTGTGTTTCGGAGTAAATGAGAATGTCGTCGATGTAGACAATGACTCTCTGGTTCAGCATGTCACGGAAGATCTCATTTACGAAGGCCTGAAAGACAGAAGGACTGTTAGAAAGCCCGAACGGCATAACCCGGTATTCGTAGTGCCCAGTGGTCGTAGAGAAAGCCGTCTTCCACTCGTCACCCTCTCGAATGCGAACCAGGTTGTAGGCGTTCCGCAGGTCCAGTTTGGTGAAGAACTTGGCGGTGCGGAGCATCTCCAGTGCAGCGGGGACCAGTGGCAGAGGATAGCGGTACTTGACAGTGATCTCGTTGAGACTGCGATAGTCAATACAAGGACGGAGACCTCCATCCTTCTTCTTGACGAAGAAAAACCCAGCTGAGGCAGGAGAAGTGGAAGGAGTGATGAAGCCCTTAGCGAGTTGTTCTTCAATGTAAGACTTCATCGTGTCGGTCTCAGGTTGGGACAATGGATAGACTCTCCCACGGGGCGGGTTAGCTCCAGGAAGCAGCTCAATGGCACAATCCCAAGTTCGATGTGGGGGAAGCTGAGAGGCCTCTCCTTCGCTAAAGGCCAGAGCAAGATCATGGTATTCAGTGGGAACCCCCAACAGGTCAGGATTTTCAGAACGGCTGGAAACAGTTTCAGGACCTAGGACAGCAGGTTGACAGTTTGTTAAACAGAGAGATGACCACTGAATTACCTTCCTCTCGGACCACGAAATGTAGGGGTTGTGCTTCTCCAGCCAGGGGAAATCGAGAATCACAGGGTGCAGCGGTGAATTTATGGTGAAAAGTTGGATGGTCTCTGAGTGCTGAGTGCCGACATTAAGGGTTAACTGATGAGTGATGTACTGTATCTTGCCTGATCCCAGGGGTCGTCCGTCTAATGCTCCCACTGACACCTGGTGTTCACATGGTTTGAAAGAGAAATTATGAGTTTTAGCAAAAGCAAGGTCAATAAAATTCCCTGCTGCCCCCGAATCAATCAATGCATTTACATTAACAATTCCCTCATCAGAGCAGAAAGATACCTCTAAAGTAAGAGAATTGAGAGAACGAACACAGGAACTCACCGCAGCAGAATCTCTCGAGGTGGGTCTTACAGGACCTGTCGACCTCATGTGACCAGTACGGGCGCAGTAAAGACAGAGGTTGTTTCGCATTCTTCGCTCGCGCTCCTCAGTGGTTAAGCGCGTGAAGCCGATTTGCATGGGTTCAGGCTCAGAATTGGTGGAAGGATTTACAACGACCCGGTGTTTGAGCGGGGTGCGCCGTGCTCGGATCAAATTATCAAGGCGAATGGTGAGATTCATCAGCTGGCTGAGAGTTTTATCCTCATCCCGACAAGCCAGTTCTCCTTGTAAATCGGAATTCAGGCCCTTGCGGTAAAGCAGTTTCAGAGGATCCTCCCCCCAGCCTGTCTGTGCAGCGAGTGTGCGGAAGGTGAGGGTGTAATCCGCCGCGGAAGATCCTCCTTGAAGAAGAGACAGTAGCAGCTCGCCCGGTTCTTTTCCGCCGGCTGGATGCTCGAAAACCTCTCTGAATTGGGCGAGAAAGTCGTTATAAGAGGGAAACGTAAGCTGACCCCCTGCCCAAAGCGCTGTCGCCCACTCTAATGCCTTTCCAGTCAGCAGCGAGCAGATGAAAGAGACCCGGCTGTCGTTGTTTGAAAAGAGGTGGGATTGCTGGTTAATGTACAGAGTGCTTTGCAGAAGAAAACCCTTGCACGTTGCTGACGAGCCGTCGTATTTGTCGGGTAATGATAAACGAGGATTATTGGATGTTGAAACGTTACTCACACTGGACGATGGTTGAACTGGAGGTGCAGTGGTTTGAGCAGCGTCGGCGGTTCGCGTCGTGAGGGACCGCATAGATCTCACCAGTTCTTCGGTAAGTGAAGTTAACTTCTCCAGCTGCTGTTGATGAACGACCAGTACGGAAGCTTGATTGGTGACTTCTGAGGCTAGACGATGCAAGGTTGCTGGATCCTGTGTTGGTGAGGTCTTCTGTGAAGAAGGGTCAGAGGCGTTCGAATCCATGTGCAATAACTTTAATGATGAAACACAAACAGGCAGAAAACAGAGAAGGCACAGGATGAATATATACAGGGGCAGTCCAAACTCAGAGTGGTTACCAGGCAAGGGTCGTAGGCAGGCGGCAAACGTTCACAGAGTAATGGTAAACGGGCTAGAATCAAGGAACCAGGAATACGTAGAAATATAGAAGATGTTCAGAGTTGCACGCCGTGGCAGTAACAAGACCTCACAGAGAACAAAGGGGAGTGAGGTCCAGATAAAGGGGAGCTGAGTGGGAACAGGTGGCTGAGATGATGGAGATGAGACAGGGATGGAAGGAGGTGATTAGTGAAGGGAGTGATGGGAGGTGAAGTCCTAGAACTCGGGAGAGAGTGATCTGGTGAGGCCAGGAGGAGGCGTCGTGGAGCGCATCGTGACATAGACACAAATCCCAAGACATTGTTTCTTAATCCTGTTGAGGAAAATGAGATATTGGACATTGTTAGAAGGTGTAAAAATAAAACCTCGACAGACCATTATGATATGTATATGAAGACCTTAAAACGTGTTATTGAAAGTATCTGTAAGCCGTTAACATACATTTGTAACTTGTTGTTGCAAACTGGCCAATTTCCTGATAGAATGAAAGTAGCAAAAGTGATTCCTCTGTTTAAAGCTGGAGATAAGCATCTCTTTACTAACTATAGGCCTGTTTCACTTTTACCACAGTTCTCAAAAATCTTAGAGAAGGTTTTCAATTCTAGACTTGATAGCTTTATTGAAAGAAAGAAATTACTCTCAGACAATCAGTTTGGTTTTAGGAAAAAATTTTCAACTTCGCATGCACTCTTTGATATAATTGAAGAAATATGCAATAGGGTTATTTATTGACCTAAGTAAAGCATTTGACACAATAAATTATGACATATTAATTAACAAACTGGAAAAGTATGGGATTAGAGGGGTAGCACTACAGTGGGTTACCAGTTACTTAAAAAATAGAAAACAATGTGTGACAATAGGAGATTATCAGTCAAGTTGTCAAGAAATTGTGTGTGGCTTACCTCAAGGTTCCATTCTGGGTCCAAAATTATTTAATATGTATATAAACGATATTTGTAAAACATCACAAATACTGAGATTTATCTTCTTTGCGGATGATACAAATATTTTCGCATCGGGTGATGATTTACAACAACTGTGTCAAATTGTTACCTTGGAACTCAAACATGTTAATAAGTGGTTCAAACAAAACAAATTATCACTAAATCTGAGTAAAAGTAAAATGATGATATTTGGCAGCAGTAACACCAATGCTCAGGAAGCAATCCAGATAGAGGGTGTTGTTATAGAGCGGGTGCATGAAATCAAATTTCTTGGAGTTATTATAGATGATAGAATGACTTGGAACTCTCACATTAAATATACAATCACTAAAATATCAATAAGCATTTCTGTAATTGCAAAAGTAAAGCATATTTTAAATATTAAAGCTCTGCATACATTATATTGTTCTTTGATCTTGCCCTATTTATATTATTGTTCTGTGATATGGGGTAGCACTTATAAAAGCACATTAAGACCGATAGTTATGTTGCAAAAAAGAGTTATCCGATTAATTAATAAAGTTGGGTTTTTGGACCACACAAACTCATTATTTTTAAAATCAAAGATCATGAAGTTTTATGACATTGTTGAGTTACAATCAGTACAGATGCTATACAAAGCAAGGCATAAATTGTTACCAAGCCAAATACAAAGAAGGTTCCAAGAACATACTGGTTGTTATGAATTGCGTGATGAATTAAACTTTAGGACGCAGAAACATAGTACGACCTTGAAAAGTTTTAGCCTTACAGTCAATGGGGTACAATTGTGGAATAATTTGGTGATAGTGATGAAACGAAGTCCAAACATCAATCTTTTCAAATACAAATACAAACAAAAGATTTGTGAAAAGTATAGAGAAGAAGAAATGATTTGTCATTAGGGGTACTTCTACTATGAGCAGATACTTTGTTGTTACTTTGTTGTTGTATTGTTGCTTTTGCACTATGTTCCCTTGAACTATTGTGAAATGAAAAATTCTTGTATAATTTTGGGGGTGGGCGCTTATAAGCTCTTTTGCTTCAGCTCACTCCTTTTGAGCAGAATGGTTATTCCTCAAATAAATAAATAAATAAATAAATAAATAAAAAAGATTCTGAAGTCCGTATGGAAGATCTGGGCAATCTGGAACACGCAGATGTAGAGTTTAGTTTAGTTTATTTATTTACAGGGGTAATGCACATTAATATACATAAATGTAAACGTGCCAGAATTAGCCCAAAAGGCTACTTTTCATCTGTAGACCCTTGACAGAATGTTAAAAGGTCACCCTAAAAATAAAGACAGAGCATCACACATATACACATCATATGGAAAAAAAATAATTACAAAAAATAAAACAAATTACAAAAAACAAAACAAAAACAAATTCACACACAACTAGAGAAATCACTATTAAAATACAAAATAAACATGAATTATCTAAAACAAAGTAAACATGAGAGAAAGGAAAGAGAGAGAGAAAGAGAAAGATGGCAACAGAAGAGAGCAACATAGCCAAGAACAATTAGTACAAAGACCAGATTAGTACAGAGGATCTCTGAAGAGAAGATTCTGAAGTTGGTGCAGAAGATCTTGATAATGGGGGCGCTAAGCTTGTGGTGTTGTCTCTGTTGCGGTTTTCAAACTTCCCAAATTCACTTCTTGCAGAACTTCTTTGTTTCTCTCTTTAGAGCTTCAGAGTCTTGAGAGAGCAACCTCTCAGCTAGATAGAGTTGCACTTCGAGCTTAGCACATCTTGGAACTGGAACCTTGAACCAGAACCAGCACGGGAACAACTATTTGTGTTAGAGAGAACCGTATGTCAGGATCTGGGTTGATGAAAGTAGCGAGGACATAAATGCAGAGTGATGGGCTTTTATTAAGCATAAAATAAAACAAAAACAAATAAAAACTACCCTGTGGGGGAAACAAGACAATACTTGTACAATACCTAATACAAGAACTGGATTTGGCAGGAACAGAAAACATGAGGGTGCCTTAGACGACGAACCAGCACAGGACCGCAAACACAAGTAGAATTAAAGCTGCAAGCAGCAATGAAAGGGCCCTCGCACCCGTGCCACCACCACCCGGTGGCTTTAAGAAGACAGAGCACGGTGGGCATTGTGCATTTAAGTAGGTAAATATAGGAGGATTATTTCAAAGTCAGTTACAAAAATGTCCTTTATTATGGTGATAATAGATGCATGCTTTTAACACTCCGCTGAACCTTTATGGGTTGCGCTATCGAGCCATTTTGCCCAACCCAATTCTGAAACCCATATCAGATGTACATTTTAGCCAGTTCTGACACTTGTGTGAGGTTTTGTGAGTTTTCGAGCATGTTAAGGCCCTCAAAAGTGCGATTCACTTTGGAGAATAATAATAATAATAAATATAGCTGCGAGCAGTGATGACAGGCTCAAGCCAATGGCACCTGAACCAATAGGGTTACCAATAGGGTAACTGAACATCTACTGCAGCAGCTGGTGCCACTTTGACCGTGAACCACAACAGTCACATCCATGAGATCATTTAAATTTAAATTCATACAACAGTTCAATAAATTGTTAAAACGAAGTCACTTACATTTTAGATGCAATATTGACTGTTTTCATTTTGTTTCAGCAATAAAAATAGTTCCAAACAAAGATCACAGCAGAACCATTGCGCATCTCACAGTAACCCTCAGCTGTTTTTTCTCATTACGGAATGATCTAGCATTTTGAATGAATCGGTTGATTGAAAGATTCAACTAACCATTCATTAAAGGGGGGTGAAATGCTATTTCATGCATAGTGAGTTTTTTACACTGTTAAAGAGTTGGGATTCCCATGCTAAACATGGACAAAGTTAAAAAAATTAAGTTGTACTTTTGTACGTTCGGCCATTTTTGTAGTTTGATAGCAGAGATACGATTATCTAGCGGCACAGAAACGTTTTATTCACACGTTATTAACAAAATGTCAACAACGGAAGACAATCTTACCCCATTGGTAATTTTTTAAGCTCAAATCTAACAAAAATGGTTTAACGTTTGTGCTTAAATTAAGAAAATAAATTAAACTATTTGCAGAAAACTTTTAATAAAACTTTTAATTCAAGATGTATCTTCTCATAAGTCTATTATCTACAATCTTGCACCTCCGATAAGGATGTTAAAATATTTTTACTAGAAAAGAGGCAAAAATTTTGCTTAAGGAACTGAAGAAAGGTTCATCAGAAAACACAACAGCTAAATTGATCAGCATAAATGACCATTGTCATGATGAAGCTAAATTCTTTCAATGTATCTCAGAGGATCTTATGTAACTTTTATTAATCATTTATTGAAAGCCTTATAACATTTTCTTTTATCTGCTGGTTTTATGGATTGTCTGTGAGTGACAAGAATAGCCACAGCAGTATTGTTTAAACCTGCTCCAAGATTATTGGAGTTCCCCATCGCTGTCTCACTGTCCAAGATTATTGGAGTTCCCCACGGTACTCACTCAGTAACAATACTCACTTCGAGTATTACAAAACGAGCCAATGGCAAGAGAAATGCCATGGGTCTGCGGAATTTGCATGGGGCAACTCCGCCCCACCTCGTGGGTATAAAAGGAGGACACCGGCAATATCCAGGTTATGTTTTCGCTTCGGAGCCAAGTTAATTCTTTACTCCACAAGCTATCTCTGAACTGTCAGCTTTACAGGACAAGCGAGATTCTCTACGTGTTGGTGTGACGGCGATTCCAGCGAGCGCATACTTCCTGCTTATCTGTGCAAGTGGTTTGCCAGTGAGTGTGTCCTCCCTGGGTGCTTCAACACTTTGGGCCCTATCTTGCACCCAGCGCAAATGACTTTGTACACTGACGCATGTATCATTCCTATTTTGCACCCGCGCAAAGCGGCTTTTCCCTCCACAGACGCACGTCGGTAAATTAGTAAATGAACTTAAGCTCCCTGGGCTGGTCGGCGCAAAAAGGAGGCGTGTTTCGGCGCAAACATTCCCTAGTGCTATTTTGCAGTTCCAGAAAACATTTCCGCCAGTGAAAGTCAGTGGCGCATTGCGCGTTGTTCATAATGCTATTTTAAGCGCGCATGCTTGGCCATAATGTAGCGGGTGCACAACGCGCATGCAGTTTGATTCTCTCATCAACACAGATGCAGCAGTTTTTATTTTTGCAAATCATACATTATAACAAGGAAAAATATTAACAGATGAGGGAAATCATTGTGGTGTCCATGAAGATGTAAAAAAAAAATTAGGCCTCAATGTAGCTTACACATTTACCCACATTTTTCAGGCTAATTGTAGTAATGACGGATCAGACCTGTTTGCCCAATAGTGGCAAGACACATATGTATATAAGGACATCTGACAACTTAGTTTGTCCGTCAAGAACAAGGAAAAAAAAAATCTGAAGGCTGCGAAATCACCTATGTGAACCGCTCCTGGTGCGCGCCTGGTAAATCCGCCATAATAATAACAATCCGCCATGCAACATGCGCACCTGCTCTTAAAGGGTATGTTGGATGACGCTCTGATTGGTTTATTTCACGTTACGCCCAAACCACACCTAAGAATAATGAAGACCAACCCCTTTTAAACTTGCGTCGGGCGCAAGAGTCATTTATCCCATCGGTAAAATAGCAACAGCGCCCAAGACCTGCCCACAAAGTTACTTGCGCTTCACGCTTGTACTTGTTACTTGACACCCTCCTGCGGGTCCCGCCCCTCCCGCCCCTCCCGCCTGGACCAAGCAGCAGCCTTCACCCGGGCCCGTTCGTGGAGGACGCCGTAAGAAGGCGCCCCAGCCCTCTCCAGCCCCGCGCCCCGCTAAACGCCGGGCCAAGCGGCACTCCTGAGACAGGCTGCTCAGGGATGATGATTTCTCAGGAGGTGGTAGCAGGACCACTCCTTCCCCCGGTGGAGGGCCAGGGGAGAATCTTTTGTTCTCCACTCCCCGCTGCTCACCCACGGGTGGCCAGCACCCTAATGGGGTTAAAGAAAGAAATTACATCTTCACCCCTGAGCACACAGAGTTCTCGGACAACACAATTCGCCGCCCCTCAGCCGTGCTCCCCTCGTCCTCCTCTGTCTCAGAGTCGGAGGACAGTGCGTGCCGTTCCCGGACCGTGCCGCTCTCATCCTCCTCTGTCGCCAGACCCCTGGCAGAGCAGGCCCCTGTGGAACGTTCTTCTTTCCCTGGCCACCTCTGTCAGGACGCGGTCACAGACCGTGCCCCCACACCGGGCCGCTATGCCGTCCACGTCTGGGCCGGTCGTTCCACCTCGCTGCACCACCGACGGGACGTCTGTGGTTCGCATGTCCCCTCTGGTTCAGTTCCTAGGACCCTGGCTAGAGCTTCCCAACCTGTCCCGATGGGTCGCCCGAACTATCAGGCTCGGCTACGCAATTCAGCTCTCGCGGTCTCCTCCCCGCTTCAGGGAAGTCTGCTCCACTATGGTCGGTGGCAATGCCCCCATCATGAGAGCAGAGGTTGCTACCCTACTGGCGAAGGGTCCGATCGAGACCGTCCCTCCAGCCGAAATGAGGTCCGGCTTTTACAGCCCCTACTTCATTGTCCCGAAGAAATCCAGTGGGTTACAGCCAATCCTGGATCTGCGTGTTCTGAACCGCTCCCTTAACAGGATGACGTTCAAGATGCTCACAGCCAAACGCATTTTCGAGTGTGTGCGGCCCCAGGATTGGTTTGCAGCGATCGACCTGAAGGACGCCTACTTTCAAGGGGCAGGCATACCAGTACGCGGTTCTCCCTTTCGGGCTTGCCCTGTCTCCTCGCGTCTTCACGAAGGTCGTCGAGGCAGCCCTTGTTCCCCTTCGCGAACACAGGGTTCGCACCCTGTACTATCTCGGCGACTGGCTGATCCTAGCTCACTCTCGAGACCAGGTTTGCGAACACAGGGACCTGGTGTTCCGGCCTTCGGGTCAACTGGGAAAAGAGCAAACTTTGCCCCGTGCAGAGGATCTCTTTTCTAAGTATGGACATCGACTCGGTCGCCATGTTCACGCAGCTTACGAGCGAGCGCGCTCAGTCACTGCTGACTTGCCTGAGACAGTTCGAGGGAAAGAGTGCGGTTCCACTGAAACTTTTTCAGAGGCTCCTGGGGCATATGGCATCTGCAGCCGCGGCGACGCCGCTCGGATTGCTTCATATGAGACCGCTTCAGCTCTGGCTTCGCAACCGAGTCCCGAGTTGGGCATGGCAACACGGCACCCTCCGAGTACCAGTTACTCTGACCTGCCATCAGACCGTCACCCCGTGCTCGAACCTCAGTTTCTTACGGGCTGGTGTCCCCCTGGAACGAGCTTCCCGGCATGTTGTTGTCTAAACAGATGCCTCCACCACGGGCTGGGGCGCCATGTGCAACGGACATGCTGCCGCGGGCTCCTGGACAGGACCCCAGCGCCTATGGCATGTAAATTGCCTCAAGTTGCTGGCAGTACTTCTTGCTCTGCACTGCTTCCGAGCGCTGCTCAGGGGTCAACACGTACTAGTCCAGTCCGACAATACCGCCACTGTAGCGTACATCAACCATCAAGGTGGTCTACGCTCTCGCCGTATGTCGCAACTCGCCCGCCACCTCCTCTAACGGAGTCAGAAGCATCTGAGGTCGCTTCGAGCCATTTTTATCCCCGTTGTCCTGAACTGTGCAGCCAACGAGCTCTCACGGCTTCAGCCCCTCCCGGGAGATTGGCGACTCCATCCCTAGTCGGTTCAGCTGATTTGGGACCAGTACGGGGACGCACAGATAAATCTATTTGCCTCTCACGACTCGACCCATTGCGCTCTGTATTATTCCCTGACCGAGGGTACGCTTGGCACGGATGCACTGGCACACAGCTGGCCGCGGGGCCGCAAGTATGCGTTTCCCCCAGTGAGCCTTCTTGCGCAAAGTCAGGGAGGACAAGGAGCAGGTCATTCTGGTCACGCCGCATTGGCCCACCTGGACCTGGTCCTCCGAACTAGTACTCCTCGCGACAGCACCTCCCTGGCCCATTCCTCTGAGGAAGGACCTCCTTTCTCAGGGACGGGGCATGCTCTGGCAACCTCGTCCCGATCTTTGGAACCTCCATGTGTGGCTCCTGGACGGGTCGAGGCAGGTTTGAGTACCCTACCACCAGGGGTGGTGGCTACCATCCCTTCCGCTAGAGCGTCGTCTACTCGGCACGCCTATGCGTTGAAGTGGAACCTCTTCGTCAACTGATGCTCTTCTCACTCTTCTGCCCCAGGAAGCACGACCTGATCGTCAGGTTCCTGAGAGGAGCGAGGAGACTGAATCCTCCTCGCCCTCTTCTCATTCCCTCTTGGGACCTCTCAGTGGTTCTAACTGCCCTGCAGAGTGTGCCCTTTGAGCCTTTGCAATCAGTGGAGCTTAAGTTCCTGTCTATGAAGACAGAGCTCCTGGTTGCATTGGCCTCCATCAAGAGGGTAGGGGACCTGCACGCATTCTCCATTGTCGAAGCATGCCTGGAGTTCGGGCCGGCTTCTCTCATGGGATCCTGAGACCCCGGCCTGGATATGTGCCCAAGGTTCCCACCACTCCCTTCTGGGACCAGGTGGTGAACCTTGCAAGCGCTGCCCTTGGAGGAGGCAGACCCAGCCTTGGCACTGCTCTCTCCAGTACGTGCTCTCTGCACCTATGTAGACAGAACGCAGTGTTTCAGGACCTCAGACCAGCTCTTTGTCTGTTATGGTGGGAAGCCAAAGGGAAAGGCTCTCTCCAAGCAAAGATTGTCTCACTGGATAGTGGACGCCATTGCTTTGGTATACCAGCAGCAAGGTCGACCGTGCCCCCTTGGTGTGACTGCCCACTCCACTTGGAGTCTGGCGTCCTCTTGGGCTCTAGCGCATGGCGCCTCGCTAACAGACATCTGCAGATCTGCAGGCTGGGCGGCACCTAACACATTCACCAGATTCTACAATCTCCGAGTGGAGCCTGTGTCCTCTCATGTACTCGCTTCAACCAGCTAGTACCGGACCCGCTCAGGTGTCTTCGCTTGCTCGCCATTCTACTCTATGAACTGGATACGTGCGATATTTCCTCAGGTGAGCTTCCCCGTAAGCCCTGAGTTCCTCCAGCACTGCTGACGTCGACGCCAGTGTCTATTGCCCGCGCGTTGGCTAGGTGCCTTCCGTGTGCATGGTCCCTCCCCTGAGCGACCCCCACATGTGTATTTCCACTGTAAGCCTCTCTGAGCAAGTGTCTTTCCCTTGGCAAGCCACCTTGCCACCCCTGGGGTTGAAATATTCCACCTGCAGCTGGACACCCCAGTGTTCTCCATATGCTTCCCTCTGGGTCATATGTGTATTCTCGGAGTTGCGCCATGCAAATTCCACAGACCCATGGCATTTCCCTTGCCATTGGCTCGTTTTGTAATACTCGAAGTTGATAGGCTTCTAAGTGAAACCCCATTCGTCGTCATCCGACGGAACGTCTCCGTTCCCTACTCGGGGAACGAGGGTTACATACGTAACAGACACGTTCAGCTGACAGACCTGAGCTCCCTCTGGAAAAAATGGGTGCTCCAGAAGGATGTCCATGTCAGGTTATCCTGTTATCCTGACCATGTCCTTTTTCTTTTGCCATAAAGACATCACTTTATTTCAACAGTGCCCACTCTGTTGCTTCAGCCTGTAGATTTGTTCCCTCGCTTTATATTTTTACATTATAGTATTTAAAGTTAGGGTTAGGTAGAAGCATTGCAATTGTCCAAAATTGGTCATAATAGCATTTTTCCCCTTTGTTTTTTTCTTTTCTTTAGAACATATGTTCCAGTAAAACCCACAATAAAAGCAAACAGGGACAAGGTGAGTAGCAGCACTCAGTCAATCAGTGCTTCAATATATTTACCAACCAATTAAACAACCTATCAGGCATTCACTCTCAAGAAATTTTTGAATATTACATTTGAATAACATAAATATAATGATTGTTCCGGTGTGATATCTCTCTGTGGCCTCAGGTGATGATCCTCCATCCTGGTTTTCTGAAATATATTCAAGAGCGCTGGCTGCAGAAACATGGCAGATATCCATCCACTGGTTTTATTACACTCATATTTGCCTTGCACATCTGTGACCAGGTAAAACTCAGACATATTAAAAGAAAGCACCTTTGTTATAACACACACCAATAACTAAGGTAGTGAGAGTAAGTCTGTGTGCAGTAAATTATACTCGTTATAGCTTGACAAAGCCATATTTAAGCTTCAGAGTTTTGAGGAAAAGGAGTTTCCCCACTGTGTATAGCTACGCAATACGAAGTGACCGTTCTCGAAAGGGAACTACACGTTTTTGCTCATGCTGTAAAAAGTTATCTGTGGGATATTTTGAGCTAAAACTTCACATACACACTCTGGGGACATCAGAGACTTATTTTACATCTTGTTACATCTTACATCTTTTACATCTTACATCATTTAAAGGGCATTATACCACCCCTTTAAAAAAATGGTTAGACCACCTCAGCAATATGACTGCACTGAGCACTGACATCATGCATTGTAAGTCATGTACCAGCCTAAATTACAAGTTTTTCAAACTCTACATAATAGTTCCGTCTCATATTAAATCTAAATGGCGAATCTATTACACTTTATTTTTTAAGACACCTTTAAGACTGAGCTTTTAAAATGTAAAACACATTTTGCAGCTGCACAGCTAGCACAGTGAGTGTCGGGCTCACTCATTGGCTGTGCTTCGGCAACTGCTCATCCAATGGCGTGAGCGCCTCCAACGTGTGCGCCAATGAGCTAGCATTACGTAATGCCTACACATGCTTATTAATGCTTACACATGGTACAATCCACGATCCCTCTGTGTATACATTAGTGGTACATTTTCATCAGTTGAAACATTCCTTTCCTTGTAAAGAACATGTACACATTTAATGTATCATTGGAACATCTCTGGTCAGTGAACTTGGCATTGCACACATACCTCTAAGCAAAATATAACTCTACCAGCTCCCCTCCCTGTGTCTAAAATATGATCCTTAAACACGTGTGTCCATGCAATCTATAGTCTAAATCATGCATTTTAAAGCTGCAGTCTGTTGAGCAAGTACATAACTAGCCAGAGTTCAAAACTATCTGATTGCCGTAGCTCGATTCAAAACGGTAAGCTTGTAATAATGTTTTTAATTCCCGTGGTACTGGTGGATTTCCGCGGGAAATCTGTACACATAAAGAAGGTGTTTCGGCTAGTAGGCTATATTGCATGTGAGGACGTTGGAGGTGGAGATTTAAAGTCTTTTCTCACAGCACTTGATATAATTTAACTTTTCAATTTGATGGCGGATCCAGAAAGGTTCAAACGACAATCACCAGTGACAACTGGAGATTCACCCCAGGGTTTCTGCAGGTATTTTCAAATTAGATTTAATGCCTCTTTAATGCCATTTTTAAAACTTGTAATGCCATACACGACCCATGACTAACTATGGATATTATTTATATATATATATATATATATATATATATATATATATATATATATATATATATATATACAGTGAAGAAAATAAGTATTTGAACACCCTGCTATTTTGCAAGTTCTCCCACTTAGAAATCATCGAGGGGTCTGAAATTGTCATCGTACTGTAGGTGCATGTCCACTGTGAGACATAATCTAAAAAAAAAAATCCATAAATCACAATGTATGATTTTTTAACTATTTATTTGTAAGATACAGCTGCAAATAAGCATTTGCACACCTGTCTATCAGCTAGAATTCTGACCCTCAAAGACCTGTTAGTCTGCCTTTAAAATGTCCACCTCCACTCCATTTATTATCCTAAATTAGATGCACCTGTTTGACGTCGTTAGCTGCATAAAGACCCCTGTCCACCCCATACAATCAGTAAGAATCCAACTACTAACATGGCCAAGACCAAAGAGCTGTCCAAAGACACTAGAGACAAAATTGTACACCTCCACAAGGCTGGAAAGGGCTACGGGGAAATTGCCAAGCAGCTTGGTGAAAAAAGGTCCACTGTTGGAGCAATCATTAGAAAATGGAAGAAGCTAAACATGACTGTCAATCTCCCTCGGACTGGGGCTCCATGCAAGATCTCACCTCGTGGGGTCTCAATGAAAGGTGAGAAATCAGCCCAGAACTACACGGGAGGAGCTGGTCAATGACCTGAAAAGAGCTGGGACCACCGCTTCCAAGGATACTGTTGGTAATACACTAAGATGTCATGGTTTGAAATTATGCATGGCACGGAAGGTTCCCCTGCTTAAACCAGCACATGTCAAGGCCCATCTTAAGTTTGCCAATGACCATTTGGATGATCCAGAGGAGTCATGGGAGAAAGTCATGTGGTCAGATGAGACCAAAATAGAACTTTTTGGTCATAATTCCACTAACCGTGTTTGGAGGAAGAAGAATGATGAGTACCATCCCAAGAACACCATCCCTACTGTGAAGCATGGGGGTGGTAGCATCATGCTTTGGGGGTGTTTTTCTGCACATGGGACAGGGCGGCTGCACTGTATTAAGGAGAGGATGACCGGGGCCATGTATTGCGAGATTTTGGGGAACAACCTCCTTCCCTCAGTTAGAGCATTGAAGATGGGTCGAGGCTGGGTCTTCCAACATGACAATGACCCGAAGCACACAGCCAGGATAACCAAGGAGTGGCTCTGTAAGAAGCATATCAAGGCTCTGGCGTGGCCTTGCCAGTCTCCAGACCTAAACCCAATAGAGAATCTTTGGAGGGAGCTCAAACTCAGTGTTTCTCAGCGGCAGCCCAGAAACCTGACTGATCTAGAGAAGATCTGTGTGGAGGAGTGGGCCAAAATCCCTGTACCAAATATTAACATTGATTTTCTCAGTTGTTCAAATACTTATTTGCAGCTGTATCTTACAAATAAATAGTTAAAAAATCATACGTTGTGATTTCTGGATTTTTTTTTTAGATTATGTCTCTCACAGTGGACATGCACCTACGATGACAATTTCAGACCCCTCCATGATTTCTAAGTGGGAGAACTTGCAAAATAGCAGGGTGTTCAAATACTTATTTTCTTCACTGTATATATATACAGTGATGCGAATAAGTTTGGACACCCATGCTAAAGTTGCCTAAAAAGGTCTAGGTATGCTCTAGGTATGGTGAAGGGTATGTGATGATGTGGGTCTATTTTAATTCCAAAGGCCAAGGGAACTTTATCAGGATGCATAGTATCCTGGATCCATGAAATAACTGGGCTTTAAAAATAAAAATCTGCCTGCCTCTATGGGAATTTAACACAGGGGTGTCCTGACTTATGCACCCTGTATTTTAAGGAAGAACATTTATCTATTTATGATATATTATTCATTCACAAAGAAAATTGGTGTCCTTAAAGGTAGGATCTTTCCTCATTTTTTTTTTTTTAAATTAAGGCATTAAAGGTATTGTAGGCAGAATTTTCAAAAAAATAACAATTCCCAAAATTGTTTAAACTGTCTTTATATACCGATACATAATTAAAATGTAAGTACTCTGAAAAAGAGATTTTAAAAATTTAGTGTCTGTAGTCCTCTCAGGGCTGCAATAAACAGAGCTTATTATTCCATTGACACCCACCCCCTCCCGTCTGGGCTCCTTCCAAAGCCACGCCCCCAAAACACATGACCGCGCGATGCCGCCCGCGCTCAGCTGGAGGACGCGTTTTCCCAGCGCCGAGCGGAGAGGAGCAGTCTATGGAGTAACATCATGTCAGAATCACATGTAATAAAATACCTAACTTTATCATTATAAATATAAACAACTAACATGGCTGTTAGTACTCACTATCAATCCAGCATATCGATACTGGTAAAGTTTAAAATATATTGAGTTTGATTCGGTAACAAGCTAGTAAAGTAAGGCAAACTCAAAGCTAAAAACAGGTTGCATTGATACACGTTTTTCTTGTTACCATCAGTTACACTGTGATGAAGGGGAATTTCGTGTAAGATTCATAACGTATACGGTGTTTTGCATGTAAGAGCTTCCACGATGAAAGCACTGTTACCGTCACATTTCAGCCCCTTGAGTTCCCTCAGTTGTCCACCGCTGGAAAGGCCTGATATTGCTTGCTTTATCCAAAGACTTTTTGGGCATAGCCTTTTCAAATACTGTCTTCCTTTTCTTGCCTGGTTTGCCTTCGCTGACTGTATATGCAGGTACTTGGAATTTTGACTGCTAAATTCGCGGCCATAGTTGTGATTCTTTAGCGTCCGTGCCTCTTCCCGTCCTCGAGTCAAACGGGCGCGCGCGTGTGGGCGGCTCGTGTAGCTGCAGGGGTGATTGCCATGGTAGCGAGGGAGAGTGATTGCCATGGTAGCGAGGGAGAGTGACAGTCGCTCCAGCCAATCATTTCATCCAGCCAATCATTTCATTCGTCCCGAATGGAGATAAGTAGCTGTGTTTATTACAGCACTGAGAGGAATACAGACACTCGATTTTTATACTTTCTTTTTCAGAGTACTTACATTTTAATTATGTGTTGGTATATATAGAAAGTTCATACATATTTTGTTTTTCTAAACAAAAATTCTACCTACAATACTTTTAAGGTCAATTCCAAAAGATTTTTTATTCCTCTTTTTAAGCAAATTTAGCATGGGTGTCCAAACTTATTCACATCACATATGTGGGGGGTTCATATATTTTTGTCACTATTTTTGGAAAAAACACACCCAATTTAATAATTGTAGTTTCGACCTAAAGTTTTTTTTTAAATCGACCCAAATCCAAAATTTCACTTGCACGGCACTGCAGTATACAGTGAAAGTCTAAAGTTTCAATACTGCTCAAAACCATTTTTTATTCATGATTAGCTAATATTGCATTGCATATCAACTAGTCTAAAATTAAGAAACCCCTAGAAAAAAGTTTAAAAAAAGATTTAAAAATTTGTATAAAATAAAATAAAAATAGGAACATTGTGTGTACATTTAAGATTGGCTACTTAATTTATTATTCCAATAGCCAAATATGATACTAAATCTCACAGAAAAAAGGGCTTTCGTTTATGACGTACTGTCTTTGCATTTGAACATTGCACATTTTAAACAGGACATGCATTTTCTGAATAAACGTTAGCCAATACGAACATATTTATAGAAAATATTCCTTTTTCAGGAGCAGCTTGTTAGCAAAACCCGCTTTATGGGCAAGACAAGTAGTTTGCAATGTTAACTACATTGGTTACCTTATGTAACGATCACCAGCTGGAGTGCCCTCGAGAGCCACCAGAGGGTGCTCCACAAAGGACTATGATCACTTCCTCACACACTACATTTCCCATACTCACTGCCTGGACTCATCATCACTGATCACATTCACCTGTACCTCATTCACTGATTCCATTCACCTGTGTCATCCTGTTAGTCTGTCTATTTCTACCATGTTCACTCATTCTCTCACCGCGAAGTCTTGTTTTACTGTTGGTTGCAATTCTGAGCGTTATCCTCCTGTGTTTACTTCCTGTATTTTGACCTGTGGATTGTTTATCGTTGCTGACCCTTTTCTGCCTGCCCTGACCCTGGACTGTTTCACTGGACTCTGATTCTCGCTGCCTGCCTCGACCCTCTGCCTGTATCTGGTTTGTCTCTGCCTTGTCTCCATTGCCCTGTTTGCTGTTATTTGACCCCTGCCTGTTTGACTTCTTCTAATAAATGCTGCAAATGGATCCTCCTGACTCCGCCTCTTCACGACAGAAGAATTCGCCACACCAAGATCCAGCAGCAATACCACTTGAATCCAGCAGCACAGATCTTCCCAGCATGGACCGGGAGTTCGCCGGTCAGATCGCGGCCTTGGCCCTGGACAGCCGCGATCTGTTCCAGTATACCTGGGGGTTTGCTCCTCTCGCTGCCTCCTGCTCTCTCGGTGATGAGGCAGTCAAGCTGTGCTACCGGCTGGGGGCTAAGGAGGTCGACCCGAGGGAGCTCCCCGATCTCTCGGGTCTGAACTGGAGAGAGGCACTCGCCCGATGTCTGGAGAGCTTCCTTCCGAAGTACGCCAGGCCTTCACCACTGGTCCCGAGTCCGGTGGCCCAGAGGAGGAGGAGGAGGAGAAAGGTCTCCTCAGAGACCGTCCAGCCAGAGACCGTCCAGCCAGAGACCGTCCAGCCAGAGACCGTCCAGCCAGAGACCGTCCAGCCAGAGACCGTCCAGCCAGAGACCGTCCAGCCAGAGATTCCTTCACCGCTGGTCCCGTCCAGTCCAGAGACTTCTTCCCCGCTGGTCCCGTCCAGTCCAGAGACTTCTTCCCCACTGGTCCCGTCCAGCTCAGAGATTCCTTCACCGCTGGTTCCGTCCAGCTCAGAGACTTCTTCCCCGCTGGTTCCGCCCAGCCCAGCCGAGCCTGCACCGCTGGTTCTGTCCAGCCACGTCAGCCACGTCCAGCCAGAGCTTCACGTCAGCCACGTCCAGCCAGAGCTTCACGTCAGCCACGTCCAGCCAGAGCTTCACGTCAGCCACGTCCAGCCAGAGCTTCACGTCAGCCACGTCCAGCCAGAGCTTCACGTCAGCCACGTCCAGCCAGAGCTTCACGTCAGCCACGTCCAGCCAGAGCTTCACGTCAGCCACGTCCAGCCAGAGCCTCACGTCAGCCACGTCCAGCCTGAGCTTCCCTGCAGCCCTGCCGAGCCTGAGCTTCCCTGCAGCCCTGCCGAGCCTGAGCTTCCCTGCAGCCCTGCCGAGCCTGAGCTTCCCTGCAGCCCTGCCGAGCCTGAGCTTCCCGTCACGTCTGCCCAGCGAGAGACTGTCCACGTCACGTCTGCACAGCCAGAGACTGTCCACGTCACGTCTGCACAGCCAGAGACTGTCCACGTCACGTCTGCACAGCCAGAGACTGTCCACGTCACGTCTGCACAGCCAGAGACTGTCCACGTCACGTCTGCACAGCCAGAGACTGTCCACGTCACGTCTGCACAGCCAGAGACTGTCCACGTCACGTCTGCACAGCCAGAGACTGTCCACGTCACGTCTGCACAGCCAGAGACTGTCCACGTCACGTCTGCACAGCCAGAGACTGTCCACGTCACGTCTGCACAGCCAGAGACTGTCCACGTCACGTCTGCACAGCCAGAGACTGCCCACGTCACGTCTGCCGAGCCAGAGACTGCCCACGTCGTCTCTGCCGAGCCAGAGACGCTTCACGTCACTTCTGCCGAGCCAGAGACGCTTCACGTCACTTCTGCCGAGCCAGAGACGCTTCACGTCACTTCTGCCGAGCCAGAGACGCTTCACGTCACTTCTGCCGAGCCAGAGACGCTTCACGTCACTTCTGCCGAGCCAGAGACGCTTCACGTCACTTCTGCCGAGCCAGAGACGCTTCACGTCACTTCTGCCGAATCAGAGACGCTTCACGTCACTTCTGCTAAGCCTAATCCTGAGCTTGATCCTCTTCCTCTTTCTGAGCCAGTGTCTACGGACAAGATGGCCGCCTCCGAGCCAGTGTCTACGGACAAGATGGCCGCCTCCGAGCCAGTGTCTACGGACAAGATGGCCGCCTCCGAGCCAGTGTCTACGGACAAGATGGCCGCCTCCGAGCCAGTGTCTATGGACAAGATGGCCGCCTCCGAGCCAGTGTCTAGGGACAAGATGGCCGCCTCCGAGCCAGTGTCTACGGACAAGATGGCCGTCGTCACAAAGTCTGTTCCTGTTCCTGAGCCAGAGCCAGAGTCTGTTCCTGTTCCAGTTCCTGAGCCGGTGTCTGTTCCACCGCCGTGGCCCCCCGAAGGGTCTTCACCGCCGTGGCCGCCCGAAGGGTCTGCTCCGCCCTGGCCGCCCGACGGACTGTCTGCTCCGCCCTGGCCGCCCGACGGACTGTCTGCTCCGCCCTGGCCGCCCGACGGACTGTCTGCTCCGCCCTGGCCGCCCGACGGACTGTCTGCTCCGCCCTGGCCGCCCGACGGACTGTCTGCTCCGCCCTGGCCGCCCGACGGACTGTCTGCTCCGCCCTGGCCGCCCGACGGACTGTCTGCTCCGCCCTGGCCTTCCGCCCTGTCGCAGTCTCCAGGTCCTCTTCTGCTCCACGGACCTGGCCCTCCATCCCGCCCCCGGATCCGCCTCCATACCACCACCCACCTGGACAGTTTTGGAGCGTCTGGAAGCCGCTCATTGGAGGGGGGCTATGTAACGATCACCAGCTGGAGTGCCCTCGAGAGCCACCAGAGGGTGCTCCACAAAGGACTATGATCACTTCCTCACACACTACATTTCCCATACTCACTGCCTGGACTCATCATCACTGATCACATTCACCTGTACCTCATTCACTGATTCCATTCACCTGTGTCATCCTGTTAGTCTGTCTATTTCTACCATGTTCACTCATTCTCTCACCGCGAAGTCTTGTTTTACTGTTGGTTGCAATTCTGAGCGTTATCCTCCTGTGTTTACTTCCTGTATTTTGACCTGTGGATTGTTTATCGTTGCTGACCCTTTTCTGCCTGCCCTGACCCTGGACTGTTTCACTGGACTCTGATTCTCGCTGCCTGCCTCGACCCTCTGCCTGTATCTGGTTTGTCTCTGCCTTGTCTCCATTGCCCTGTTTGCTGTTATTTGACCCCTGCCTGTTTGACTTCTTCTAATAAATGCTGCAAATGGATCCTCCTGACTCCGCCTCTTCACAACACCTATAAAGTTCTGTATTAATTACAAGGTATTGCTACTGACTTATAAAGCCCTAAATGGTTTAGTCCAGTCTATTTAACGGATCTTCTATCGCCCTATAAATCCATCGTGCTCTTTAATATCACTAAATTCAAGGCTTCTGGTCATACCTAGGATATCCAGAGCATTATAGACCTAGGATATCCAGAGCATTTTCACATTTAGCTCCAAGGCTCTGGAATAGCCTTCCTGATATTGTTCGTTGCTCAGACTCCCTCTCCCAGTTTAAAACTCTCTTCTCTTCAGCCAGGCATTCATATAAATTTTTTTATCTTACAGTTACTGTAAATCCGGCCTCTAGTTCATAAACGCCAGAGGAGAACTGGCCCCCGACTGAGCCTGGGTTCTCCCAAGGTTTTTTTTTTTTCTCCATTGGGTCACCTGATGGAGTTTTAGGACACCATTAGGTCACTTGATGGAGTTTTTCGGTTCCTTGCCACTGTTGCCTTTTGGTTGCTCAGTTGGGGATATTCAAATTAATTAACCAATCATTAATACAATTGATCAGGCCTACCAAACGTGGAGGTCGAACATTGTTATGTTGTTTTGATTGATACTGTGAAGCTGCTTTGACACAATCTGTATTGTGAAAAGCGCTATATAAATATACTTGACTTGACTTGACTCGACTTATACTGACCCTCGTTTAAAAAGCAGTCTGGTGAGAAATGATCAAGAACAGAACACCACAATCACTTAGACGCCATTCTGCTCCAGTGTATCAACAATGACGGACTATGATGACAGCTCGCTCAGGGCGGGGCTGTGTTGAAACACTGCTGTCAATCAACAATCATGGGAGGGGCGTCACACGGTCAAACGGCTCATATAAAACATATAAGGAGATTAAACACCCCTCGGACGCACAAACACAGGATGGCCAGTGGTGCGGAAGGATAGAGATCTGAAGTACATGTCTCTCAGGTCAAAAGCTGCAGACCAATCTTGGGGATGGAGCTTTTGGAAATGCATCTCTGTGCAACAAAATTAAACGGAGGCCCGTTTTAATTAACACAGGACCAAGATGGTCATGACCCACCTCTCTAGGGTACAATGAAGTACAGGCTTATAGAAGCCGGCCTTCATATCGGCTGGAGGAAGAGGCTACATCGTGTCCTTCGCCAGCAGACTGCGATGGACGCACACAAGACAGAAGCAGTGCTCAACACTTAGGTGTGACAAAAGTCATTAATTTTAGGAGCATATTTGCTCAACACCTAGGTGTGATGAATATCACTGAGCTTGGGCGGAAGCCTATAGCGAAAAGAATCGCAAGCAGAGTCTTGATGGAATAGTTCCACCTGGACCAGTTTGGGAAAAATTTGTGGCTTCCACGAACCGGACCAGGGACCACAGATGTACCCGAGGTGGGGCAGCAAGGTGGAGGACAGGGACCCGGTTCGGAAGGCCCGAAGGCGGCCCGAAGTAGGGTCTGAGTGTGGTGCACGACACTTACCTGTGTCCATGAGACGGCCAGGGATGCGTGAGAAGGCGGGTAACCGGGTCCTCGAACCGCACCCAGCTGCCGTGCTGGCGAACAAGAGGGAGCTGAGGGGTGCAAGGCTTTACAGGGTCACACACCGCCAGACTTATCCTCTTGGGACCCAGGAACAGAGGAATTTGCTCTTTCTTTGTAGTGTGGGTACCGCTTGCTCCACTCTTTTTTGGGAACAAGCGGCGGAACAGACACGCAGATAAAAAAAGACTCCACCCGGCCCTCACCCGGGGGGAGGGAGTGACCAACTTCAAGAGCACCTTCCTTCATCCCTGAGTGGCCCGCTCAGAAAGCTTACGCTGTCGCTTGCCACCTGGTTTGGCAGCACCTGGAGCGGTCTGGGCGTCCCCACTGCGGTCGGCTCCATACTGAGCCCTGGGTGGAGGCTGCTGCGGAGGCCCAGCGAGAGTGGCTAAGCTGGGAAATTGGGGAGACCAGGAACCGAACCTTGTCCGCATCCGCCATATCAACCAGGCTGAGCCAACAATGGCGCTCCTGAACCACTAATGTGGACATCGCCAGACCGATCGCGCATGCCACGACACCCATGCCCCGGAGGGCGAGGTCGGATGCTCACCTATGAGCGCACGGTCTGGTCTACCCTTGTGCATGTCCATGAGTGCCCTGGCCTGATAGACCTGTCTATTACAACGTCATGCCACACAAAGAGGAAGCTGCTTGCCCACAGGCTTTGTAAGTCCTGCCCGTAGAAACGGATGAAAACTCACAGGCCTTAGGGGGGAGACGAGGATCCCCCCAAAAGCAGTGGCCGCCGGACACAGGTGCACCTGTGTCACGAAAGACCGGCCCACTGGAGGGATAGCCTCATAACCCTTCTCCGCTCCTCCGTCAAGGGTAGCGAGGGGGGAAGAACCACTCAGTCAGTTTTCGGCAGTAAAAGGTGCCGTCCACGACCTAGTAAGCTCTCCATGCACTTCGGAAAAGAAGGGTACTGGGGCGGCGGGCTGAGAACCAGCACGGCCCGCCCCGAGATACCAATCATCCAAACGAGACTGAACAGGACACGGTGGTTTTCTTTAGAGCTCCACTCAAGCCTGGCAGCCTTGGTGGCCCGTTTCAGCATAGCTGACAATTCTGGATTCAGCTCGGGCAACGTTATACTCCCAGAGGGAGATAACGCAGCCGAGTCACTATTTCCAGAGGCCAGCTCACCCTCTGATGCTGCAATCAGCTTCCTGTCCTCTGGGGGGAGCCCCGGATGAAATGACTGACCCACTCATTACAGATGGACCAGCACGCTCCACAGGGGACTCCAACGGCTGCGGTGGAAGGGAGGAGTGAGGAGCCCAAAGGGAATGGTTGCATCCAACACTATCCTCCTATCACCCATCCCGCGCGGCACCCGTAGGACGGGGCGCGGTAATGGGGACTCGCGCTTTGCGGACGAAGGTGAGTCTCGATCTCAACACCGAGACAGTCATATTCCCGCAATGGGAACATAAACCGTCCACAAAAACTTGCCTCAGCGTGCTGTAAGCCCAAACACGTGATACAACAATTGTGACCGTCATAGAGGAACCGGGAACGACCGCATCCAGAAACGCACGGGTGGAATGACATCTTGAAAAAGACGCAAACGCACCCGTGTTGCTCTGTCAGGAAATAGGACCCATCACCAGTGCCGGAGCACACTGGAGAATGACCGCGGCAACATTGAACAGAGAACTGAAACAGTGAAGGACTCACTTTTAAGCCCTCTGACCAGCCGTCAACAAACATAAACAAACAGAAATTTGTTGCTGTTAAAACAGCAGTTGAGAGCTCAAAAGCTCGCGATCGCAAAAGATAGCACCAGCACTGGGAGAGTCTTCCAGAAGAACACCGACACACTCGCTTGTTGTAAACAACAGCAATCTTCAGAGAAATCAAACGATCGGCTCCGAAGCGAAAGGCAACTGGTGCGTGCATACACTTCCGTATTTATACCCGTGCTGCGGGGGCGGAGTGTGTGATGCGAGTCACGCACGCCAATTCCATTGGCTCGTTCAATAGTAATCGAGATGATTGGCACTCTAACGCGATCCCCATTCAGTCAACAACGACTACGTCTGACGTTCTTGACTGAAAGGGAACAAAATTTTAACTTAGCCCATTTTACAATTATCTTCCCTCTCTGTGTGCGCGGTCTGTGTTTGTGAGAGAGCTCGCGCAGCACTCATACAACAGTACTTTTTAATCCATAATTAACTAATGCGCTGGTTTTCATACAAAATAAATATGTAACATAATTAGGTACTTTAGTTATTATTAACACAATACTGTAACACTTGTAGGCTACGTTTCTCAACTGAGAATGAATAAATAAACCTGTTTCTCCACAAATCATAGAGCTTTCATAAATCACTAAGCCATAGCGATTTTAATTTGATTTAGATTTATTGTTCAGCATTACTTAAGCATTTTATAACATGGCTGAATGAGGTTTTCCTCTTATCTGACTGACGGATTATTTTACTTTAATCCATGCGATCACTCCTGTGTGATCATTGAATCCAGGGGATTAAGTTAACACAATACAATATTTCAAATTTCCACATCCACGTTTACCTTCAGGAGTCAGAAGTACTGTGATTACTGTACCGTCGTCGCTTATGAAATCAGTCAGACGCCGGGTCACGGGAGTGGAAGGGGTATTGCTCTGGATTCTTTATTGCTGTCGATTCTCCGTCTCTTTTTTAAATGATAGGCCTTACACATCTGTCAATCATGAACCCAGCGCTGTGATTGGTCAAACTCTTCGGGCCCTATCTTGCACCCGGCGCAAATGACTTTGTACACTGATGCATGTATCATTCGTATTTTGCACGAATGCCGCAAAGCGGGCTTTTTTCCTCCACAGACGCACGTCGGCAAATTAGAGAATGAACTTGCGCTCCCTGGGCGGTTCAGCGCAAAAAAGGAGGCATGTCCCGGCGCAAATAATCCCTGGTGCTATTTTGCAGTTCTACCAGAAAGACTCGGGAGAATAAATACTGTAACAATAAATACATTTATTGAGAGCCCAGCAAGCAATAAAGTTCTTTGGCGTAGGCCCCGTCCATAGCTCGCAATCCAGGGGTCCGGACTCTGCATTTCCTGCCTGAAGACGAAGGCAGGGGCGCAGCCGACCCCCTGGGAGGTATAGGAAGGGACCATCCTGGTGGTGGTGGGGAGGATGGAGGGGAAGGAACCATCTTGGAGGTGGTGGGGAGGATGGAGGTAAATGAAAGCGTCAGCATCTGCGAACTCAAACATGTGTAAGTACCGGCCTTTTATACCGCAAGTATTAGACATGATTGGATAGATGAGAAGGTAATAAGTGACGTAGCAATTGAGTCTTCCTGGCAGAACTTAACGCTAAAGCTTCCATTTCTACCAGAAAGACTCGGGAGAATAAATACTGTAACAATAAATACATTTATTGATAGCCCAGCAAGCAATAAAGTTCTTTGGCGTAGGCCCCGTCCATAGCTCGCAATCCGGGGGTCCGGACTCTGCATTTCCTGCCTGAAGACGAAGGCAGGGGCGCAGCCGACCCCCAAAAATGTGTGGAAGATAATTCCACCAGGACGGAGCCCACCCCCAAAGAACGGTAAAGAAAAGTATACCCACCAGTCATGTATCCTGTAGAGCCTAAAATAGAAAGAAAAGAGTTAATAAAGAGCATGAACATGGAATGAAGAGAGCCTCGTAGCCAATAACTAATGACTCATCATGGTGAGCCTAAAAGATACTATGAGAAAACATGAATAATGCATTTAAGCATTTGTTCTGCAGCTGTATGTACATTAAAAATGTATCCATGCTGACGCTTTCATGCAAAGCGACTGGTTAGGTTTCGAGACTCACTAACGTCTGATTGAAGCCAGTTTCCCGATGAATGAGTTGGAGGGAAGCAAGCGTTGAAAAATAGTGACATGAACTGAGAATGAAGCTAACTTAGTACATAGGGACAAGTCATTGGAACACAAGCCGTTATAAGACCAAAAGACAAGGCCACACAGAGACAAGGCCGCGATGGACCACACAGAACAGAGCCACGTTGGGCCAGGCCACCTTGGGCCACATAGAGACAAGGCCACGATGGACCACACAGAAGAGCCACATTGGGCCAGGCCACCTTGGGCCACATAGAGACAAGGCCGCGATGGACCACACAGAGAGAGCCACATTGGGCCAGGCCTCATTGGACCACACAGAGCAAGCCACCTAGGGCCATACACAGAGCAGGCCTCCTTGGACCGCAAACTGGCCACATTGGACCACACGGCCATGATAGACCACAGAGACAAGGCCGCAAAGAGCCACGACGGCCTCTAATGCCGCACATAGAACGAGGTAGACTGGACAAGGCTGCAAAGCCACACAAAACCAGGCCGTAAGGACCACGACCACATTGCCATTTTTAGCGAGGCAACGATGCCTCAAGGCCGCTAGGCCACACAGACAACGGCCGCTTGGCCACATTGAACCGCGCCCACTAAGGGCCACAGACCACTGGCCATTTTTTACATACAGGACAAGGCAACGATATGCCACAAGGCCACTATAGACCACACGGAACAAGCCACACAGACAACGGCCACTAGGCCACATTGAACCGTGCCACTAAGGGCCACAGACCACTGGCCATTTTTTACATACAGGACAAGGCAACTTGTGCCACAAGGCCTTAGACCCACACAAAGACAAGGCCTGCTGGGCCACAAGGCTGCTAAAGCCACACAGAGACAGAACCACACATAGACAAGGCCTTAGGCCACATAGAACCAATGCCATAACTGGCCACAAGACCACGGGACAAGGCCACATTAGGCTACACGGTCACAGTAGACCACACTGAACATAGAATGAGGCCGTAAGGGCCGCGATATCGTAAGCCCACACTGAGACGAGGTCACACAGGGACACCGGCCACTAGGCCACACAGAACCAAGGCCATAAGGGCCACAAGACCATGTAGGCCACACGTAGGACAAGGCAACTTTATGCCACAAGGCCTGAGACCCGCACAGAGACAAGGCCCGCTGGGCCACAAGGCTGCTAATGCCACACAGATACAAGGCCAACGAGACACAGCCACTAGGCCACACGGAACCATGCCATAACTGGCCACAAGACCACGGGACAAGGCCACATAAGGCTACACGGTCACAGTAGACCACACTGAACACAGAACCATGCCATAACTGGCCACAAGACCACGGGACAAGGCCACATTAGGCTACACGGTCACAGTAGACCACACTGAACACAGAACCATGCCATAACTGGCCACAAGACCACGGGACAAGGCCACATTAGGCTACACGGTCACAGTAGACCACACTGAACACAGAACCATGCCATAACTGGCCACAAGACCACGGGACAAGGCCACATTAGGCTACACGGTCACAGTAGACCACACTGAATGCAGAACCATGCCATAACTGGCCACAAGACCACGGGACAAGGCCACATTAGGCTACACGGTCACAGTAGACCACACTGAACACAGAACCATGGCATAACTGGCCACAAGACAAGGCCACATTAGACCACACTGAACACATACATATATCATACTCTTGCTGTGTTTTTTTTATTTTTATTATTTATTTATTTATTTTATTTATTTATTTTTATGCCACATTGAGGCAAGGCCACGTATAGATGAAGACTCATTTACATTTGAAGAATGCAAGCTGAGATTATTGGCAAAATGAGAATGGAATAGCATGACACCACCACCAGTAGTTGCATTGGTATTTACCTTAACCGTTACTGGAGAGCTTGCTGAGCTTCGAGGATGATTTTTGAATCAGGTCTTATATACTTGACTCAAATGCAGAGAGAGGTGCTCCATAAGTTAGGATACACAGAGAGTTTTTATTTTTTTTATTTTATTTTTTTTATGTAATCATAGATGAGAAGGGACAGAGTTTATAAATTTTTTTTAGAAATTGTTAAAGTGATACTAGAGCCTTGAGAGATCTTAGAGAGAAGAGAAATTCGGTGAGAAACGTAAAACAGAAAGAGACCATGGGGAAGATCTGAGTGTTTAGCCACTAAAGTGAACTCCCCCTGAATGCATGAGCCATAAATGCTGTAAAAACACGGCTAAAATCTGATTGACAATAGAAAGAGAGACCATTGTGGACGGGAGGTAATAAAAAGGAGGTTGAATGGACTTCGCTTTTCTAACTTAGTGCGTAATGTTGCTGTTTAAGCATAAACATCTGCAAAGTTACGACGCTCGAAGCTCGACGCCCAAGAAATGGGAGAAGTCATTTAAGAAGTTGCTTAAAAGGACTACAACAACGCTGAAAGGAACTGCACAACATTCCAGAAAAATTTGGAATAAGATAATTGATAAGTTTAAAGAATAATAAGATACAAAAAAAAAAATGTATACAATATATCAGATACATTTATCTGTGAGGGGTAACAAAACTGCGAACAAGTTGTTGAAACTCAACCCCCTATGCCGGGAGCCGCAGCCCGACTGCATCCAAAGAGAAAGACAAAACTATGCGCTTTACTCACCCTCGAATGACAATTCCAGCATACTATATGAAAAATCTGTGGGGCATTCCAAGCAAAACTTTCACAAACACCCTGGGGACACAGGAGACCCATCATGCATCGATTTCGTAATTGTTGATGAGAAAGGACCAACCGGCCATGATCAGAATGGAAAATAGAGGAAAATTAACCAAACAGTTTCAGAGTCATTGGAATGGTTATATTACTTTTTTCGGGTTGAATGGTGGTCGTTTTACACCACGCAGCATCAGGAAGTGTCGCGTGATATCAGGTCTTGCGATGAAGCAAATTGCTTTACGCAAAAAAGATCTGCTAAAATGAGCATCAAACAGAAATAACCCAGCACCGTATACATGTAGTCGTCGAGGTGCACATACAATACAGACTGCCGCCAGTTCAACAGGGCGCGCGCAGCTCTTAAAGGGGCAATACCTTATTTCCACTCGTTATAGCTTCCATCCTACTGAACAGGTACCGGTATACAGGGGGAGCGGATAAGGCCGTGAGTGCAGAGCCATCTCTGCGTGAGTGCGATTTACGACAATACAAGTACTCCACAGGAACTCTAGGGGTCACTGTTTGACAAAAACGGAAATCCTGCATAGTGTAGCTTTAAGGAGTAGGGAGCCAAGGCTCCGGTGATATAGGCTACGGTCTAGCTGGATTGAGCAGAGCGACTAATTTACATGAACTCTGTTAGAGGCAGGGTGATGGATACGGGTTGCTGAATTTCAAAGTCGTCTGAAGACAAAACCGCGTAGCTATTGTATTGCAGTGGCCAGAAACGTGCACGACCTTAATCATGCAATTAGAGACTTTGTTAGAACAAGCTTTGTTAGCACATACAACATACGTGTTGCCATCTCTTCGAACCCAAATATGTTAACAGCCACTATAGGATCATTTTAGTGAAGTGTGGATGAACGAAGCCTGAGCAGTTTTTGGTAAATCATCTTACCACTAACTCTTAATACGATACTTACCTGAAGTAAGGTGATGGAATAAGGTATACCTCGGTCACACTTGATATCCTGTTGATTACTTTGAGCGTAGAATCCATGTCTCAGCTGTGCAGCATATACCTGGCATACTCTCAAGTTGCTCTTGTAGGAAGAAAGTTTTATTCACGGCAGAGAGATCGCTGGCCGTGGCAACCGAGTGAGTCCCTTGAATAGAAAAATAAATGAACATTTAAATCGTACAGATGAGTAAATATGTCACTTGAGTCTCCTTGACTGATTTGTACTGGTGATTGGTTTTGATGTTATAATCTAACATAACTGTTAGTTCTCTGTGTTAATCACATTTTGGCTAAGTATATGACCTTTTACTTGAGCATCCTTAGTCTGCATTCTCTGTACATTTAATATCTATTACGTAAATAATTCTAAAACACATATCAGTGGATTAAATTAGTCGCCATAAAATTTAGTACGGCGATTGTACCATAATTATATTATTGAAGAACTTAAACTGAAGTATTAATATATATATAAAATATATAAAATGTAAAACAGTTATAAGAGATATTTACAAGTGCTGATAATTCTCATTTATTTCCTTGTATAATATGCTCCTGCTACATACCCATTGCATTAAGCCCTACATATACACTTAACCATGATCTACTAACTAAGGCATATGCAAAAACATTCAATGACCAACTTGCTCTTTAAGCTCAGCTTCTTTAAAGATGTGGTCATATATTTACGTGGTTCTCACATTTTACGATTTTTCTTTTTCTTTTTTACTATGTTAAGAAAGCAGATGAGGAGCGCTAGCTGTAAATATGCATAAAGCCAATTCAATGTTTAATTTGCTCTTAAGCTTGTTTTAATTCTATTCAGCAACGCAGTTGTTAGTATTTTGCAAACTAGAATATGTGCGTGGAATCAACGACAATGAAAATAATTACCACTGCATAGTGAAATATTAGTTACGTGAATCTGCTTACACTTTGGTACGACCATTCAGCGAGCTATCGGTCCTACTGTTTTGCGTTACAGTAGCCTACGTTGAGTTGCAGTCTCCGAATCAGCAGTTTAAAACATAGCCTACTGCCACGTCATCAGAGTCACCATATAAAATAATATATAAAAAATTGGATGACCAGTAATTTCCTATTACTAAATTCTGAAAAAACAGAGATTCTAATCAATGGACAAAAAACTGCCACACGTAATAACCCAGAATACTGTCTAACAATCGATGGCTGCTCTGTTAAGTCTTCGTCGTCAGTTAGGAACCTGGGTGTGCTCTTTGATACCAATCTTTCATTTGAAAGTCACGTGTCTAGTATCTGTAAAACCGCATTTTTCCATCTTAAAAATATATCTAAATTACGTCATATGCTCTCACTGACAAATGCGGAACAATTAGTTCATGCATTCATGACATCAAGGCTAGATTATTGTAATGCTCTACTGGGTGGTTGCCCTGCACGCTTAATAAACAAACTACAGCTAGTTCAAAACGCAGCCGCTAGAGTTCTTACCAGAACCAGGAAGTATGACCATATTAGCCCGGTTCTGTCAACACTGCATTGGCTGCCTATTAAACATCGTATAAATTTTTAAATATTGCTGATTACTTACAAAGCACTAAATGGTTTAGCTCCCCAGTACTTGAGCGAGCTCTTAACGCATTATAGTCCTTCACGTCTATTGCGATCTCAAAATTCTGGCCAGTTGATAATACCTAGAATATCAAAATCGACTGCTGGCGGTAGATCCTTTTCCTATTTAGCACCAAAACTTTGGAACAATCTTCCTAACACAGTCCGGGAAGCAGATACAGTCTGTCAGTTTAAATCTAGACTAAAAACACATCTCTTTGGCTTAGCATACACATAACACATTATAGATTTCAATGTTAGGCTGCATAGTTTAGATCAGCCGGAACCGGGAACACTTCCCATAATTCCTGATGTACTTTGTACATCATAAGAAGGATGGCGTCTACGCTAATATTAGTCTCTCTGCTTATCCCGAGGTTTAACGCGAACCGCCGGATCCAGGCCATATCCAGATCTGAGGAAGGACCATCACATGGACACGACGACAACGCATCCCTGATGAGCCAGCCCCATCAACACTGTGAAGGCCCATGAACACCTCAACACACTCATCTCCTCACCGGCCGGATGACCCAACCCAACCACATGAACTGGATAAATATCGTGAAAGTTCTGATCACATCTGACTCCTGACATTATGCTGCCTAACTCATAATCATACACTGTTCGTTCGTTGGCCAAAGGAGGACTGGCCCCCTGACTGAGCCTGGGTTCTCCCAAGGTTTTTTTCTCCATTCTGTCACCTGATGGAGTTTTGGTTCCTTGCCACTGTTGCCTTTTTCGCCTCTCTTCGCTTTTGTCACCATTGGCTTTTGGCTTGCTTAGTTGGGGACATTTAACATTTAATTTTGAATTTAACAATACTATTACAACATTGTTTTCCTGTTATCTCTGTAAAGCTGCTTTGAAACAATTTGTATTGTAAAAGCGCTATATAAATAAAGGTGACTTGACTTGACTTGACCAAATGAAGTGACCAGCTGAGTAGCCAAGTTAATATACTAGCCTGAATAAAGTATATCATAATAAAGAGGACATATTAGCAGTGGCTGCTGCAAGCGCCTACCAAACTTGGAAACCAACGTAAAGCCTTTAAAGTTGAACTTGAACTTGAAAACCGTGAGAAGATCGTCTCTCATCATGAGATTTAAAGCCGCCGCGCTGGTTTCCTACACGCGTGTCTCGCGCTCGAGCACAGCCAGAGTTGGTGAGATCAAATCAACGTTTGATTTGATACGATTGGAATCGAAACGCACGGCCACGCGAAATGAGTGAACGCCGGCGTCTGTTCTGCGAACTAAATGAAAGCGTCAGCATCTGCGAACTCAAACATGTGTAAGTACCGGCCTTTTATACCGCAAGTATTAGACATGATTGGATAGATGAGAAGGTAATAAGTGACGTAGCAATTGAGTCTTCCTGGCAGAACTTAACGCTAAAGCTTCCATTTCCAGAAAACAATTGCGCCACTGACCAGAAAAAACCTAGTCTAAAGTCAGTGGCGCGTTGAGCGTACATTCAGATGCTATTTTAAGCGCGCATGCTTGGTCATAATACAGAGTGTGAACAACGCGCATACACTGTAGATGATTCTTTCATCTACACAGATGCATTTTCATTTTTGCAAATGATACATTATTATAAGGAAAAATATTCAAACTCGAGGGAAATCATTGTTGTATCCATGACGATGGGAAAAATAGGCACAAAGCTTACATATTTACCCAAATTATTATATGCATGTATAACCGAAGCTAATTTGGGTGGGTTTGTCCCATCTCCAATGTCACTTCTCTTTCTTCTACGGCCCTGACGAGAACATCGATCTCCTCGGCTGTGAACCGATTCTGAAGCGCTCCTGGTAAATGCGCCGTTATAATAGTATTGCGCCATGGAACAAGCGCACCTTGTTCATCATGCTCTAAAAGGAGTCATGACATGGTTTTTTGTTTTGTTTTATTATGTTCCCTTAGGTGCAATTATAGTATTACAAAAGTTTTTTTGTACAAAAAAAACTTTAAAAATGTAGTGATTTATGACATTTTCCCACCCTGTTTCTCACCTCTGATTCAAACAGTCTGTTTTGGGGTGTTTCCCCTTTAAGACTTCAGTGTTAACGCCTATACTGTTATGATTGGCTAACGTCAGTGCTGCTTATGCATAAATTATTAACGTTAATCATTTTGTATCACATGTAGACACATGTATCACAATGCTCCACCCCTTAAACTTCGGTCTTCAAATCTTTTACCATCGTGTCAATTCTCAATTGATTTTGATTCATATGCGCAAGGGAGAGAGAGAGAGAGAGAGAGCAAGACAGTTTGAAGGCGCGCGCGTGGCCGGAGCTCGCTTGCTCTCTGCTCGTTCTTTCAGTAACATGCCCTGTCACACTCATCTCACTCACCGTTCAAATAAAGCTTTGGCGCGCTGCATATGCTGCAAATAAACTGCATCCGTCTGCTTTCCCTGACGTCTGGATCGTTCGGCAGCGTATTCAAACATGTTGTTTGTCCACAGCAGGAACAGCACATCTACGTGGCATCACAGTCATCTTGTAAACAGACCCACTCGCTGCACGACAACACATGCGATGATGCGAAATGAGGCGTAGTTGTCTTGCGCTGGAGGCGGTCATATGTAAACGACTGGTACGTCACTTCGTACCGTGACGTCACTTCATACCATGGATCCAGAACGAGCTGTATTTAGAACTTGATTAAATAAATGCTTCGTTTATAATGGGGAGGACATCTTAAGCTATGAAACTTGCAGGAAGTTTTAATAGTACATAGATCTCTTATATACCAAAAGATCAAGGCAAATTTGGTTTCTCATGTCATGACCCCTTTAAAGGGAATGTGATATGACGCTCTGATTGGTTTGTTTCATGTTATGCCCAAACCACACCTATGAATAATGAAGCTACTTCAGACCAACCCCTTTTAAACTTGCGTCGGGCACAAGAGTCATTTATCCCGCTGGTAAAATACCAACAGCGCCCAAGACCCGCCCACAAAGTTACTTGCGCTTCGCGCTTGAAACTTGCGTTTCAGATCGTTAAAATAGGGCTCTAGATCTTTTGCTGTTGCTTGATTTGAGGACTGCGCGTGAACAGAGGCGTCACAAGTTTTTTTGCGTTGTTTAGAGCGACAAATCGTACCTGCGTACTTTACATTATGGTACTTTAAGGTCAAAATGAGTACCCGCTACGCAAAATGCGTAAGGTTGGCAGGTCTGAGTGCTCAGACACCGAGCACCTCCGTCTGCAAAGTCGCATTTGAGCCAAACGTTGATCGAATGTCGCTCAATTTTGCTACGGTAACATTAGCTGTAAATTTATATAAAATTCTCTTCAAAACTTTCACAATTTTTAATGCCTGTAGGCATTAATTAATTTAATTTATTGCTTTTTAAGGCCTTTATTTTTGCAAAATCCTTTTAAGGACTTTTAATGCTTTTTAATGCCTCGCGGAAACCCTGCACCCGATTGTAAAATGCAAAAGACTCTGGAGTGGCTACAGAAAAAAAGAGACTGCAACCGGGCCCATGCGAAAACTAGGATATCGAAAGGGCTTTTGAAAGGTGGCGTGAACTCCGTGTTTTGAAGGGGTTCAAAACGAACGCAGAGACGGCTATTGTTTCTGCTGGACAGGTAAGACATTTCAATGGTTCAATTATGTAACAGTAGCACACTTGTTCGCTTAATTCATACAGTTACGGAGTACTGAACTACAGGTAGCCCTAATACACATTAAATGTAGTCACGGAATGCTGATGTTTTTAACATTAACAATTTGAGAACAAAGTATAATTTGCACGGTTTGACGTGATATGATAAGTGATCGTTAGATTTAATCATCGTGATTTACTGCAATGCTTTTTTCCCCTTAGTTGGTCAGAACAAAAGTGGATGTTACTTGTTCAGATTACATTTTCCGGTGAAAATTCTTATGTTGGTCAGACTTTCAAAAAGTAGAATCTGTGATGAACGACAGTATACACACCAGCGTGGTGACTGACAGCACATTCTCCTCAAAACATTGGATTCATCCTCAAAACATTGAATTCATCCACGCTGTGCCGTCCCGAGGCACAACCCACGTAAAGTTGATAATTCCGCAAATAACTGCAATTGCAGATTTCGAACCGAGATGGCGACAAAGAGGAAACGTTACGGACTGCAGCTTTAAAGGTGCCCTAGAATGTGAAATTTAATTTATTTTGGCATAGTTAAATAACAAGAGTTCAGTACATGGACATGACATACAGTGAGTCTCAAACACCATTGTTTTCTCCTTCTTACTTAAATCTCGTTTTTGAAAAACACCCCTGAAAAGCGAATCTCCACATAACACCGACTGTGACGCAACAGTCGGGATCATTAATATGTACGACTCCAAAAATGTGCATATGCCAGCCCATGTTCAATGACAGGCGGAACTCTGCAGCCGAAGCATGGCAGTTGTTCAGTGTTTGGATGTACAAATGAACACAAAAGTATTTTTTAGTTCCTTCACCCGAGCCTCTGAAGAAACAATGGGTTAATTTTATTTTCTCTAGAAATTTCCAAACATTTCACAGACGAGACTGTTTCCTCAACTTGGGCCAATACAGAGCTGGCCTCGGAACATCTGAAAATAAATCGATCGAGCTAACAAGCAACACTTTCTGATGTGTAATTGTTCAAGTTCAGACAGGTAATTTTTCTCTCAAAATCGTTCAATACTGTATTTACATCATCGTGTTTGCATTGGTGAAAGCATGAGAGTGCAGAAACTCCGTTGCAATGGTAAGATCTTTATTCTCGCAATCAACACACTGTCATCTGTTTGCTCAATGCTCATTTTATGTGATGGGAATAGATCTAAATACTTTAAAAACATCTCACGATTCGTTAATCTCGATTGCTGTAATAGTAAAAACTTATAATATCTGTAGTAAAAGTATTCGAGAGAGTTTCACATGTAATACGTAGCTATTTCATATGCAAGCATGTCAGCCAATCACAGCAGAGGCCGGTTACACACAGCAGACAAAAAAAAAAAATCTGAAGACTGGGCCTGGTAAATCCGCCATAATAATAACAATCCGCCATGCAACATGCGCACCTGCTCTTAAAGGGTATGTTGGATGACGCTCTGATTGGTTTATTTCACGTTACGCCCAAACCACACCTATGAATAATGAAGCTATTTCAGACCAACCCCTTTAAAACTTGCGTCAGGCGCAAGAGTCATTTATCTCGCCGGTAAAATAGCAACAGCGCCCAAGACCCGCCCACAAAGTTTTTGCGCTATGTGTATTTTTATGCATATATTTATATTATATGCATTTCTTAAGAAGCATAATTTATTTTTAGACTTATTTGTTGGCCAATTGTGGTGTGCAATAAATTTTAAAAGTTCTAAACCATCTATTGTGTTTTGTTGTTCCACAATAGCAATGATACTATTTTTCAGGGCGCAGAAGAGGCGTGACTCCCGCAACAGAAGAGATTTGAGGGAGGTTATCCAGCACAAACACACACAGCGTCAGTGATGGATAACCTGCCCGGAGGGTCATTAAATTGGCCCTCTCCTCTCTCCGACCATCAGACCTGGGGATGGGGGATGTAAATTGGTGGACCCCAGGTTCGTATAGAACTTCTGGCAGTCTTCACTCTGCACGCCGCAGGTGAGCTGTTTGGTCTTTTCTAGAGTCATTTTTTGTGAAAACGTCATGACGTCGACGTGACGACGTAATTGGGATCACTTCAGGGAGCCCTATCAACTTCAAATATCTACAGAACAAGCCAATGAACGTTGGCGTGTGTGAAAACGTCACGTGCCCCCGCCCCGTAGCGTGGGTATAAACAGGAAGCGGGCGCACACACACATTGTTTTTCGCTGAGGAGCCGAGATTGAGACGGCCGTACAGCGATGGTCAGCAACCGTGGCAACGGGACATCACGTCTCCTGTTCCCTCCTTCAGGGAACGAGGGTTACATTAGTAACGGAGACGTTCCTTTTCAGTCGCTCACGTTCAACGTGATGACGTAATTGGGATCCCATGGAAAACGCCACGGTTGCTGCCACATCCAGCGCCCTACGGAAGACTCTCAGACCCCAACTGCCTGGGGCAGAAGACCTGCGTAGAGGGAGTTCAGACTGCTGTTCCGTTACAACCCACACAGTGGAACTCTTGGATAACACTGGGAAAGCGAACCCCTTCAGGGGAGAGGGACGCTGCGGAGCCACATCCTGCCCGAAGGGAGGTAACATGTGGAGAATACACATATGGACTGGCCGAAGGGGCAGTGCAACATATGGAATGTCACTGGGGTGGCTCCAGCCTGAGAAGGGGGAGGCAGCACCGGACAGTGACGGCAGAGCGGACTCTGCCAAGGGAAGACACAGGCTCACTGCAGGGAGCTGATCGTGGAAGAATACGCATATGGGATCGCCGCAGGGATCACCACATATGGAACCCAGTCTAGCACAAGTTACACAAGCATACGAGCACTAGACCTGGCGTCGGACGCTCCGCAACGTCCGACTGCCGAAGGGGTGCAGAGGAACTCAACAGGGTTCGCCTAGTGGGGAACTCGACTGGAGCAAGAAGCGCGTCAGCGAGGCGCCGTGTGCCAGCGCCCAGGAAGAAGCGACACCCCGAGTGGAGTGGGCTCTCAAAATGGGGGGGCAAGGCACGCCTTGAACTTCATAAGCCTAGGCGATGGCATCCACTATCCAGTGGGCCATCCTCTGCTTGGAGACAGCCTTCCGTTTCTGCTGGCCTCCGTAACAGACGAAGAGCTGATCTGAGGTCCTGAGGCTTTGCGTTCTGTCCACGTACAGACGCAGAGCGTGAACGGGACAGAGAAAAGCCAGGGCTGGGTCTGCCTCCTCCGAGGGCAGCGCTTGCAGGTTCACCACCTTGTCCCGGAAGGGAGTGGTGGGAACCTTGGGCACGTATCCGGGCCGGGGTCTCAGGATCACGTGAGAGTTAGCCGGGCCGAATTCCAGGCATGATTCGTCGACCGAAAATGCATGCAGGTCCCCTACCCTCTTGATGGAGGCCAATGCAACCAGGAGTACTGTTTTACAAGACAGAACTTTTAACTCTGCTGACTGCAAGGGCTCAAAGGGTGGTCTCTGGAGTGCCGAAAGGACCAGAGACAAGTCCCAAGAGGGTATAGAGAGTGAGCGAGGAGGATTCAGTCTACTCGCTCGCCTGAGGAACCTGACGATCAGGTCGTGCTTCCCCAGCGACTTACCCTCAACTGCATCGTGATGTGCGGCGATAGCGGCAACATACACTTTAAGGGTGGAGGGAGACAGCCTTCGCTCCAACCCATCTTGCAGGAAGGAAAGCACGGCTCTGATCGAGCAAGATTGGGGGTTCTCCTCGTGAGAAGAACACCAGTCAACGAACAGGTTCCACTTCAACACATAGAGGCGCCTCGTAGAGGGGGCTCTAGCGGAAGTGATGGTGTGAACTACTGCTTGGGGTAGGTCACCTAGAACTAGGGCTGGGCGATATGGCCAAAAATTCATATCTCTGTATTTTTTGGTGAAATGGCGATATACGATATATATCTCGGTACTTTCTAAGTTTTTCTATTTGGATAAAGAAAATCTGTATTTATTTATTTTTAAAAATTTCCTTTTCAGTCGCTCACGTTCGACGTGATGACATAATTGGGATCCCATGGAAAACGCCACGGTTATTTATTTTTAAAAATGTCACATCCTGCCCAATGATATGCTACAAACAATGTTGATATTGAGGGATATGGAAACAAATATAGTGAATGTAATTTAGGCTATGCAATATATTATGTGCAAAAAGGTGGTTAAAATCAGGTCAGTCGCCACACGGAGCTCCTGGAGGAGCTCTGGATCAGAACCACCCTCGTTCATGTCCATGAGCGCCTGGGCCTGGTGGACCTGCAGAAGCGCCATGGCATGGAGGGCGGAAGCAGCCTGTCCACAGGCTCTGTAAGCCTTCGCCGTAAGACCGGACGAAAACGTACATGCCTTGGACGGGAGGCGCGGATTGTCCCGCCAGGAGGAAGCGGACGCTGGACACAGCTGCATCGCAACGCCCACTCCACCGGCGGGACATCCACATACCCCTTAGCCGCCCCGCCGTCGAGGGTGGTGAGGAGGGAGGAGCCACTAGGGCGGAGTCGGGCACTATAGGGCGCCAACCACGACCTAGTAAGCTCCTCATGCACTTCTGGAAAGAAAGGTACCGGGGCGGCGCGCTGAGAACCAGCACGGCCCGCCCCGAGAAACCAATCGTCCAACAGGGAAGGCTCGGGACGTGGTGGAGGGTTCCACACAAGCCCGACCTTCTCGGCGGCCCGGGAAAGCATAGCCGTCCATTCTGGATCGGACTCGGGCAACGCTACACGCCCAGAAGGGGGCAACGCAGCCGAATTCTCATCTCCAGAGGACTGAAGCTCCCCCTCCGATGCTGCGATCGACATCTGATCGTCAAGTGGAGCTCCAAAGGAGATGGCTGGTCGTCCATGAGAAGGACCAGTACGCTCCTTTGAAGGCTCCAACGGCGGTAGCGCTTGTGAGGCGTGAGGGGCCCACGGAGATTGCCTCGGCGGGGAAGCTCTCACGGTAATCCTCAGATCACCCTGGTCATGCACAGAAGTAGGTCTATTCTGAGGTCCAGAATAGACACTAGATTGGGGCATAGGCAAGGGGACTGCACCTCCCTTGAGTCTCGATCTAAGCGCTATCATAGTCATATTCCCACAACAGGAACATGAACTATTCACAAAAGCTGCCTCAGCGTGCTCAATGCCCAAACACGAGATGCAGCTTTTGTGGCCGTCGCCTGGCGCCAGGGGATGACCGCACCCAGAAACGTACAAGCGGAATGACATCCTGAAAAGAATGCAGGGTCACGCTTGTGTTGCTCTTTTATTCAAATTCAATTCAATTCAAATTTATTTGTATAGCGCTTTTCACAATACACATTGTTTCAAAGCAGCTTTACAGAAAGTGCATTAAAAATGTACATAGAAAATACAGTTAGTTCATCATGTATTAATTTAGGGCATAACATATCGCCGGCGTTGAGTCGTCTCTTCACAGGCGTCGAGTCGTCTCTCCACAGGCGTTTAGTCGTCTCATCACAGGTGTTGGATCATCCGAAGTCTCCGTGAGAGGCTGGATACAAACTGGAGCTGATGAACGCTATTTACCTCGGGACTTGCGTCCCGAGATAACAGCAGAAAGGCAAATGAGAAATAATTAGCATAGCTGATGTTCATAATATTAATGCATTCGATCTGATTCGGCAGTAGTATAGAAGGTAAGCATTATGTGAATGCGTGGTTAAAGAGATGCGTCTTTAATCTGGTTTTAAACTGGGACAGCGAGTCTGAGCCTCGAACAATATCAGGAAGGCTATTCCAGAGTTTAGGAGCTAAATGTGAGAACGCCCTCCCTCCTTTAGTGGACTTAGATATCCTAGGAATGACCAGAAGCCTCGAATTTAGTGATCTTAAAGAGCGCGGCGGATTGTAGGGCGATAGAAGGTCCGTTAAATAGACTGGAGCTAAACCATTTAGGGCTTTATAGGTCAGTAGCAATACCTTGTAATTGATACAGAACTTAATAGGTAACCAATGTAGAGATGATAAAATTGGTGTTATATGATCATATTTTCTTGATCTAGTAAGAACTCTAGCGGCTGCATTTTGGACTAACTGTAGCTTGTTTATTGAGGATACAGGACAACCAGCTAATAAAGCATTACAGTAATTACAGTTTTTTGTTGGAACTAACAAAAAAAATTTGAATACCTGTCTGAGGCTGTTTTAATTTTTTTAAGCAGAGTTAAATATTTTAATAATGAGAAATTGGGATCTATGTTTTGTAGTATGTTTTTTACACTACTACTCTTTTCCACCATTGCACTACCGGTACGTGTGGTGTCTAGAACTGTTCACGCTGATCAGCTGTGCTTCAAGAATTCAAGCAGTTACGTGGATCAGGGAAAAAACTGTTTTCATTTCGATCCTCTCCCGGTATTTATCCGTGCGGGAAGTTTTCATCAAAATTTATTCGGCTATCATGCAATTTATTCATCTGTTTTGAGTTATTGACGCGCTGTGATATGCAAACAGACCGTCAGACAACGGAGATCGGGTGCGTCTACTCGAAAGACTCATGGTTTCTTGCTTATCTTACTGATGCTTTGTGGGGATGTTCAATTAAATCCGGGACCAGTTTACCCAGGAATACAGCAGGACTCTGGAGTTGAGCCTCACTTGGCAACAACCATGGTGGCGTCTCACAATGAAGGTCGTGCCTGGGGATTCCCTGTAGATCTTCCTGGCCTCCCGATCAATGAAGTGAGCTTAATCAACAACGTACTCAATGTTCCAAGGTATGACACTTCTACACTACTTTCTAGTCATTCTACAAGAGTAAAAGAAACACCAATGTATCATGGAAACGCTTCCTCGTGCCGAAATCCTGCAGTAAGAAAGCAGACATTATGTAAGATATTTCAGACTGCTAATCATGCGAAGGTCCTATGGGATCCGAAAGTGAAACCGAGAGGACTTTTTGGCGGTCATTTGATTATAAGAAGCATTGTTGCAAAGAGTGAACAGTTGTCTCATTTATTAACTAATTCAAACTTGGACTTCCTTTGTATCTCTGAAACGTGGTTGCAACAATCATCATCTTCTAGTGTATTTACTATGCCTGGATATCAATGTTTTAGACGGGATAGATCTTCTGGAAGGGGAGGGGGAGTGTTAATTTATGTTAAAGATAGCATTAAGTGTGAACGTCTCATGTTTAACTCCGCTAATGATTTAGAATTTGTGGGGTTGAAAATGATTTTATCTCCTCAAATGTCATTTACTGTGTTGTGTGTATATAGGCCCCCTTCTACTAACAATGCATTCTATGATCAACTTACAGGAATTTTAAAAGAATGTAATCTTAACAAAGAAATAATTCTTATGGGTGATTTCAATTTGAATTGGGAAGATAAATTAAAAAGGAAAAAATTGAAAATTGTAGCTGATAAATTTAATCTAAATCAGTTAATTAAAGGGCCAACTAGAATTGCTAAATCTTCAAAGACACAGTTAGATTTAATATTTGCTAATAAACCTGAAAGGATAATCAAGAGTTATAATTTGATCACTGGGTTATCTGATCACAATTTAACCTTAGTTGCACGGAAACTAACGAAAAACAGATTTAATAATAATATAGTAACCCCTACTAATGTTTTTCATTGTATACCTAAAGGAAAATTAGCAGCATTTGATGAAGAAATAGCAGATCTAGAGTGGAATGATATTTTATCCTCCAAGGATATAGATTACGGTTGTAATACGTTTTATAATAGAATTAATTCTGTAAGAGAGAAATTTACTGTTGGTGTTCAGAAAAAATTCAAGCATAAGAATGTTTTACCGTGGTTCAATGTGAATTTATGGAAGCTGATGAAGAGTAGGGACTCAGCATTAAAGAAAGCTATTAGGACTGGAAGAGACATTGATAGGCTTTGTTACAAGGGTCTACGTAACAAAGTTATTCGAGAGCTGAGAGTAGCCAAATCTAATTATTATCTTCATTTAATAAATGAGGCTAAAGGGAATAGTAAACTAATTTGGAAAAACATAAATACTCTTTTACGAAAGGAACCAAATTTTATAGGAGATATTAAACTTAAAGTTCAGGGAAAGTTAATTGAAGATGATTGTGCCATTGCTACTATTTTTAATAATTTTTTTATTGACTCCGTTAAAGAATTAGGGGATACGTTTTCAAAAAGGGAAATACGAATTAGTCCAACTGAGGATGTATGTAAAAGTTGTAATCTAATCAAGACAAATGAAACGCAAGTTAATAAAGTTATTAGCTCATTGAAAAATTCTAAATGTAAAGATGCTCATTATTTGGATACTATGTTTGTTAAAACTCACAAAGATAGCTTAACCCCGGTCATCACTCATTTAATTAATTTGTCATTTGAAGGTAGTGTTTTTCCTACTGCGTGGAAAAAAGCTATTGTTACTCCTATTTTTAAATCTGGAGACCATTACAAAGTTAGTAATTACAGACCCATAAGCATACTGCCAGTACTCTCAAAGGTTGCAGAGAAGATTGTTTTTGAACAGCTGACATCGCATCTTAACACCATTGAGTTCGGCCTACATTGTATGCAGTTTGGTTTCAGAGTAAATCATTCTACCGAAACAGCTACTTTACATTTAATAGAGCAAATAAAATCTAAAGTTGACAAAGGAGGATTTGTTGGGGCTATATTTTTAGATCTACGTAAGGCCTTCGATACCGTTTATCACACAGTTCTACCAGAAAGACTCGGGAGAATAAATACTGTAACAATAAATACATTTATTGATAGCCCAGCAAGCAATAAAGTTCTTTGGCGTAGGCCCCGTCCATAGCTCGCAATCCGGGGGTCCGGACTCTGCATTTCCTGCCTGAAGACGAAGGCAGGGGCGCAGCCGACCCCCTGGGAGGTATAGGAAGGGACCATCCTGGTGGTGGTGGGGAGGATGGAGGGGAAGGAACCATCTTGGAGGTGGTGGGGAGGATGGAGGTAAATGAAAGCGTCAGCATCTGCGAACTCAAACATGTGTAAGTACCGGCCTTTTATACCGCAAGTATTAGACATGATTGGATAGATGAGAAGGTAATAAGTGACGTAGCAATTGAGTCTTCCTGGCAGAACTTAACGCTAAAGCTTCCATTTCTACCAGAAAGACTCGGGAGAATAAATACTGTAACAATAAATACATTTATTGATAGCCCAGCAAGCAATAAAGTTCTTTGGTGTAGGCCCCGTCCATAGCTCGCAATCCGGGGGTCCGGACTCTGCATTTCCTGCCTGAAGACGAAGGCAGGGGCGCAGCCGACCCCCAAAAATGTGTGGAAGATAATTCCACCAGGACGGAGCCCACCCCCAAAGAACGGTAAAGAAAAGTATACCCACCAGTCATGTATCCTGTAGAGCCTAAAATAGAAAGAAAAGAGTTAATAAAGAGCATGAACATGGAATGAAGAGAGCCTCGTAGCCAATAACTAATGACTCGTCATGGTGAGCCTAAAAGGTACTATGAGAAAACATGAATAATGCATTTAAGCATTTGTTCTGCAGCTGCATGTACATTAAAAATGTATCCATGCTGGCGCTTTCATGCAAAGCGACTGGTTAGGTTTCGAGACTCACTAACGTCTGATTGAAGCCAGTTTCCAGATGAATGAGTTGGAGGGAAGCAAGCGTTGAAAAATAGTGACATGAACTGAGAATGAAGCTAACTTAGTACATAGGGACAAGTCATTGGAACACAAGCCGTTATAAGACCAAAAGACAAGGCCACACAGAGACAAGGCCGCGATGGACCACACAGAACAGAGCCACGTTGGGCCAGGCCACCTTGGGCCACATAGAAACAAGGCCACGATGGACCACACAGACAGAGCCACATTGGGCCAGGCCACCTTGGGCCACATAGAGACACGGCCGCGATGGACCACACAGAACAGAGCCACATTGGGCCAGGCCTCATGGACCACACAGAGACAAGGCCGCGATGGACCACACAAAACAGAGCCACGTTGGGCCAGGCCACCTTGGGCCACGCAGAGACAAGGCCGCAATGGACCACACAGAACAGAGCCACGTTGGGCCAGGCCTCATGGACCACACAGAGACAAGGCCGCGATGGACCACACAAAACAGAGCCACCTTGGGCCAGGCCACCTTGGGCCACGCAGAGACAAGGCCGCGATGGACCACACAGAACAGAGCCACGTTGGGCCAGGCCTCATGGACCACACAGAGACAAGGCCGCGATGGACCACACAAAACAGAGCCACATTGGGCCAGGCCTCATTGGACCACACAGACAATGCCACATTGGGCCAGGCCTCATTGGACCACACAGAGCAGGCCACCTAGGGCCATACACAGAGCAGGCCTCCTTAGACCGCAAACTGGCCACATTGGACCACACGGCCATGGTAGACCACAGAGACAAGGCCGCCCGGCCACACGGCCTTGCTAGACCACAGAGACAAGGCCGCAATGAGCCACAACGGCTTCTAATGCCGCACATAGAACGAGGTAGACTGGACAAGGCCGCAAGGCCACACAAAACCAGGCCACAAGGACCACAAGACCACATGGCCATTTTTTTTTTGCGAGGCAACAATGCCTCAAGGCCGCTTGGCCACACAGACAACGGCCACTTGGCCACATTGAACCGCGCCACTAAGGGCCACAGACCACTGGCCATTTTTTACATACAGGACAAGGCAACTTTGTGCCACGAGGCCTCTAGACCCACGCAGAGACAAGGCCCGCTGGGCCACAAGGCTGCTAAAGCCACACAGAGACAGAACCACTCATAGACAAGGCCTTAGGCCACATAGAACCAATGCCATAACTGGCCACAAGACCACGGGACAAGGCCACATTAGGCTACACGGTCACAGTAGACCACACTGAACATAGAATGAGGCCGCGAGGGCCGCGATATCGTAAGCCCACACTGAGACGAGGTCACACAGGGACACCGGCCACTAGGCCACACAGAACCAAGGCCATAAGGGCCACAAGACCATGTAGGCCACACGTAGGACAAGGCAACTTTATGCCACGAGGCCTGAGACCCGCACAGAGACAAGGCCCGCTGGGCCACAAGGCTGCTAATGCCACACAGATACAAGGCCAACGAGACACAGCCACTAGGCCACACGGAACCATGCCATAACTGGCCACAAGACCACGGGACAAGGCCACATTAGGCAACACTGAACACAGAACCATGCCATAACTGGCCACAAGACCACGGGACAAGGCCACATTAGGCTACACGGTCACAGTAGACCACACTGCACACAGAACCATGCCATAACTGGCCACAAGACCACGGGACAAGGCCACATTAGGCTACACGGTCACAGTAGACCACACTGAACGCAGAACCATGCCATGACTGGCCACAAGACCACGGGACAAGGCCACATTAGGCTACACGGTCACAGTAGACCACACTGAACACAGAACCATGCCATAACTGGCCACAAGACCACGGGACAAGGCCACATTAGGCTACACGGTCACAGTAGACCACACTGAACACAGAACCATGCCATAACTGGCCACAAGACCACGGGACAAGGCCACATTAGGCTACACGGTCACAGTAGACCACACTGAACACAGAACCATGGCATAACTGGCCACAAGACAAGGCCACATTAGACCACACTGAACACATACATATATCATACTCTTGCTGTGTTTTTTTTATTTTTTTTTTATTTATTTATTTTTTTTATTTATTTATTTTTATGCCACATTGAGGCAAGGCCACGTATAGATGAAGACTCATTTACATTTGAAGAATGCAAGCTGAGATTATTGGCAAAATGAGAATGGAATAGCATGACACCACCACCAGTAGTTGCATTGGTATTTACCTTAACCGTTACTGGAGAGCTTGCTGAGCTTCGAGGATGATTTTTGAATCAGGTCTGAAGTATTTATTGACTTTTGAATCAATATACTTGACTCAAATGCAGAGAGAGGTGCTCCATAAGTTAGGATACACAGAGAGTTTTTTTTTTTTTTTTTAATTTTTTATGTAATCATAGATGAGAAGGGACAGAGTTTATAAATAATTTTTAGAAATTGTTAAAGTGATACTAGAGCCTTGAGAGATCTTAGAGAGAAGAGAAATTCGGTGAGAAACGTAAAACAGAAAGAGACCATGGGGAAGATCTGAGTGTTTAGCCACTAAAGTGAACTCCCCCTGAATGCATGAGCCATAAATGCTGTAAAAACACGGCTAAAATCTGATTGACAATAGAAAAAGAGACCATTGTGGACGGGAGGTAATAAAAAGGAGGTTGAATGGACTTCGCTTTTCTAACTTAGTGCGTAATGTTGCTGTTTAAGCATAAACATCTGCAAAGTAACGACGCTCGACGCCCAAGAAATGGGAGAAGTCATTTAAGAAGTTGCTTAAAAGGACTACAACAACGCTGAAAGGAACTGCACAACATTCCAGAAAAATTTGGAATAAGATAATTGATAAGTTTAAAGAATAATAAGATTAAAAAAAAAAATTTATACAATATATCAGATACATTTATCTGTGAGGGGTAACAAAACTGCGAACAAGTTGTTGAAACTCAACCCCCTATGCCGGGAGCCGCAGCCCGACTGCATCCAAAGAGAAAGACAAAACTATGCGCTTTACTCACCCTCGAATGACAATTCCAGCATACTATATGAAAAATCTGTGGGGCATTCCAAGCAAAACTTTCACAAACACCCTGGGGACACAGGAGACCCATCATGCATCGATTTCGTAATTGTTGATGAGAAAGGACCAACCGGCCATGATCAGAATGGAAAATAGAGGAAAATTAACCAAACAGTTTCAGAGTCATTGGAATGGTTATATTACTTTTTTCGGGTTGAATGGTGGTCGTTTTACACCACGCAGCATCAGGAAGTGTCGCGTGATATCAGGTCTTGCGATGAAGCAAATTGCTTTACGCAAAAAAGATCTGCTAAAATGAGCATCAAACAGAAATAACCCAGCACCGTATACATGTAGTCGTCGAGGTGCACATACAATACAGACTGCCGCCAGTTCAACAGGGCGCGCGCAGCTCTTAAAGGGGCAATACCTTATTTCCACTCGTTATAGCTTCCATCCTACTGAACAGGTACCGGTATACAGGGGGAGCGGATAAGGCCGTGAGTGCAGAGCCATCTCTGCGTGAGTGCGATTTACGACAATACAAGTACTCCACAGGAACTCTAGGGGTCACTGTTTGACAAAAACGGAAATCCTGCATAGTGTAGCTTTAAGGAGTAGGGAGCCAAGGCTCCGGTGATATAGGCTACGGTCTAGCTGGATTGAGCAGAGCGACTAATTTACATGAACTCTGTTAGAGGCAGGGTGATGGATACGGGTTGCTGAATTTCAAAGTCGTCTGAAGACAAAACCGCGTAGCTATTGTATTGCAGTGGCCAGAAACGTGCACGACCTTAATCATGCAATTAGAGACTTTGTTAGAACAAGCTTTGTTAGCACATACAACATACGTGTTGCCATCTCGTCGAACCCAAATATGTTAACAGCCACTATAGGATAATTTTAGTGAAGTGTGGATGAACGAAGCCTGAGCAGTTTTTGGTAAATCATCTTACCGCTAACTCTTAATACGATACTTACCTGAAGTAAGGTGATGGAATAAGGTATACCTCGGTCACACTTGATATCCTGTTGATTACTTTGAGCGTAGAATCCATGTCTCAGCTGTGCAGCATATACCTGGCATTACTCTCAAGTTGCTCTTGTAGGAAGAAAGTTGTATTCACGGCCGAGAGATCGCTGGCCGTGGCAACCGAGTGAGTCCCTTGAATAGAAAAATAAATGAACATTTAAATCGTACAGATGAGTAAATATGTCACTTGAGTCTCCTTGACTGATTTGTACTGGTGATTGGTTTTGATGTTATAATCTAACATAACTGTTAGTTCTCTGTGTTAATCACATTTTGGCTAAGTATATGACCTTTTACTTGAGCATCCTTAGTCTGCATTCTCTGTACATTTAATATCTATTACGTAAATAATTCTAAAACACATATCAGTGGATTAAATTAGTCGCCATAAAATTTTGTACGGCGATTGTACCATAATTATATTATTGAAGAACTTAAACTGAAGTATTAATATATATATAAAATATATAAAATGTAAAACAGTTATAAGAGATATTTACAAGTGCTGATAATTCTCATTTATTTCCTTGTATAATATGCTCCTGCTACATACCCATTGCATTAAGCCCTACATATACACTTCGTAACCATATCTACTATGCTCCTGCTTTACCCATTAAGCCCTACATATACACTTCATAACCATGATCTACTAACTAAGGCATATGCAAAAACATTCAATGACCAACTTGCTCTTTAAGCTCAGCTTCTTTAAAGATGTGGTCATATATTTACGTGGTTCTCACATTTTACGATTTTTCTTTTTCTTTTTTACTATGTTAAGAAAGCAGATGAGGAGCGCTAGCTGTAAATATGCATAAAGCCAATTCAATGTTTAATTTGCTCTTAAGCTTGTTTTAATTCTATTCAGCAACGCAGTTGTTAGTATTTTGCAAACTAGAATATGTGCGTGGAATCAACGACAATGAAAATAATTACCACTGCATAGTGAAATATTAGTTACGTGAATCTGCTTACACTTTGGTACGACCATTCAGCGAGCTATCGGTCCTACTGTTTTGCGTTACAGTATAGCCTACGTTGAGTTGCAGTCTCCGAATCAGCAGTTTAAAACATAGCCTACTGCCACGTCATCACGTCATCAGAGTCACCAAATGAAGTGAGCAGCTGAGTAGCCAAGTTAATATACTAGCCTGAATAAAGTATATCATAATAAAGAGGACATAGCCTATTAGCAGTGGCTGCTGCACGCGCCTACCAAACTTGGAAACCAACGTAAAGCCTTTAAAGTTGAACTTGAACTTGAAAACCGTGAGAAGATCGTCTCTCATCATGAGATTTAAAGCCGCCGCGCTGGTTTCCTACACGCGTGTCTCGCGCTCGAGCACAGCCAGAGTTGGTGAGATCAAATCAACGTTTGATTTGATACGATTGGAATCGAAACGCACGGCCACGCGAAATGAGTGAACGCCGGCGTCTGTTCTGCGAACTAAATGAAAGCGTCAGCATCTGCGAACTCAAACATGTGTAAGTACCGGCCTTTTATACCGCAAGTATTAGACATGATTGGATAGATGAGAAGGTAATAAGTGACGTAGCAATTGAGTCTTCCTGGCAGAACTTAACGCTAAAGCTTCCATTTCTCCTTTCTAAATTGTCTACATTTCAATTTTCACCTGAAGCTTTGGCATGGGTATCCTCATACTTACAAAATAGAGAACAATGTGTAAAAATCAAAGGGGTAAAGTCCTGTGATCTGCCATATACAATGGGTGTACCCCAAGGATCAGTACTAGGTCCCCTACTATTTAGTTTGTATATTAATGATCTTCCGCAACAGTGTGAAGGGATACAAGTGCAAATGTATGCTGATGATACTGTTATTTTTACACATGCGAAAACAGCAGAATTAGCGGCTGAGAAGTTAAAAGCTGCTATAGAAAAGATTACACAGTGGCTGGAACAGTCATGTCTTAGCTTAAACATCAGTAAAACAAAAGGAATTTTTTCTCTAAAACAAACGTTAAACCTCCTGATGTTGATATTCTTATTAACGGTGAAAAGATAGAAATAGTAAATGAGCTCAATTATCTGGGTATAATATTGGACTCAAATCTTAGTTTTAAAAAACATGTAAAGAAAATGGTGAGGAATATTAAATATAATATGGCAAATTTTAGACAAATTAGACAATGTCTTTCTTTTGATGTAGCTAAGGCTTTTATGCATGCTGCAATCTTTCCTCACATGTCTTATTGTTTGACATGTTGGGGTCAAGCGGGTGAAACTGTTATCAAACCCTTAAAATCTCTATATAAACAGACATTAAAAATTTTTGATAAAAAAACCTAACCATTTTCATTCTTGTAGGATCATAGAGAAACATAATTTTCTAAATTTTGACAATTTTAGACTTTATTCAAATTTGTGTATGGTTCATAAAATACTAAACGGTCTGGCTCCTTCTGTATTGCGTGACTTTATTAATCTTCGTTGTGAAACCTCTGTGAGATCTACCAGACTATCACTTATGAGTAATTGTCTGGTTCCCTTTCGTCGTTCCGCTTTTGGACTATCTTCTTTCGCAGTGAAAGCCACTAATCAGTGGAATGCCCTACCAGAGGACATAAAAGGGTGTAAAGCTCATGGTCTTTTTAAATTGAAGTTAAAATCTTTTTTTAAATTGAACCAATTATGTAACCATTGAGATTGTTGTAGTTAAATTGATTGATTGATTTTATGGCCTTGACAGTATGTGTGTATGTATGTATTTATTATATGTGAACATAGGTATTGTCTGTGTGTAACTACGTTTTGTTTGCTTTGTCCAGTCTGGGGGACTACGGATGAAAAATAGCCTTTGGCTAAATCCGGTACAATACATGAAATGGAAATTTTATGTTAAAAATTGTGCATGGTCCCTTCATAAATAAAGATAAAAAAAAAATAAAAAAATCTAGTCTCGAGGTCATGAATGCATGAACTAACTTTTCTGCATCAGAAACGGATAGCATGTTACGTAGCTTAGCAATGTTTCTAAGGTGGATAAAGGCTGTTCTTGTAACATATGAAATATGATTTTCTAAAGTCAAGTTGCGGTCAAGTATGACACCCAGGTCTTTTACTGTAGTGGATAAAGTAACAGGGCATTGTTGTGGCGAAAATTCATTAAACAAACATCACTGCGTAAGAGACACTCATAGTCAAATTATATTTATAGAAGTATTTATTCTTGCAAGAATAGGAGCAGTCTAATACACAGTTGTTACCCTGTGCAGAAGAGTGACACACCCCCAGACAGACTGAACTAGCTTTTATCTTAGTTTCAAGGCCTTCTTCCCCCCAGAGCCTTCCTCCCAGTAGTTTTCCATAGACGTCACTAGTTGGCCCACTAAGCCCCCCCCCCTGCACCAAATGGCCTTCTGACATCTAGGTCAGAGGTCCTTGTTCGTCTGTTCTCTGGAGTGTCTCCCCCTTCTGCCTCCCCAGGTACATAAACAGAATCTTCTCTCACTACAAGTGAGAGACACACATGTGACATTCTTTGAATCATCTATATTTTACTAAAGATAAATGAATATCATAAAACCGCCACCACAACTCCTCACTTTTTATCATTCAGATTACTCATAATCACAATAATAAACAAAAAGACAAATTTTAAGTCGTATCATCACTTATACTCTTCTTAAACATTTGTGAAGCATTATTTAGAAAAGGGAAAAAGAGCAAGCAAGTAAAGAATTTATCTGAAACCGGGCTGAATGAATAAACACTGCTATTGCACTCTCGACCTAGATCGAACCCTCAGTCATCTCAGTTAAATAAGAAATAGTGTACAGATTAGTTAGAAAACCAAAACCATCAATTCACTGGTTATAAAATACAAAGTATAAAAAAATCCTTCATTCCAAATTCAAAGCATTCATAAGAAGAAAAAGGAAGGAAAAACATACCCCAACAATTAATACATTTCATTGTAATCGCTATTTGAATTGTCTGCATAATTTTGTTCATCATCATCATCATTCGGATAGACTGTCATTTTCACCAATTGAACAGACACTCCAGTTTTCTCATATTCACCCATGAATAACAAAATTATCAGAATAACACATACCATTAATCCACCAAAATATTTTCTAGCCATATTCTGTTAACTTTTAAATCTTAAAACTTTACTTAGTATGCTCTATTTTATGCCTTATTCAAAAAAAATCTTTCCAGAAAAGTTTTATAATTTTATCAATTCTCCTAAACAATGTAGTTGTTCAAAATTAACACACATTTCCATTACTTCACCATAATTAATAGATTTTCTACTTTTCCTGAAACATTTGCACTAATCAATCAAATCATTAGATCTATACCAATACTCCTCTGCTAAACTTAAACCGTTAGTTTTACCACATCCTCCTCCAGGTGTGTTGACCGTTTCCCCATCGACGTTCCGTCTTCGCCAGGTGTAGCTCTTTGCGAGCCGTAGCCCTGGGCTTCCCACGTTGGTGGAGGAGGTTACGTTACTAGCACGTCCTTATTCCCCCCACGTTATGCTTCACGTTGGCATCAGCGTTTTGGGGTATCTGAGGTTGATTGGTGAAGCTTAAGTTGCTTTGACTTAGGTGTCACATCTCCAACCTCACAACCTTGTTTGAGGAGAGAGCCATTTCCTGGCTATTTTCACCTGTGAATGAAAAACCTAAGTATTTTTTTTGTTACTGACCGCTTGTCTAGCCGGCCGTCTCTTTTGGTGTGACCTGTGGAACGTTCACCATTTGTTTACATTTAGCCAATTCAACTCTGTTTCTTCTCATTTTACTTAAACATATTATCACTAACATATTAGCACTTGCTGCCATAATAGCACTCAGGGTCCTTTTCCCCTGAAAAACACTCCCCCCTGTGCTCATATCAACAATACAATATATTTATACATTTGGAAAACAGAATCAGTTCAGCTTGATGCAATCCACCCTGACATTCTGCAAAAGGAAAAATTTAGCACCTTTCTGCCACAGTAATAAACCAGGCCAGGACAGTTAGCAAATTCATCCATAGCCATTATTTCATTGGGCACATTTTGCCCTGTCTCCCAATCCTGCATACTCTCTGTAAAGAGAAACAAATTTCGAGGTTATTGTCAGATAGTAAAGTACGTAGTTTTTTTTTGTCTACTGTTCTCCCGTGGCCTTCGATGCCCTGGCGTTTCCTGTTGAAACAATCTTTGTTATTGGTGTGTGCGGCACACTCACAGACATCAATTTTGTTAGGCAGAAAAATGTCTTCTTTCAGGGCTTTTATCCAATTACCCCTAGTGTTCTCCCAACATTTATTCAGCAAATGTGAACCCCTTAATAAACCATATTTGGCAATTGTTATACCATCTCCCTCTTGATGCACGACACAACTCGAGCATCAATTTAATATAACATTTAACATAGTGTTTTTTATAAAGTTTCCCCATCAACACTAACCCAAACGTTGTCCTTCAGACAAATTTCCTCCAGACATCTTTCTCTGCCTCTGAAACAAAAATATTACATTCTTCACTTAAAGCCTCAATCTCATCTTCTTATCGAAGTATTTGAAGGGCAACGGCCCTCAGTCTCACCGCGGATCCTGCTTTTCAGGCCTGTTGTTTTTGTCTCGCAACTCAGTCATCTACAACCATTTTTAAAGTCATCAATTTTCTCTCAGGTCAGGTCGTGCTGTACAGACTTGGTTAATGTCAGTCAAACAACATTCTCCTTCTGTTTACAATAATCATAAATGGCTCTCTGCATAATTTGATATTGACTCAGCCAATGTGTCACTTTATTGTTGCCGTCAAATCTATAACATCTTCTTTTATTTCAACCCACGATGGACGGCAATCTACAACTCCACAATTCCCATTTACCTAAATACCTAAACTGATCCAGAAAGTAATTAAAATCCCCATCATAAATGACAAACGTAATTACTACCAGACAGAGCTTGATGGCCAATCAACTTAAAGCTCGTCCCATGTTCTCTATCTTTTCATCAGATTCACTCAGCATTTGCCGCCTTTAAAATTTGTCACCTGCTTTAACCCATCTGTAATGATAAACCACTCTCCAGAGGTTAAAGACACAATATACACACTATTCAGGCGGAATATTAGTACCCCAAACTAACACATACAAGACCTAAAGTGCTGTCACCATCACACAATCAGTTATTTCAACAGAACTCAGCTGTTTTCTGGAGCTTAGGAAAGGCACATTCAAGAGTCACCTCATCCGGACTGCCTAATAGTGTTAAGGGAGACAGGTTAATAACAACAGTATTTAATCACTCAAATTTGTTAGACCTGTCCGAATCAACAAAATCTCAGTGAACTTTATTCACAACCATCCATTCAGTGTACTGTTACCTCTGTAGCTGGAGCCATCGGCCCTGTTTCATGGTGGAGGCTAAAATGAGACCAAGTTACAATTACCTAGTCAAAATGTCACTTCTATCGTTTAAGGTCTGTATTACTATTTTAAAGACTTCTTTAAAGTCATTCAGTTTTAATTTTAAAACATTTACAAATACAAATTGCCCTCTGCATGGCAATGATTTCTTTTAACATCTCTGTGTCTATAATTTTCAACTGAAACACTGTGCTTTACTATAAATAGCTTATTATCACTTATGACAGGCTCAGATAACAGCTCTTATATTGAATGAGAGAGAGACTCTGAGGCATTCAGAACTGGCACACTGTACTTTCATAAACATCAAACATCATACTTTACCTACCATTCTTTAACTCTAGCCCAGCTTAAGGCATCTTTGCCAGAAATTACATGTGTTTTCAAATAAACATAATTTTATAGTTGTCTTTTGCCCATATCTCAGGGAATTTAGACATTACAAATTTCCACTCAGATTGAGTCTCTGTCGCACTGGCACTTTCAGTCACACACACACCAGATCCAGATAAGCGAACTGTTTCAGCCAAATCACAAGCTTATCTTTTAAAAACCAAAACATCAGCTCTGTTCTTTTCATGGTCAACACTAACAGGCTTTTTTTGTTTAATCAAATGCCTTTCTACACATTTTACATTTAGCAACTGTTAATCCTATAACACTGCTTCTGAATTATTTTATCTTAAAGAAAGAGTAATAATTATTCTAGTTACTTCCATATTTTGCAACTCAAATTTCTTTTTAGTCATTATCTGTAATTTTACATCAACCGGTACTTATCCATTCACGTTACAACAACCGGTGCTTTAGATCTTTCCTTTAAAAGGAATTCCTTAAGTCTTCAATCTTATGACCTTATTTTTATCTCCTGTTCTTTCTCAGACGAAAACTTTAATATCGTCATTTAAACACTGATTTACTTTCAAACCCACATTAATACCAGAAATTTTGTCACTTTATCACATTTTTTAAACACCTTCTCGGTGTTACGAAGTAGCAGGAATGAAGCAGAGAGTGAATCCAAACGCAAGCACTTTAATTTAACGAACAGGTAATCCAGGGAAAATGACTTCACATGGAACTCTAGACAGGAACATGGAACTCAAGACAGGAACATGGAACTCAAGACTGGGAACACAACACACCACTACAAGCAACATAAAGCAACAACCGACAGCCAACAACTGAAACACAGGGGTTTAAATACACAGACAAACAAGCTAAACAAGATAACAAGGGGGCGTGGTGAAAAGAGACACCTGGGGAGACTAATAAACATAGACGAGGAACACCTGTGGACACTGAGCAACAACATAACAAAAGACAAGACACATGGCAGGCTCACATGACAACCATGGAATCACGTGATATACAAGACACAACAAAAACCCACATGTAACATAGCCCCCCCCCTATGGGCGGCTCCCGACACCCCTAGTGTAACACCAAAACAACAACAACAACACAAAAAAAACCACAAGTTCAGGAGGGAGGTGACGCGGAGGTGGTCTTGGGGGAGGGAAGGAGGGCCAAGTCTGTGCAGGGGAATGGGACCAGGGCTTTGCAAGGGCGCGCAGGCGGCCAGGGCGGAGCAGGAACTGCAGACGACCAGGGTGGAGCCAGAAGCGCAGGCGACCAAGGCGGAGAAGACCCCTCGGGCGGCCACGGCGGAGAAGACCCCTCGGGCGGCCACGGCGGAGAAGACCCCTCGGGCGGCCACGGCGGAGAAGACCCCTCGGGCGGCCACGGCGGAGAAGACCCCTCGGGCGGCCACGGCGGTGAAGATCCCTCGGGCGGCCACGGCGGTGAAGACCCCTCGGGCGGCCACGGCGGTGAAGACCCCTCGGGCGGCCACGGCGGTGAAGACCCCTCGGGCGGCCACGGCGGTGAAGACCCCTCGGGCGGCCACGGCGGTGAAGACCCCTCGGGCGGCCACGGCGGTGAAGGTCCCTCGGGCGGCTCAGGAACTTGCTCGGGAACAGACACACACACTGACACTGGCTCGGGAGAAGGAACAGACACACACACTGACACTGGCTCGAGAACCGACACACACACTGACACTGGCTCGGGAGAAGGAACAGACACACACACTGACACTGGCTCGAGAACAGACACACACACTGACACTGGCTCGGGAGAAGGAACAGACACACACACTGACACTGGCTCGAGAACAGGCACACACACTGGCTCGAGAACAGGCACACACACTGGCTCGGGAACAGGCACACACACTGGTTCGGAGGCGGCCATCTTGTCCGTAGACACTGGCTCAGAGGAATTGACGTGAACAGTCTCTGGATCGGCCATCTTGTCCGTAGACACTGGCTCAGAGGAATTGACGTGAACAGTCTCTGGATCGGCCATCTTGTCCGTAGACACTGGCTCGGAGGCGGCCATCTTGTCCGTAGACACTGGCTCGGAGGTTGTGACGTGAGCAGTCTCTGGATTGGCCATCTTGTCCGTAGACACTGGCTCAGAGGAATTGACGTGAAGCGTCTCTGGCTCGGCAGAAGTGACGTGGAGCGTCTCTGGCTCGGCAGAAGTGACGTGGAGCGTCTCTGGCTCGGCAGAAGTGACGTGGAGCGTCTCTGGCTCGGCAGAAGTGACGTGGAGCGTCTCTGGCTGTGCAGACGTGACGTGGACAGGCTCTGGCTGTGCAGACGTGACGTGGACAGGCTCTGGCTGTGCAGACGTGACGTGGACAGGCTCTGGCTGTGCAGACGTGACGTGGACAGGATCTGGCTGTGCAGACCTGACGTGGACAGGCTCTGGCTGGACGTGGCTGACGTGAAGCTCTGGCTGGACGTGGCTGACGTGAAGCTCTGGCTGGACGTGGCTGACGTGAAGCTCTGGCTGGACGTGGCTGACGTGAAGCTCTGGCTGGACGTGGCTGACGTGAAGCTCTGGCTGGACGTGGCTGACGTGAAGCTCTGGCTGGACGTGGCTGACGTGAAGCTCTGGCTGGACGGTCTCTGGCTGGACGGTCTCTGGCTGGACGGTCTCTGGCTGGACGGTCTCTGGCTGGACGGTCTCTGGCTGGACGGTCTCTGGCTGGACGGTCTCTGGCCGGACGGTCTCTGGCCGGACGGTCTCTGGCCGGACGGTCTCTGTGCTTGGCTGGACAGGCTCTGTGCTGGGCGGGACCAGCGGTGAGGGCTCTGTGCTGGACGGGACCAGCGCTGAGGGCTCTGTGCTGGACGGGACCAGCGCTGAGGGCTCTGTGCTGGACGGGACCAGCGGTGAAGGCTCTGTGCTGGACGGGACCAGCGTTGAAGGCTCTGTGCTGGACGGGACCAGCGGTGAAGGCTCTGTGCTGGACGGGACCAGCGGTGAAGGCTCTGTGCTGGACGGGACCAGCGGTGAAGGCTCTGTGCTGGACGGGACCAGCGTCGAAGGCTCTGTGCTGGACGGGACCAGCGGTGAAGAAGTCTCTGGGCGGACGGTCTCAGGCTGGGCAGGGCTGACGTGGAGCTCAGGCTCGGCTGACAGAGAATCGGTCAATAAAAGAGCCTGGACCACATATTCCCCAAGACTACAGCCAGGGTGATGGAGTGGCATAAGGGAGTAGAGTGGTTCGGATAGCCCTCCCCTGAAGAAGATCATCAGGCACGTCTCATCAAAAGATGAGACATGTGCCAGTTCGATAAAGTCAATAATGTACTCTCCTATGGACCGGTCTCCCTGGCGGAGACACATAATCTGTGCTGCTGGATTCATTGGGTTGGTCTGTTGTTCTGTTACGAAGTAGCAGGAATGAAGCAGAGAGTGAATCCAAACGCAAGCACTTTAATTTAACGAACAGGTAATCCAGGGAAAATGACTTCACATGGAACTCTAGACAGGAACATGGAACTCAAGACAGGAACATGGAACTCAAGACTGGGAACACAACACACCACTACAAGCAACATAAAGCAACAACCGACAGCCAACAACTGAAACACAGGGGTTTAAATACACAGACAAACAAGCTAAACAAGATAACAAGGGGGCGTGGTGAAAAGAGACACCTGGGGAGACTAATAAACATAGACGAGGAACACCTGTGGACACTGAGCAACAACATAACAAAAGACAAGACACATGGCAGGCTCACATGACAACCATGGAATCACGTGATATACAAGACACAACAAAAACCCACATGTAACACTCGGTGGGCATTTACAGTTACGTGTTAAATGGCCCTGCTGATAAAAATTAAAACACTTTGTCACCTGGTGGGTTTGTTTCAGCCTCAACTACAGCCACAGACACCTTGCCTAGTTTGATCACTGTGAGCTTGCAAACGGCTCCAACTTACTGCACACCATTGTAGCAGTGTGTCCCAACCAGGAATGTAAACAGAGCCACTGATAAGCAGTTCTCTGTATTCTTGTTACAGTCCACCAGTGGCGGATTCAATGACTTTAACCAAATCATAATCTTCATCATTATTATTATCATTGGCAATATTAATTTTCATAAGCTCCACCGAAATGCTAAAAACATTCTAAGGGGTTTTCACAAAGTTTCTGTTTATCTTTGTCACACTTGTCCAAGGAAATTATCCCCGACCCATAATTTCCTTTATAATACATACAATATATTTTCGCTTAAATGGCTTAATATCAACAAAATATCCGACATTTTACATTATTTGAATTCCAAAATCTGTCTTTACATCTCTCTAATTCGGTATTATCATCCAACACTAATTACCATAGCAAGTACACGTTTAACATCCGGAAGCCGGGTTGAATAAGCACGCGCTGTTACTGTACTCCCAGCATAGCTGGAGTCTTTAGGTTCAAAAGACAATGGTTGTCAAAACAAAAATAAACATAATTTCAATCATTATTTTACCTCTAAAATATAGAATTGTTCCCCATTTTGCTTAATGAAACATTCCTTATCTTTATGTCATGTTATATCATGTTTAGGGATTCTGTATATCATACTCAATATCTTATTATTATTATTTTTAATCTGAACCTCACTTTTCATACCATTTCTTAATCTGACTCAACAGGCGTTCATTAATAGTTCCATAAATTTGATAAGAAATGTTATTTTCATAACATACATTTTCAGTTGTTTTCTTCTCAAAATGGTTAGTCTGCAGATTCAACAAGTATTATCATTACTGTCTCAGTCCCACTTATCTCTACTGTTTTTTTTTTGTTTTTTTTTACAGAACCAAAATATCATATTACTCAAATCTCAATCCTTCACAAAGACAGCCTTATTGCTGCTTGCTACTTCAACTCTTGTTACGAAAAAATCTTCTGACATCTGTCATGAAAAATAAAAACCCTTTTATCAGTTATATTCAATCTTACTATGGCAATACATTCTACATCGACTCCGTTCTCTTTTATCTGCTTCAAGCCAGCAACCCACTGTCTGTTCACATTTTTACCCACATGTTGAACGCAGATACAACAACTTTTGTTTCTCACTGGTTCAACTGATTCCCGCACCACCTTTAATCTTGTGGCGCTCAATATCATACATTTCTGCCCTTAATTTTATCTCATTTGACAGAAAACCGGTGTACCAAATTTCGCAAGCTTGCTTTTGAGACATCCCCATACTGGCTGTTTCTCTGTTCTCTGTGGATTTCTCTTCAACGCGCGGTTTCCTAATCTGTTAGGCGTCCCCAACAGACCCGATTCTTTCTTTTAACCCAAATCGGTCGGGTTGCACTATTAGTGCCCTCCTAATTATGGTTTACCAAAAATTATTTTCTGGTTCCCCTTAATTAGCCTCGGTACCTAAAAACAATTTGCTCCGTGATGGAACAACTAATTTTCAGGTTCTCTTATCTATTTGAAATCTCTTGGTCTATTACAGACCTCAATTAATCTTAGATAATTCTCTCTCGTATCTGTTTGAAATCTCTTGATCTGTCCGTAGATCTTAATCAATCCAGATTACGTACCACAGAAACAGCCCTCAGCCAATATGGTTCAATTTCACTCTTCCCCCCAATTAAACTGAACTTAATTACCTTACCCAGAGATGTTGTTCTCATGCCACTTGCGGGTTCTTTAGATTCCAGTGGTCGATTCTCCCGGCCCTGATATCGGTCGGCCCCTCTCTCTCAAGTTTACGAGGTAGAGCTGGAACTTACTCATTCCAGGTGGCCAAACACCGTCCGATCTCAGGTCCAGGAGGCACGTCCAAGGAATCCCACTTCTGACACCAAAACTGTTGTGGCGAAAATTCATTAAACAAACATCACTGCGTAAGAGACACTCATAGTCAAATTATATTTATAGAAGTATTTATTCTTGCAAGAATAGGAGCAGTCTAATACACAGTTGTTACCCTGTGCAGAAGAGTGACACACCCCCAGACAGACTGAACTAGCTTTTATCTTAGTTTCAAGGCCTTCTTCCCCCCAGAGCCTTCCTCCCAGTAGTTTTCCATAGACGTCACTAGTTGGCCCACTAAGCCCCCCCCCTGCACCAAATGGCCTTCTGACATCTAGGTCAGAGGTCCTTGTTCGTCTGTTCTCTGGAGTGTCTCCCCCTTCTGCCTCCCCAGGTACATAAACAGAATCTTCTCTCACTACAAGTGAGAGACACACATGTGACATTCTTTGAATCATCTATATTTTACTAAAGATAAATGAATATCATAAAACCGCCACCACAGCATCCTTCTAAATTAAAGTTGTATTGTAAGGGATTTTGTGGGTAGTTTTTTGGACCAATAAGTAATACCTCTGTTTTATCTGAATTTAATAGCAGGAAATTACACGTCATCCAGTATTTTATATCTTTAAGACATTCTGTCAAGTTAGATAAGTTAGTGTTTTCATCTGGCCGTGATGAAATATATAATTGAGTGTCATCAGCATAACAGTGAAAATTAATTCCATGTTTTCTTATAATATTACCAAGTGGCAGCATATATATTGAGAATAGTAGAGGGCCTAACACAGATCCTTGCGGTACTCCATAGTTTAGTTGAAAATAACAAACAAAAGAAAAAGAAATAAGCTCTCTCAGTGCTGAAGCACCCAGGGATAGCCGCGGTGTAATCGGGGTACACTCTCAGTTCAGAGGAAACGCCCACGAGACCGACACACTGACACACACACACACAAACAGTGCTGTGAAAACAGCAGTTGTGACAGATAAAATGCTCGCGGCCACCGCTGATCGCGCCGTCACACCAACACTGGAACAGAGCCCTCTTCTTCCTCTTAGATCGTTCGTTATCAGAACACAGCAGTCTGTAGAACTCAAGAGTCAAAAACCAAGCTCGGCTCCGAAGTGAAAGACAATGTGTGCGTGCGCCCGCTTCCTGTTTATACCCGCGCTGCGGGGCGGGGGCGCGTGGAACGTGAGCGACTGAAAGGGAACTGAAATGTGTCTCTCTCTCCAGACCTCGTTCTCTGTATAGAGCTATGTGGTCTTGTCAAGTAGTAAGGTAAGAGAAGTTTACCAAAAGTGGATTATTAGGGCCCTGAAGTTCCCCCTTAGGTGGCCAGAACGGTAACTATGTTAGCCCTCGGGCTGTTAGCCACCTCAGGGTAGAGTAGTTGGTCTCTCTCTCATAGAATTTCTTGGAGTTTTGACTGATGCTAGAGCTTCAGATAGATCTTATGTCCGGCCCAACAAATGGGGCCGTCTGACTCATTTCCTGAGTACATCGCCCCCTTGAGCTCTGGGCTGAGCGATTCTGCAGCCCTTGTACTAAATAATAATAAAAAAAATTCTGCAAGGCTGTGGCTCTTCCGAGCCCTCAGGTAGATCTATGCTTACAGGCTGGCCCTCACCAGGGCTGCCTCTGTAGCTGGCCTAGGCTGTGCCAGGGATGGTGGAGGCGCTCTGCTTAAAGCATTTCTGCCTCTGACCCTTCACTTTGTGAATGTGGGTGTCTAGCTCCCCTGTACGACAGCCTCCTCTCTTGGGAGTCGTTAGGCCAAGGCTGCATTCTGGGGCAAGATGAATGCAGTGTGGTGCAGAGGCATGGTTTATAAAGATCCTGGGGTAGGCCTCAATTAGGCCTCCTTGTACAATGTGTCTTTATTGAGCAGGGTTAGGCCGTCTTTCGCATCGAAGAGACTGGCTCTGTCTGCCCGACCCTGCCGTGCAGAACTAGCATACGGATCTTGTCCGCCAGTATAGGCTTCACTTACCTCGCTGAGCTACTGCTTGAGGCTCCCGCCAACATTTTCGGTCACCCCTAGAGCTGCTGGCAGGCCCGCACCCTGGTAAATCGCAGAGTGAGGTGGGAGTATTCCCCTGTCATACAGGGTAGGTCTGAGTCCTCACTTTCAGTTCTGTATTATCCTACCTCTCACCACTATGGCTCGGGTCGAGCGGGAATTTCTATAAGAAGCCTTCACTTCTTGTTTGAAGTACGCTCCCTTGAAGCCAGACTATTGCCATGAGCTGACGCCCCTGCGCTCAGTTGGTAGGCCCCTGACTCTGGGGCCTCCGTTCAGACAGAGTGGTGTATGTGTACTCCCCTTGTTTTTTAGGGTGATAGCTCTCTTGCTGAGTACACTGCCATGGGCAATGTGATTAGGCACCAGGATCCTGTAGGTGCTGTTTAAAAAGTTGATCTGCCAACGAAGGCTGCACCGTCAGGTAGTAGGCCTCAGCAGGCCTCCTTGGTTGGACTGCCGCAGTGAGGGTGCTGTAGGCCAGCTTGGTTGGCCTCGGTGGTTCGGGCAGTTGACTCACCGACGAGTAGTAGGCCTTAATCAGGCCTCCTTAGGAGGTGAGTCCCAACATACTTTATAGCCGCTACCAGGTAGCTAGCCGTATTAGGCCTCCTGTACATAAACTGCATAAGATTTAATCTTATGCAGTTAATCTGTCTAGTAAGATTGCCGGGGTACAGCAAACTAGCATGACAACGACCTGTGAGTCCCGATTGGTGAAGAAGGGGAAGGCAATTACTAGACATGTATCACATCCCCTATTTGGCGAGTATGAGCTGTTACCATCAGGCAGACGGTATAGGGTGCCAGCTCTCCGAACCTACCGGGCCCGCAGGTCATTTGTGCTTACTAGTATTGGATTTCTTAACAAGCGATGAGATGAGATAATTAAACAGAGTTGAATCTTGGGGTGTCGGGGAGTTGCACCTTAGCATAAGTTGTATAGCACTCAAGGGGGATGTTTGTGTTGGCAAAGCAGCTGTCTGGTTGCTGGTCTGTTGATGTTTTTGATCTGACGTTTGCTGTATGACACAAAATGAATTTCCGTAAGGACTAAATAAATATCTATCTATCTATCTATCTATCTATCTATCTATCTATCTATCTGTGGGTGGGCCCAATAGTTATGTTGGTGTAGTATGGTTTCCAACAGTGTCCCTTTGTAGCAGAATTTACTTGCTATCAGCTAGTAGGCCCAACCAGGCCTCCCTGATAGGCGAGTCCCCAGCTGGCTGGCCTTGGAAGGCCGCCTTGGAACCATCACCCGGACTCAGCTACCAGTTGCTATCAGGTAGTAGGCCCCTCAGGCCTCCCTGAAGGTGAATTCCCACTTAAGATGGTTATCAGATAGTAGGCCTCACCAGGCCTCCCTGAAGGAGAATTCCCACATATGGTGGTTATCAGGTAGAGGGCCTCACCGGGCCTCCCTGAAGATGAATTCCCACATTCTGTGGTTATCAGGTAGTAGGCCTCACCCGGCCTCCCTGAAGGGAATCCCCACCTCCATTGGCGATCAGGTAGTAGGCCTCTCCAGGCCTCCCTGGAGACAAGCCCATAACAAGGACAGATAACTGGACAGCTTGCCTGACTTGCTATCGGGTAGTATGAAGAGCTCCCAGATATTACGGCTTTCAGGTAGTAGGCATCTCCAGGCCTCCCTGAAGAAGAGTGCCCACATGCTCTGGTTTTCAGGTAGTAGGCCCCTCCAGGCCTCCCTGGAGGTGAGCTGGCCACATACTGCGGCTATCAGGTAGTAGGCCTCACCAGGCCTCCCTGTGAGTGGTTTCCTAGCAGTGCTGGGTTCAGGAAGCTAGTGGCCTCTTGCTATCAGTTTAGCTGGTCTTAGCAGGCAGCTGCTGAAGGCGAGCTTGCACCCTGGCTCATCTAAAGTGTTCATTCTCTGCTACTGGTTCCCTTCCGGAACCTCTTTCCTGCCTACAGCCTGGTTTTGCCTACCAGGTGGACCATGTGCTCCCCTCATCGAGGGTCACTATGAGCACGCATTCTCCTGAGTCTGGTCAGACGGTTGTAGGCCTCTTGTGAGGCCTCCCAGTTAGATCAGTTCCTAGTCCTTCACAGGCCTCTTCATTGTTTTGAAACATAAACACTGGTTAGATCAGTGGATCAAGTAGAGAAACTCCCCTCACTGGCAAGGGTTGGATAGCACTACGCTGAGTCATACTCTCTGGGATATCCCGTCTCTGAGATCCGGGCCGAGTGGTTCGCTGCCAGCTTCGCAGTCCCTCTGGCTGGATGCTCTGTCTTCAGACAGACAGGAAGTGGCCAGACTAAGTGTCTATGTAACTGACGCCGGGTCAGGCCGTCCTGGTGGCATTTCGGGGTGAGTACGTTCCCCTGAATAGTGACTGACTGGGGTTCCTTCAGGTCCCCTGGCCACATTGCCTAGAAGGGACTCCTTCTTATTGGAAGCTGTGGTTCCAGGCCCTTAGCAGGCCCAGGTAGGCCTTCCATTTAACCATGTTTATGGAGGCTTTCCTCTGAGGCTTAGCTTGGGCTATGACCGTAGGGAATGCTGTCACTGACAGCCCATTGTGACCTGAGGGTGAGTGGTTCTAGCGTTTCGTTTGAATTTGCTGGTTCTGACAGTTGTCACTGCCACTTGGCATGCACTCCCCTTAGCATGGTGGCATTGGTATGTCGTTCCCCAATGCATCATCGACGCAGTGTGGAGTTCCCTTTCGAAGGGGAATGTCTAGGTTACGACTGTAACCTCTGTTCCCTGAGAAAAGGGAACAAGGCACTGCGTCTCCTTGCCATGCCTCAGGGCTTGCCTACCGTACAGTCCCTTCAGACGATAAGGTGATTTGTCATGTTTACAAGGCGCCCTTTTATACTTCCAGGTCGCACGTTAATCATTCACGCTAATGTTTCATGGGCTGTCGCCGGTCAATATGATTGCCGTGATTTGATTGTGATTTCTCAGGGACTACATTTGTAACCTAGACGTTTTTCTATGTTATATACAATACTGTGTGTGTCTGTTTTCCTCAGCATAGAATGCCATTGAGTAAATTCATGTATTTGAGGCAACGACTCAGGGAAACTGAAAATATAGGGAACTTATTTGTAATTAATAAATAATTATCAAATAATTCTGCAGGAATTAGGCTACTTATAACCTAAAACACTATTCTAAAGTGAAACCCATTAGTAATTAATAAAGAATGACTGCATATTTCTGACTCAAATTAAACTTACTGTAACAAAACACTATTAACGTAATAATCTAAACCTTTGTAATATATATACGACAATGACTTGTTTACAAGATATCTTCTTTTTATTAGGATTTGCCTAATAAAACGTCTTCATGTTTCAACTAAAGCGAATGGTTAATAATACTTGCTTGTGAGTTTTTTTCCCACGTCATGCTCAGTGCTCTGTAAATTGGACTAGAATTTCTGAATGACTACAGAACACCCCTGATTACAAAATTCACAAATATTGGACTCGATCAACATGACAGCACGCCTCACAGAGGCCCATGTCCAGTCAGTGTTGAACTGCATGAGTTCGCTCAGACGCAGAACAGCGGCACCATTGAAACTTTTTCAGGTTTTTCAGGTCCCGGACACGTCTCATGCCAGTTGTTCTATTCCCTGACCCGAGGGGACCCTCGGCACGGATGCTCTGGCACACAGCTGGGCTCCGGGCCTACGCAAGTATGTGTTTCCCCCATATTAATGAAAAGGTGTCATTACACTCTATTCACCACAAAGAGGGCTAGCCAAGGTCATTCACCCGAAGGTCAGCCAAGGCAGGCTGGAGTTGGATTTGCAGTGAAGACATCATTGCTACCACTCCTAGAAGTGCAACCTCGTGGCCTGTCGCCAAGGCTGATGACCTTGCATCTGATGCTCAAGAATGGCAACAGTGCTGTCTTGATTAGTGCCTGTGCATTCACAATGACCGCCAGTGATGACCAGAAGGAGTCTTTCTATGAACACCTTAACGCTTAATACTTAATACCTTAACCACAATACTTTTGACTAATGGATGTTGTCTCCTGGAGTTTTTGCATTAAAATGATCTGAAAATCATCCTGCCTAATCATTCATCTAAAACAATACATTGATTTAAATTTTGGCTTCGGCTCGCTTTCGGCTCGCTTTCACTCCTCCCCGTGCTGCTACGGTACCTAATGTGGGTGGGAGTGGTTAGAATTGAGAGCAGGCAGGTATATAGGCACCTGGGGTCCTTGTGCCGGTAGCCATGCATTGTAGCTAGCTGCTAACGGGTTGGAGCGCGGCAGTATTCCGGGGTGCTGTTTGTAGCGCAAGGTATGTCCAAACTATCTGTGTTGAATGACTATAATGGCTACTTGGGTTCAGTGCACTAAGCAAGGTCCTATTGTCTTCCTGCTGGGTTAAGGTGTTGCGAGTGACTGCCAACAGCACTACTGTTGGTGTGTATGCTTCTGAAACGTGTTGGAACGCCTAGATTGACGAACACAGAGGAGGTACATTTTAATCTGACTGTGTTAGCGTATCCCTGCTTGCTTATTGTTTTGGTTGTAATGGGGCTCCGGTGTTATGTTCACCAGTGTTTCATGAGCCTGGTGAAAGTGGGAAGCGCCGAAACACTGTCTACCCACACAATCACCCGACGGCAGGCGGGTATGTAATGGCTATGATTATTATGTGTTTGGTAAAAAGGAAAATGTGCGTTTAGCAGCTTTATGTAGATTTACTGATGATGAATTTATCGTCAGGTGGTTGGCATGTGTGCGGGGGGTTTAGTAGCTATTTAATAGACTGACTGCTTATACATTTTGGGCACACAGAGCACTCAACTGCGTCTCTTGTTTTTTTTATAGAGGCTACAGCCAATCCATTGTCGGCTGCTGTTCTTTTGAATGTGTTTAAATGTGTTTGAATGTGCAGGTGCTGCTTTTTAGACATTTTTTGGTAAATGTTTATTTCTTTTTTTTTTTCTTTTTTTTGCTAACCGGTGGATTGTAAGATATTGGTGGTAGTGAACTAATTGTGACCACCGGCTAGCGAGTTTCTTTTTTTTCTTATTTGTTTGTTTCATCCCCCTCCCCAGTAGTAGTCTTGGGGTGGGTCGGGCCCATAGGAAAGACTAGCGCACCAGGTTCTAGCTTAATTTGAGTGTTTCACCCATTTGGGGAACCAATGTGTGCAGTGTAATGCTGTGATGTGTGCACCTTTTAGAAATGGCTCAAGGAGCATGATTGCTGTGGGTTTCACGTGTGGTATTGAAACCTAGGCCTGGGCCGGCTTGTAATCTGGTGGCCCACCCTCCTATGTACTATCCCTATGTTAAATTATGTATTTTCATGTTATTTATGGACAACCAAAAGCGACTCATGTTTTTTACTGAAACCAAAAAAAAAATAAAGATTGTATTTTTTACACTTTGTTAGTCCAAGCCTGGGCATGCTTTTTGTTGCAACATAGAGTCCTCATGCTCTTACTAGTCCTGTCCAAGGGGTGGCTTGGTAAGCACTGACATAGCCCTACGGGGGGGGCTACATATATTAGTCTGTATGACCAAAAATAACAGAGTATTTTAAGTCTATTTTGCTGCTATGTGAAAAAAATCCATTTGCCGACCCCAGAGGGTTAAAGTGTATGTTGCCGTTATCGCCGCACATCACGATGCAGTTGAAGGTAAGTCGCTGAGAAAGCAGGTTCCTGAGGGGGGCAAGGAGACTAAATCCACCTCGCCCGCTCTCTATACCCTCTTGGGGATATGTCTCTGGTCATTTCGGCACTTCAGAGACCACGCTTTGAGGCTTTGCAATCAGCGGAGTTAAGAATTCTGTGTAGACACTCTCTGTGTAAGCCCTCTCCTATCATCCTTCCAGGCAAGAAGGGGCAGGAGGCTTGCACAGGGAAGGGGGCAGCAGCTGTGGCGCTTTGGTAGGGATTCCTATTTGTCGGTCAGGACGTACGACGAGAGCGACCGACTGATTGGGAACGTCTCGGTTCGTCCCATCGCTACAACTCCTGTACTCTGCTGCGTGGCCGGGTCAACTGTTCGGATCCTCTGCGAAAAACTGAAGATGCAATGCACCTGCTGCTCATTTTCACTTTATTTTCTATATATTTTTGATGACTGTGGTTGCTCATACCAACTTATTAACTTTATTGTATTAACAAATATTTATGAACTCAGTGGTAGCCTACTCAACCCTATAGTTCTGGAATACGCACAGCACTGCACAAGATGTCTTCCTAATCAAACACACTTGTTTCAACCTATCAGCTAGTTAGTAAAGACTCCAAGACATCAGATGGGTGTGTCAGATGAGAGAGACATTAAAAATGTTCGTTGGGGGTACTCCAGGACAAGGGTTGGGAGTCAATGTATTAACTAGTTTGGAACTACTATTTAATAGCCTTACCTTGTACTGTTATTCCTCAGAGTTAATGATATTCTTAAAATGTATGTATATGTTAAGTAAAGAGGGATGGAACCTCTGTCAACCATTTTTGGGTAATTCATTTGCTTTGATCAAATTCCTAAAAATTTGGGTCGCGGCTTCATGAACATGGGACAGTGTGGGTCCAAACCAGTTGAGAACCATTTTAGATCATGCAGGACCCAAGTATAGGACACACAGGCGCTTTTTTCTGACACCCCACTGCACGTGTCCTTCATCTTTGGGTAAACTAACCATTTAAGTTTATAAATTAATAATTTCCTCCCTTTTTTCCGTTTAAATTTAATTTTTAGTTCAATAAAAATACAATGCAAAGTTCAGAAAGACTACCTTACGTTAATGTGTAGGGCTAGCACTACCTAACATTCAATCAGTGCTAATACCGGTATCATCAGTTCCCTTTCGGTCGCTCACGTTCGACGCAACGTCGACGTGACGACGAAATTGGGATCACTTCAGGGAGCCCTATCAACTTCGAGTATCTACAGAACAAGCCAATGAACGTTGGCGTGCGTGAAATCGTCACGCGCCCCCGCCCCGCAGCGCGGGTATAAACAGGAAGCGGGCGCACGCACACATTGTCTTTCACTTCGGAGCCGAGCTTGGTTTTTGATTCTGATTTCTACAGACTGCTGTGTTCTGATAACGAACGATCTGAGAGGAAGAAGAAGGCTCTGTTCCAGTGTTGGTGTGACGGCGCGATCAGCGGTGGCCGCGAGCATTTTTCTATTACAACTGCTGTTTTCACAGCACTGTTTGTGTGTGTGTCGGTCTCGTGGGCGTTTCCTCTGAGAGTGTACCCCGATTACACCGCGGCTACCCCTGGGTGCTTCAGCACTGAGAGAGCTTATTTCTTTTCCTTTTGTTTGTTATTTTCAACTAAAAGAGCAACACAAGCGTGACCCTGCGTCCTTTTCAAGATGTCATTCCGCTTGTGCGTTTCTGGGTGCGGTCATCCCCTGGCGCCAGGCGACGGCCACAAAAGCTGCATCTCGTGTTTGGGCATTGAGCACGCTGAGGCAGCCTTTGTGAATAGTTCATGTTCCTGTTGTGGGAATATGACTATGATAGCGCTTAGATCGAGACTCGCTTACCTCAAGGGAGGTGCAGTCCCCTCGCCTATGCCCCGATCTAGTGTCTATTCTGCACCGCAGAATAGACCTACTTCTGTGCATGGCCAGGGTGATCTGAGGATTACCGTGAGGGCTTCCCCGCCGAGGCAATCTCCGTGGGCCCCTCACGCCTCACAAGCGTTACCGCCGCTGGAGCCTTCAAAGGAGCGTGCTGGTCCTTCCCATGGACGACCAGCCGTCTCCTTTGGAGCTCCACCTGACGATCAGATGTCGATCGCAGCATCGGAGGGGGAGCTTCAGTCCTCTGGAGATGAGGATTCGGCTGCGATGCCCCCTTCTGGGCGTGTGGCGTTGCCCGAGTCCGATCCAGAATGGACGGCTATGCTTTCCCGGGCCGCCGAGAAGGTCGGGCTTGTGTGGAACCCCCCACCACGTCCCGAGCCTTCCCGGTTGGACGATTGGTTTCTCGGGGCGGGCCGTGCTGGTTCTCAGCGCTCCGCCCCGGTACCTTTCTTTCCGGAAGTGCATGAGGAGCTTACTAGGTCGTGGTCGGCGCCCTATAGTGCATGACTCCGCCCTAGTGGCTCCTCCCTCCTCACCACCCTCGACGGCGGGGCGGCTAAGGGGTATGTGGACGTTCCCCCGGTGGAGCGGGCCGTTGCGATGCAGCTGTGTCCAGCGTCCGCTTCCTCCTGGCGGGGCAGTCCACGCCTCCCGTCCAAGGCATGTAAGTTTTCGTCCGGTCTTACGGCGAAGGCTTACAGAGCCTGTGGACAGGCTGCTTCCGCCCTCCATGCCATGGCGCTTCTGCAGGTCCACCAGGCCCAGGCGCTCATGGACATGAACGAGGGTGGTTCTGACCCAGAGCTCCTCCGGGAGCTCCGTGTGGCAACTGACCTCGCCCTCCGGGCGACGAAAGAAACCGCACGTTCCGTTGGTCAGGCGATGTCCACCCTGGTGGTCCAGGAACGCCACCTTTGGCTCAACCTGGCTGACATGAGGGACACCGACAAATATCGGTTCCTGGATGCCCCTCTTTCCCAGGTTGGGTTATTCGGCGACGCGGTCGAGAGCTTTGCCCAACAGTTCTCGGCTGCCCAGAAGCAGACGGAGGCCATCCGACACATCCTGCCCCGGCGGGCCGCTGCTGCTCCCACCCGTCCGCCGGCCGCAGCTCCTCCGTCTACTCGTCGCCGAGGTCGGCCTCCCTCGGCGTCCTCCGCTCCCGCGAAGCCTCAGCAGCAGCCTTCACCCAGGCCTCAGCGTGGAGCAAGCCGCAGGAAGCCGACCACGCCCGTCCAGGCCGCTACCAAGCCAGGTGGTAAGCGTAGGTGCAAACGTCCCTGAGACGGGCGACCCGGAGGTGGATCAAGTTGCTCTTCAGGAGGTGGTGAACGCACCGCTCCTTCCCCCGGTGGAGGGCCGGGCGGAGAATCTTTTGTTTCCTTTTGTTTTTGTACCCACATGTTCAATAAAAGAGCAATTTCTGAAACCTCTGGGTCCCAAGAGAGCGCGCTTGGCGGTCGACGACGCTATGCCTTGTCCCCCTCAGGCCCCTCTTCTATCGCCAGCGAGCAGCAGTGGCTGTGTTCCGGACGCAGTGACGCCTCCGCACACCCTCTCTGCCCTTCGACGGAAGCAGGTATGTGTCGCACCTCACACTCAGACCCACTTCGGGCCGCTATGCCGTCCGAGTCGAGTCCCTGCGTTCCGTCGCGCTGCCCCACCCCGGGTACGCCTGTGGTCCCGTTGGTCCCGCTGGCTCGGTGTCTGGGAGCCTGGCTAGCGCTTCCCAGTCCGACCCGCTGGCTCATCCGTACTATCAGGCTCGGCTATGCGATTCAGTTCACCCGGCGGCCCCCGCGGTACAGGGGCATTCAGTTCACCCGTGTTCTGGCGGACAGTGCCCCTGTGCTCAGGGCAGAGATCGCAGTCCTACTGGCGAAGGACGCGATCGAGCCGGTCCCTCCAGCCGATATGAAGACCGGCTTCTACAGCCCGTACTTCATTGTACCCAAGAAAGGCGGTGGGTTACGACCAATCTTGGACCTGCGCGTCCTGAATCGGTCCCTTCACAGGCTGCCGTTCAAGATGCTTACGCAGAAACGCATTTTCAAATGCATCCGTCCCCAAGATTGGTTTGCAGCGATCGACCTGAAGGACGCGTACTTTCATGTCTCAATTCTCCCTCGACACAGACCGTTTCTTCGCTTTGCGTTCGAGGGTCGGGCATACCAGTACAAAGTCTTACCCTTCGGGCTGGCCCTGTCGCCCCGTGTCTTCACGAAAGTTGCGGAGGCGGCCATTGCTCCCATGTGCGAGCGTGGCGTTCGCATTCTCAACTACCTCGACGACTGGCTTATTCTCGCCCAGTCGAGAGAGCAGTTGTGCGAACACAGGGACATGGTGCTAAGTCACCTCAGTCTCCTAGGGCTTCGGGTCAACTGGGAAAAGAGCAAACTCACCCCCGGGCAGAGGATCTCTTTTCTCGGTATGGAGTTGGACTCGATCAATATGACACCGCGCCTCACGGAGGCCCGCGTCCAGTCAGTGTTGAACTGCGTGAGCTCACTCTCACACAGGACTGCGGCACCACTGAAACTTTATCAGAGGCTCCTGGGGCATATGGCATCTGCAGCCGCGGTTACGCCGCTCGGATTGCTTCATATGAGGCCGCTCCAACACTGGCTCCACGATCGAGTCCCGAGATGGGCGTGGCAGAGCGGCTCGTGCCGGGTCCAAGTAACCCCGCACTGTCGCCAAACTCTCACCCTGTGGTCCGACCCTTCGTTCCTGCGTGCAGGTGTCCCCTTAGAACAAGTGTCCAGGCATTCTGTGGTTTCCACGGATGCCTCTGCCACCGGCTGGGGGGCCACGTACAACGGGCATGCAGCTTCAGGTCTGTGGACGGGGCCTCAACTGCATTGGCACATCAACTGCCTCGAGTTGTTAGCAGTTCATCTTGCGCTGGGCCGCTTCAAAACGCTGCTACTAGGCGAGCATGTACTGGTCCGTACGGACAACACTGCGACCGTTGCGTACATCAACCGTCAAGGTGGTCTACGCTCCCGCCGCATGTCACAACTCGCCCGCCATCTCCTCCTTTGGAGTCAGAAGCATCTGAGGTCGCTTCGTGCCATGTATATTCCGGGCCTACTCAACCGTGTAGCCGACGAGCTCTCACGGCAACAGGTGTTACCGGGAGAATGGCGACTCCATCCCCAGGTGGTCCAGCTGATTTTCAGGCGCTTCGGGACCGCACAGGTAGATCTGTTTGCCGACCCGGACACGTCTCACTGCCAGTTGTTCTATTCCCTGACCGAGGGGACCCTCGGCACGGATGCTCTGGCACACAGCTGGCCCCCGGGCCTACGCAAGTATGCGTTTCCCCCAGTGAGCCTTCTTGCACAGACTTTGTGCAAAGTCAGGGAGGACGAGGAGCAGGTCTTGTTAGTTGCGCCGTACTGGCCCAACCGGACCTGGTTCCCGGAACTGGTGCTCCTCGCAACAGCCCCTCCCTGGCCCATCCCTCTGAGAGAGGACCTGCTCTCTCAGAGACGGGGCACCCTGTGGCACCCGCGTCCGGACCTCTGGAAACTCCACGTCTGGTCCCTGGACGGGACGCGGAGGTTCTAGGTGACCTACCCCAAGCGGTAGTTGACACCATCACTTCCGCTAGAGCACCCTCTACGAGGCGCCTCTATGAGTTGAAGTGGAACCTGTTTGTTGACTGGTGTTCTTCTCACGAGGAGAACCCCCGATCTTGCTCGATCAGAACCGTGCTTTCCTTCCTGCAAGATGGGTTGGAGAGAAGGCTGTCTCCCTCCACCCTTAAAGTGTACGTTGCCGCTATTGCCGCACATCACGATGCAGTTGAGGGTAAGTCACTGGGGAAGCACGACCTGATCGTCAGGTTCCTCAGGGCAGCGAGGAGACTGAATCCTCCTTGCTTACTCTCTATACCCTCTTGGGACTTGTCTCTGGTCCTTTCGGCACTCCAGAGACCACCCTTTGAGCCCTTGCAGTCAGCAGAGTTAAAAGTTCTGTCTTGTAAAACAGTACTCCTAGTTGCATTGGCCTCCATCAAGAGGGTAGGGGACCTGCATGCTTTTTCGGTCGACGAATCGTGCCTGGAATTCGGCCCGGCTAACTCTCACGTGATCCTGAGACCCCGGCCCGGATATGTGCCCAAGGTTCCCACCACTCCCTTCCGGGACCAGGTGGTGAACCTGCAAGCGCTGCCTTCGGAGGAGGCAGACCCAGCCCTGGCTTTTCTCTGTCCCGTTCACGCTCTGCGTCTGTACGTGGACAGAACGCAAAGCCTCAGGACCTCAGATCAGCTCTTCGTCTGTTACGGAGGCCAGCAGAAAGGGAAGGCTGTCTCCAAGCAGAGGATGGCCCACTGGATAGTGGATGCCATCGCCTTGGCTTATGAAGTTCAAGGCGTGCCTTGCCCGCCCAGTTTGAGAGCCCACTCCACTTGGGGTGTCGCTTCTTCCTGGGCGCTGGCACACGGCGCCTCGCTGACAGACATCTGTAGAGCTGCGGGCTGGGCGACACCTAACACGTTCGCTAGGTTTTATAGCCTACGTGTTGAGCCGGTTTCTTCCTGTGTGCTCGCTTCAACCAGCCGGTAACACCGAAGTTCCCGCTCTTGTGTCGGCTTGCTGCGCCACTCCCCTCCACATGGAGCGGATACGTGCGCTTCTTTGCTCCAGTCGAGTTCCCCACTAGGCGAACCCTGTTGAGTTCCTCCGCACCCCTTCGGCAGTCGGACGTTGCGGAGCGTCCGACGCCAGGTCTAGTGCTCGTATGCTTGTGTACTTGTGCTAGACTGGGTTCCATATGTGGTGATCCCTGCGGCGATCCCATATGCGTATTCTTCCACGATCAGCTCCCTGCGGTGAGCCCGTGTCTTCCCTTGGCAGAGTCCGCTCTGCCGTCACTGTCTGGTGCTGCCTCCCCCTTCTCAGGCTGGAGCCACCCCAGTGACATTCCATATGTTGCACTGCCCCTTCGGCCAGTCCATATGTGTATTCTCCACGTTACCTCCCTTCGGGCAGGATGTGGCTCCGCAGCGTCCCTCTCCCCTGGAGGGGTTCGCTTTCCCAGTGTCATCCAAGAGTTCCACTGTGTGGGTTGTAACGGAACAGCAGTCCGAACTCCCTCTACGCAGGTCTTCCGCCCTAGCCAGTTGGGGGTCTGAGAGTCTTCCGTAGGGCGCTGGATGTGGCAGCTACCGTGGCGTTTTCCATGGGATCCCAATTTCGTCGTCACGTCGACGTTGCGTCGAACGTGAGCGACCGAAAGGGAACGTCTCGGTTACTAATGTAACCCTCGTTCCCTGAGGGAGGGAACGGGAGACGCAACGTCCCTTCGCCACGGTTGGTGACCATCGCTGTACGGCCGTCTTAAAGCTCGGCTCCTCAGCGAAAAACAATGTGTGCGTGCGCCCGCTTCCTGTTTATACCCGCGCTGCGGGGCGGGGGCGCGTGACGATTTCACGCACGCCAACGTTCATTGGCTTGTTCTGTAGATACTCGAAGTTGATAGGGCTCCCTGAAGTGATCCCAATTTCGTCGTCACGTCGACGTTGCGTCTCCCGTTCCCTCCCTCAGGGAACGAGGGTTACATTAGTAACTGAGACGTTTGAACGTGGATACCGTGTGAAAATTATGATATTGCGGTAAGTCTGTCTCAAACAAACTTAAATGACAGTCCAGCTATGGGATTGTGTCAAAGGTTGAACCTCTGACACCCTTACAAAGGGTTCCAAATGTAAATGTTCACTTTATATTCACAAATATATATGAATTATAATGAGGTCACATTGTTGTTGATGGCTCAAATTATTTGGTTGCCACTTATTTATATGATGATTTTTTTTTGTTTTCCAGGTGAGTGTATTTGGGTTTGGAGCAGATGAAAATGGAAACTGGCATCATTACTTTGAACAAAATAAGCATCATCGTAATGCTGGCAATCACGGAGGAAGCTATGAATATCGTATTGCACTTAAGCTTCATGAGAAAAAAGGAATTCGGTTGTATAAAGGATGGTGACATTGCAGTAAATTTCACATTATGTATGGTCAAGACATTTTTTTAAGGTCATTATGAACAAAACAAAGGCTATGTAGACCCTTGTGAAAAAAAAGTGCACTTTAGTGTACTTTTATAGAAAGTGTACTCATTACACAAATAATATACTTTAAAGGTATACACTTAAGTGTGAATTAAATAGTGTTTTCGGTGCACCGAATGCACATTAAGTGTAATTAATTTCAAATATATCATATATTAAGTTGAAATAAAATGTAATAAGTTGCCATTAAGAGTGATTTTTTGGAACAACTTAAGTGGGACTTTAATACAACTTTATATCTACTTTCATAATTGCTTCTAGTGTATTTAAAATATAGTTAAAGTGCACTACACAATCTAATGACACACAATTAATGTGATTTAAGATATACTTTAATGTCAGTTAACAATACACTTAAGTGTGAATTAAATGCAATGTTTTCGCCGCACTGAATGCACATTAAGTGTAATTGATTTCAAATATATCACATATTAAGTTCAAATAAAATGCAATAAGTTGTCATTAAGAGTGATTTTTTGGTACCACTTAAGTGGGACTTTAATACAACTTTATATTTACTTTCATAATTGCTTCTAATGCCTTTAAAATGTATTTAAAGTGCACTGCTCAATGCACTGACAAGCAATTAATGTGAACTAAAATGTACTTTAATGTCAGTTAATAATACACTTAAATGTGAACTAAGTGTAATGTTTTCGACAAACGTATTGCATATTATATGTAATTGATTTCAAATGTATCACAGATTAATCTCAAATTAAATGCTATTAGTTGAAATTAAAGGATCTGTATGTCAGACATTTATTTCAATTAATCATAAAATGGCCCTGATATGTCACTAGATATTAAGAAATCATGTTCATTTCAAATAATTATATCACTGACAACAGTAGTCCGGCCAGGATATTGTCATTTAAAAAGTGAAGTTGCAGCCCTCAACTAATGTTGATGTTGTCATGTTGTGTTTTGGTCTGATGCTCCACCCTCCACCGATCTACCAATCACGAAGTCAGGAGTGTTGCGGCATCTGGGTTGCCAGCTCTGCTCTAGTTACGACAGCTGCAGCTACAAACGTGTCGGATAAAAAAATGTTGGATCCTGCAGCCTATCTGGCAACCTCGGGGGAGGGGGAGGGGATACACCGCTCTACAGTAATTTTAAAGTGATTGCAGTACCAGTTTTGGCCACAATCTTACATACGGCTCCTTTAAGAGTGATTTTTTGGAACAAATTAATTGGGAATTTAATAAATTTTTATATGAACTTTGAAATATGGTAAAAGTGTACTTCCAAATATACTGACAAGCAATTAATGTGAACTAAAATATATTTTAATGTAATATAGATGTACACTATTATATAATTAAATACATTTGTAAAAAAAAAAAATATATATATAAAGTTGCAATTTATTTCAAATTTGACAAACAAATGAAAAATCTTAATAACCTAGCTACAATCAACACAAATTCAATTTAAACCCTCTACATTTACTGACAAAACAATCTCTAAAATAAATACATAAAAACAAAAAACCCAAGAAACACTATACATAAACAGTTACAACACTTTAAAGGGATAGTTCACTTTAAAATGAAAATTCTGTCATTATATACTCACCCTCAAGTTGTTTCAAACCTGTATGAATTTCTTTCTTCTGCTGAACACAAAGAAGATATTTTGAAAAATGTCAGTAACCAAATAATTAACTGGTCCCATTGACTTCCATGGTATTTTTTTGTTCTTCTATGGAAGTCAATGGGACCAGTTAACTGTTTGGTTACTGACATTCTTCAAAATATATTCCTTTGTGTTCAGCAGAAGCCAGAAAGGTAACACTTTATAATAACTGCACACTATTAATCATTAGTTAAGCATGAGTTAACAGTTAATTCATCATTTATAAAGCATTAATAGACATAAGAAGTTTATAAATACAGCTATAAATGCTTTTTTCTTGATTTATAAGCATATCTATAATGTGTTTAATAATTGTATTTTCATACTTTGTTAATGATCAATTAATAATTTATAAATGAAGTATAGCATTATTTACAAACCAGTTATTTAAGAGTTGTCAGTGATTCATAAGATCACTTAAGTGCAAGTTGAGGGTGAGTATATGATGACAGAATTTTCATTTTAAAGTGAACTATCCCTGTAACTCATTTAGAAAGAGTCTGGAGGGCAATGATGCTTATATGCACAATCATTTTCTCCCTACAAAGGTACCAAAACCTATCCATCACAGAAAACATTTTTGTGTTTTTACATTTTCAGAAAACATCATTGTCACGATACAATTTACAAAAAGTGGAGAGGAGGACTCAAGTGCAGTGAAGGGAAGATTTATTAACAAAATAACACAAAACACAAAGCAAAAACCCACAAGGGGGAAAACATAATAAATGAAACATAAAACAACACTGAACTAGGAGAACCAAATACTGACTAAGAACATCACGACCATCACAGGAAAACCAGGGTGACAAAAGACAAAGATCCGACAAAGACAGCAAACAAGAGGAGACTTAAATAGGGAACAAATCAAGAGGGGACAGGTGGGAGAACTCAAACACTAATCAGGTAACGAGTGGGAGGGATCAAACAATGACTGGAACACATGGCCCAACATAACAAAACACCCATGTGCAACACAAGACAGGACAGACACGTGACAATCATTCTGTATGATTTATAAGATTGTTTCCATGTAATTTACTGGTATTGCTATACTTTTGGGGTAATTTGGTCCCATAACCTAGGGATTAACAGTACAAACATCATTTTAGAAGCAAACACACAGTACATCAAACACACAACCCATGAATTAATACAAACAAAATGTGATGTGACGTTAAACTGCAAAATGTGAACACTAAGATTCAAACGGGTAATGCTTTAAAAAAAGGTATTATTAGTTAACTACTAAATGAATAATACTTTAAGCATTTATTAGTCTTAGTAATTGTTCATTTCAACATTTAATAATGCATTATTATATTCAAAAGTTGTGTATTAAAATTATAATGCACTGTGAAGTCGCATGAACAATGAATATAAATTGTATTAACTAACTTTAACAAACTATATTTTAATTAACTAATATAAACAAAGATGAATAAATACTGTAAAAAATGCTCATTTTTAGATCATGTTGGCTAATACATAAACTAATATTAACAAATGAGACCTAATTAAAGTGTTACCGAACCTTGTTAATTTCAGCTCTTAAACCTTTTCATAGCACCAACATTAAACAGGACAAAATGCTTACTCCAGCATTACAGTGAATAAAAGTTTGTCTAAAAACAAAAACTGAAGAAATCCAAAGGCACAAAAACAAGAAAACCAAAGTCATTTGTCACCAAATTTTTTTAAGTAGTTGGAAAGTGCTGTTTCTGTCAATGTCCCAGGTGCTCTCCAAAGTAAATGTGAATGGAAATGTTCCAAAGAGGCAGGAAAGTCAGAAAAAATACCTTGAGAAAAAAAAAGTGAAGGAAAACATTTGTTTATAAAACAGATCCAGTCCATTATTATATTTGGCTCAAATTAATGAAAGTGATAGATATGTACGCTTTAAAGTTTATATACACCTTGCAGTATCTGCAAAATGTTAATAATTTTAGCAATAAGAGGGAACACAAAAATGTATATGTTCTCTTTTTATTTAGTACTACCTTGATGAAGCAGTTTATTCTGCAAGGTGTACGTAAACCTTTGACTGCTAACTGTGTTGATGAATGTGTGATGTGATGAATTACCTCAGTCATCAGGGTCACATCATAGTAGAAAGCTGGGCAAGGTTCCTTCTATTTCCCACAAACACCAGGATTCCACTGACCACGCCATCTCCACTGACACTGGGCTTCAAGTAATTAAAAATAGAGAACATTTATTTTGCTACTTAACAAGGAATTAAACATAACTTTATAAATTGCACAAATATAGGTTAATGACCCATGCAAACCCAAGACCCAATGCAAATTGAGAAAGGTAATCTTGAATTTTAAGCTTGCCGCACATAGCTTCATGAAGGATGTTCCTGTATTTACCACGGTTGACACAGTAATGCGGCAGCCTTTTTCATTTGGTTTGTTACCTGTAAAATATATGATGATTATTGGGGCATATGCAAATGCACAGGTGGGAATGTGTTACTTGAAAACGATTCAAAGCATTAAAAGCTATAGGGATAGTTAGTGACTTGATAGCAGTGTTTTAGCTTGATCAAGGTGTGCTGCCTGGGCAAAAATTCATAATAAATCTTGTAACATCACCTCATCAATACAGGTCTGTGATTCCACACCACTTGCACTGTATCTCCAATAACATGTGAACTGATCCTGCAAAATGAATGTTTAAATCCAGATAACTAAACACAAAAATATTACATATTCCAAAACAAATAGTAACTGAACAACTTAATTACATTACAAGCATTATTTCTAGAGGTGGGTGATATTAAATATGTATGGTGGTTAAGATTGATTAATATATAAATGTCTTCGAGTGTTAAAATATTGGATCAGCATTCAGCATGCAAATTTAACTTTAAGTAATTTAGTTTGTTTAAAATTATTTAAAAAGTCGGTTTAATAAAAATAAATAAATAAATATATATAAAAAACATTTCAGTAGCCAAATTCCACGAACACGCCCACACACGCGAGCACATTACGCTGTAAGACATTATTAAAATGCAATCATAGATAAATTATTGGAAACATGATTCATTTACCTCCCGAATCTATTGCGTATAACATTACTATCTGCGATTAAAAAGCACTCTCAACTGCCATGCCACGCAATATCAACTGCCATGTTACGGTGAAAAAAAAATAATAAAGAAAGCATCAAGATATACAGTGAAGAAAATAAGTATTTGAACACCCTGCTATTTTGCAAGTTCTCCCACTTAGAAATCATGGAGGGGTCTGAAATTGTCATCATAGGTGCATGTCCACTGTGAGAGACATAATCTAAAAAAAAAAATCCAGAAATCACAATGTTTGATTTTTTAACTATTTATTTGTAAGATACAGCTGCAAATAAGTATTTCAACACCTGTCTATCAGCTAGAATTCTGCCCCTCAAAGACCTGTTAGTCTGCCTTTAAAATGTCCACCTCCACTCCATTTATTATCCTAAATTAGATGCACCTGTTTGAGGTCGTTAGTTGCATAAAGACCCCTGTCGACCCCATACAATCAGTAAGAATCCAACTACTAACATGGCCAAGACCAAAGAGCTGTCCAAAGACACTAGAGACAAAATTGTACACCTCCACAAGGCTGGAAAGGGCTACGGGGAAATTGCCAAGCAGGTTGGGGAAAAAATGTCCACTGTTGGAGCAATCATTAGAAAATGGAAGAAGCTAAACATGACTGTCAATCTCCCTCGGACTGGGGTTCCATGCAAGATCTCACCTCGTGGGGTCTCAATGATCCTAAGAAAGGTGAGAAATCAGCCCAGAACTACACGGGAGGAGCTCGTCAATGACCTGAAAAGAGCTGGGACCACCGTTTCAAAGGTTACTGTTGGTAATACACTAAGACGTCATGGTTTGAAATCATGCATGGCACGGAAGGTTCCCCTGCTTAAACCAGCACATGTCAAGGCCCGTCTTAAGTTTGCCAATGACCATTTGGATGATCCAGAGGAGTCATGGGAGAAAGTCATGTGGTCAGATGAGACCAAAATAGAACTTTTTGGTCATAATTCCACTAACCGTATTTGGAGGAAGAAGAATGATGAGTACCATCCCAAGAACACCATTCCTACTGTGAAGCATGGGGGTGGTAGCATCATGCTTTGGGGGTGTTTTTCTGCACATGGGACAGAGCAACTGCACTGTATTAAGGAGAGGATGACCGGGGCCATGTATTGTGAGATTTTGGGGAACAACCTCCTTCCCTCAGTTAGAGCATTGAAGATGGGTCGAGGCTGGGTCTTCCAACATGACAATGACCCGAAGCACACCAAGGATAACCAAGGAGTGGCTCTGTAAGAAGCATATCAAGGTTCTGGCGTGGCCTAGCCAGTCTCCAGACCTAAACCCAATAGAGAATCTTTGGAGGGAGCTCAAACTCCATGTTTCTCAGTGACAGCCCAGAAACCTGACTGATCTAGAGAAGATCTGTGTGGAGGAGTGGGCCAAAATCCCTCCTGCAGTGTGTGCAAACCTGGTGAAAAACTACAGGAAACGTTTGACCTCTGTAATTGCAAACAAAGGCTACTGTACCAAATATTAACATTGATTTTCTCAGGTGTTCAAATACTTATTTGCAGCTGTATCTTACAAATAAATAGTTAAAAAATCATACATTGTGATTTCTGGATTTTTTTTTTTAGATTATGTCTCTCACAGTGGACATGCACCTACGATGACAATTTCAGACCCCTCCATGATTTCTAAGTGGGAGAAGTTGCAAAATAGCAGGGTGTAAGGACTGGGCGGAATGACGGATCATCTAAATAATTAAATGTATTTCTTCCTATAAACCCCGGGACTTGAACACACACACACATACACAAACTGCTAACACTGGCCGAAGTGTCCTGTTACGAGTTTACGACCCAAAAGAATGTGCATAGACTTGATTCTTTGCTGAGAAGGAGAAATGAAACCTGTTCAATCCTATATATTCTATATATATATATATATATATATATATAACCATGTGATAAATGTATTAACATGCATCTAATGTTCCATCGCATGATTTTTCCTTTTATGTGTTTTGTTTCATGTAAACGCTAATACTTAATGTTTCAAACTCTGCAAACTATGGTTAACCAAAACTCACCTATACCGTGCTTGGTTTTGATAAATTGGTATTTTGGAGATTTGAAAGAGTGTGCATATGATTTGTTGGTATATATGAAATATGATACAAAATATTAGTATTACAAGAATCTCCCCTAGTCCTCTTCATCAGAAACCAGTCCACGTTTAGGACAAAGACTCGTAAATCAATGACAGAGCAACTTTCCCGCCTGGAACTTCTACCCTTCTTATTGGTCGAGCCAATGAGAGGTGGGACAAGTTCTCTAAGGCTATAAATTGCATCCACACAACAAACTCCCCCGCTGGTTTTTACGCGCTCTGACCTCCTTGCCTACGTCTGCCTTAGTCATGTAGTCTCTGATACGATTTCCCCTCGAGAAAATCCTTTCTTTCTTTTGTTTGTTTAAAAGTTTTGTTTTCTTTAAGTTTTCCAACCTAATTCATCTCACAGGAGAGGAGATGAATTCAGCCGAATTTGGTAATGTTACCTCAAAGACTTTAAACCTCTGTTCAAAGCACGCGCGCCGAACGCCACGTGACGCGCGCACACGGAACAAAGAACATCCGCTCCTGCACGCGGCCGGGACAGGCCGCTTTAGGAACACGCAACAAGACACAGAGAGACCAAGAAACTGTGCAAGTATATTTCTGTATCAGCTTCTAGGAAGCTTTAAGATGATGTTTTTCGTGTTGTTTCAGAGAGGTTATTGTCTGGGTGAAGTTTACTCTCTCTCTCTTGTCTTACTCTCTCACTCTTGCCAGAATGTGATTCCTTCGTGAGTTCCCTTTGGGGATCTCTTTCTTTTGTTTTGTTTCTAGTTTAGTTTATGTTTTTCAGTCTTAGATAAGTCTCCGTGTTTAATTCCAATCGACGATTGAAAAGAACACCGCGTGACTGTCGCTTCAGCAAATCCATCTACAAGGGACCTTTAAACGAGCGCGCGCTCGCTTTGAAGGAGAAACACGCGCATGTGACCACGTGACGCGCAGGACCGAGAGACACAAACATGCTTCTTCACCAGCCATGCAAAGAGTTTACCTACCTGTGCAAGTATCCGTGTTTGATCACGCTTTTAAGATGTGTTGAAGTCTTGTTGTCTCTCAAAGTCCCGTGTCTATGCGAATTTGCTATTTAGTAAGATCCTCGGGTCTCTCTAAAACTCCCTCGTGCATAACTCCAACTTTCTAAAAATTCTCTCTCTCTCTGTCTCTATGCATTTCTCGTTCATCGATGCCTTATCGTGTTTTGTTGTTTATTATGTTTGTAATGTTTGTGTATTTCGTTGTTTATTATGTTTGTAAATACATATATCCCATGTAACCGTAGTAAATGCATAGGCTAGTTATTTCTTATTAAATTTCATGATACTCATTTGATGGATTTACTGTCTGCTCATAATTCCGGCCCTGAAATGTCTAGATCAAAAGCTACGAGCTTTACAAATTAAAGATACTTTAAAGAGTATTTGTTTATAGGGCGGGAAGGCTAATTCTTGTGGCCACAGAATTAATTTTCCTAAACTCTATAAATTAATTGAGCTAATTAATTTTACCTGTTTGTGAAATGTGGTCCGTGTAATTAATTGCAATCAACTTGTGGTTAATCGCAAGGATTCACATGCATGCAGGTAACAGGACATATCATCCCTTACCGGGAGTTTTATTAAAATGTAAAGTTGATCTGGTCCAAACCTGTATGAATAATTATTAATTAAGAATTATTAATTATTGTATACAAATTCCCCAAAATCGACCGGTTCATACCTTTCAAGGGTGTTCAAATACTTATTTTCTTCACTGTACTTACTTGACTGATTATTTTCAGTATAACATCTCATCTGCAAACAGCCAAACGTGGCGCTCCTTTTGTTCTCTTCTTGTTTGGGAAGCTTCAGTTCCCTTTCGAGAGGTCTCTCCTATTGCGTAAGTAGCTTACGCTATGGGAAAACTCCTTTTCTCGAGAATATTGAAGCCTTTTGTGTAAAACGCATTGCAGCTGCACAGCATACACCAGTGAACGAGGGAGCTCGGTCATTGGCTGTGCTGCGGCAACTGCACGAACCTATGACGGGGCGACTCTGGCGCGCTGACCAATGAGTGCGCTTTGCGCCCTAGCACGTCAGAGCCCACCAAGATGGGCGTGGCCAATGACTATATATTGGCCGCTCCGTCATAGGAGTCCTTTAGATTTAATCTCCTTCAGCGAAGACCTTCTCTTTGCTGGATCCTCTGGAATAAGCCTTCGCCGTCGAACAGCACACAGCGGAATAGCGACAAGGACGCCGACGCCTTCACCAGCCGCCTTCGCCTGTTTCACTGAGTCATCCGGCGAGTGTATCCTTTTTTGCTGTGTGTTCGCATTGCGACACTTCTATTAATCAGTAAAAGAGCAAATTCGGGCGTTGTTGCAAATGCCCCGCACTACTTGTGCCTCGTGTCGAGGCCCACTCACCGAGGGGGATCGTCACATCATCTGCGCGCGCTGCCTGGGCCAGGACCACGCAGAAGCTGCACTCGTCAAGGGCGGCTGCCCTCAATGTGACGCCCTGGGCCTCGCCGAACTCCGGGCTCGTCTCGCCGCCTTCGCAGTGGACGAACCCGCCACACCCGCGCTCCCGTCACCTTTGTTTGAGCCACGCAAAAAAAAGCGCCGCTTGCAAAGAAGGCCTGAGCGCGCCGAGAACAGTGACGTCACACCGGCCCAGTCCCCGCGTGCTTCACTCTCTCTCGAGGACTCGTTACCACAGGTTACCACAGGTCATCAGCCGGTCAGAGAGAAAAAATGTGCAGTACTCTTGATAGCTCCGTTCTGGAAAACCCAGACATGGTTCCCAGTGGCCGATCCCACTGAGAACAGACCTTCTCAGCCAGGCCAAAGGGATGATATTTCATCCCGTCCCGATTTATGGGCACTCCACGTATGGCCCCTCAACGGGTACCCGGGGAACTCCCGAAGGGAGTACTGAATACTATCACTGAGGCAAGAGCGCCCTCTACCAGGTGCCTCTACGCCCAGAAGTGGAAAGTGTTCTGTAACTGGTGGGATTCTAAGGGCTTACAGCCACATGCATGCGAGATACCAAGTGTACTCGCTTTCTTACAATTATTGTTATTGGACACGGGTCACACCCCCTTCACGCTCAAAGTATATGTGGCAGCCATTACAGCATCACATGAGCCTATAGCTGGAAATCCAGTGGGGGAAAAATGACCTAATTATTCATTTCCTGAGGGGGGCTAGGAGGTTGAACCCCTCTCGCCCCCCTCTGTTCCCATTTGGGACCTGTCAATTGTCCTGGAAGCACTTAATGGCGCGCCATTCGAACCACTACGAACTGCGCACCTTAAACAGCTCTCGCTCAAAACCGCACTCTTGCTGCCACTCGCCTCAGTAAAAAGAGTAGGTGACCTGAATGCTCTGTCGTCTAACGCCTCCTGCTTGGAGTTTGGACCTAACGACTGCAGTTTGCAGACCGCAGACCTTGGACCTCCTCGTCCTTAGGCCAAAACATGGATATATTCCTATGGTGCTCTCCACACCTTTCAGAGCACAGGTTATCTCCCTGGTGGCATTAATAATAATAATAATAATATGTTTATTTTTTATAGCGCCTTTCAAGAACCCAAGGTCGCTTCACAAAGTAATACAAACAGTTGACAGACAAGAGACAGGCAATCTGGTAGTTAAAACAAGCAGAAAAGCAGATGGAGACAACAATAATGAATAGATCAGATATGCAAGAAGACATACATTTTGATGTAACATAGCATGTACCAGGCATGTAACATAGAAAAGTAAAATAGTGGAGGACAGAGAGATAGAATGAAAAACAGTTATTTACTGAGCATGGTGAATAAATGAGTTTTAAGCTGAGATTTAAAGGTCTGTAGGTTAGGGGTGGCACGAAGATCAGATGGTAGCTTATTCCACAGCTTAGGGCCGACAACACTAAAAGCCCTTCCACCCACAGTAGACAGTTTATACCTGGGTACAACAAGCAGATTATCATTGCTGGATCTAAGGGTACGAGCAGGGACATATGGTTGCACTAACAGTTTAAACTGGATGCGATTGACCACAGGAAGCCAGTGAAGTTGGGAAAGGATAGGAGTGATATGTGCTGATTTTTTGTTAGATGTAAGGGCTCGAGCAGCAGAGTTTTGTACCAATTGAAGACGATGTATAGCCTTGGTGGGTAGGCCGCTATATAGGGAGTTACAGTAGTCCAATCTGGAGGTTATACAAGCATGTATAACAGTTTCCGCATCTCCAATGTTAAGAGAGGGGCGTATGCGAACAAAATTCCGCAAGTGAAAGAAACACGATTTAACAACCTGGCTGATGTGTGAGTGAAAACATAACGAGGGATCGAACAAAACTCCCAGATTTCGCACAGTTTTTGAAGGCCTAATCTGGACACCATCAATATCAATAAAAAAGTCATGACCGGATAAGCTCTGTGATTTAGGGCCAATCAACAGGATTTCAGTTTTCCCAGCATTAAGCTGTAGGAAGTTATCGGACATCCATGTTTTAAGGTCCTGAAGGCAGGAGACAACAGAAGTGGGTGGACAAAGTGGGTTGGGTTTAACCGTGAAATAGATTTGAATATCATCCGCGTAACTATGAAAATTGAGATTGATCTGATCTGATGATCTGACCTAGTGGCAGCACATAAATGAGAAATAAAAGAGGACCAAGTACAGAACTTTGAGGAACACAATGAGAAATAGTGACGGTACGGGATCGATTCTCACCTATCTTAACAAATTGCTGTCTATCCGATAGATATGAAGTCAACCACTGAAGAGCAGCACCAGTGATACCTATTTCAGAGAGTCGAGAAAGAAGTATAGGGTGGCATACAGTGTCAAATGCTGCACTGAGATCCAGAAGAACCAGGATACTATGGGCACCAGAATCAGAAGCCAGGAGGAGATCATTTAGCACTTTTAAAAGTGACGTTTCTGTGCTATGATATGGACGAAAGCCAGATTGAAGTGGTTCAAAAAGATTATGTTTCTCTAAATGTAAATGCAGTTGTGCCACAACTACCTTCTCAAGTAGCTTGCCAACGAAAGGGAGGTTCGATATTGGTCTATAATTGTTCTGAATGGCATTGTCGAGGCCGGATTTCTTTAGAATTGGAGTGATGGCCGCTACTTTCAGATTATGCGGAACATAGGCAGTGGCAAGAGATCTGTTTATAATATGAGTAATAGGTTGAATAAGTGACGGCAAAAGAGTTTTTAAAAGGTATGTTGGAATAGGATCAAGTGTACAGGAGTAAGAATTTGATTTGATGATCAGTTTTTCAACCACAGATGTATTTGTGAGTAGAAAGGTGTCTAGCGGACAGCCTATCAAAGATGGGGTTGAATAGGAAGTTGCAGTTGGAGAAAAAGATTGATAAATGTTATAAATTTTTTGCAAGAAAAAAGACTGAAAACTTTCACAGAGATCGACAGAGCCAGTAAAAGCTACAGAGGATGGTTTGACCAGTTTGTTTATCTCTGAGAAAAGAGTTTTAGGTTTGCACTTGGCTTTGTTGATAACAGTGGAAAGATAGTTACAGCGTGCAATGTTAAGTGCTTCTTTATATTTGACTACTGAATCTGAAAAGGCCATGGCATGGACAAGAAGGGAAGATTTTTTGTAAAGTCTTTCAAGACGCCTACATTTGGTTTTCATAACTCTAAGCTTAGGGGTAAACCAAGGAGAGGAATGGGTAGACGGGACCATTCTCGTTATTAATGGAGCAAGTTCATTCAAAACATTACAAATAGATTCATCATAGGTTGAAACTATCTCATCAGGACTCAGGAGATTGAGCGAGGTAGGAAGTGCAGAAACAGCAATAGCAGCAGAGAAATTGTCAACAGTTACAGATCTCAGGTTACGGTAAGATATGGTAGTTTTTTTTTTTTTTTTACAAGGGGAAGTGAGAAGTCGAAGGCAATTAGTTTATGATCAGAGATGCCCAAGTGATGACCCTGAGCATGCACATTTTCAATACCAACAGTACAAAGCAAATCGAGAGTATGACAGTGAGAATGTGTAGGAAAATCGATATGCTGAGATACTTCAAAATAGTCCAGAACAGACAAAAAATCTTTTGCAGCAGTACAATCAGAATCAACATGTATATTAAAGTCACCCAGCATCATGATTCTATCATGCCGGGCACAGGCGAGAGTGAGAAGTTCAGTCAGGTCAGAGTAAAAGTTTGTATTATATCTAGGGGGTCTATAAATCAACAAAATCAGAAGTGGAGCAGGACCAGCGAGTTTAAGTGATAGACATTCAAAGCTAGAAACATCAAGAACGTCATATTTAGTCACTTTATAATTGTTCTTAAAGATCATTGCCAGACCACCACCTCTGCCACTAAGTCGAGGTTTTGTCAGATAACTATATCCAGGAGGAGTTAAATGGTTTAGTTCAATGAAGTCATCAGGCGTTTGCCAGGTTTCAGTCAAAAAAAGTAAATCCAGGTTTCTTTCAGTTGTAATTTCATTCAGCAGCGTACCCTTGCCAGTCAGGGAACGAGTGTTCAAAAGAGCACAATTGTGTCGATGGAGAACATGCGTTGACGAGTAGACTGCATCTCTGGTTAGTGGTATGAGAGTCCTAGCGCGATGAAGAGATGCATCGTTACCATGGTAACGTTTCGGTCTCAGCGACCAGAGCACAGGTATTGACAGAGAGGAGTTGCAGTCATAAAACCATCAACGCTTAGCAGATCGATGGATATAACGTGCACGGCGTGCAATTCCGAGGGTAGTACAAATGTGAAAGTTTCCAGTCGGGAAGGACGATTTAGATTATGCAGTTGCAATGAAGTATAACTGAAATCCATACCGTCAATGAGAAGAAAAACAAGCCCAACAAAGCCCAGGGCCAGCGATCTGAGTGCTGGAGAGTTATTAATAGCAGAAGACATCTCTTTGCACAATTTAAGACAGCACTCACAGAAAGCCGAATGGCCACCCACGTTACAACAACACCACGTTAGCCAAACCCAGCTGATGTTAAGTGTGATCCGCAAAACTAAACAAAACAGCTCGCCAAACAAGTGAAAACTTGCCTACCGGCTGCGTCGGATGTCGCGGAACTCACAAAGTACAGTGGCAGAGGGCTCGCGGGAAAAAGTAAAGTGATGCCGGTCAGGCCACAGCACTCCACGTTAGCCAAACTAGAAAAGGCAGAGCCACAACGAAACACTACTCAATGAACAAGAGGAAACTTACCCACCAAGAGTGCAGAGTGGCAAAGCCGTGACAGTGAGAGGGCTCGCGGGGGTTTCACAAAGTGAGACGCTGAACAGAAATTTGCTAAATTGTCCAGGGAATGTCAGAGGGACTTCAGAAGATGTAATGCTTAAGTCCCAGTATCACATAACAGTTCAAAAACTTCACATAAACATCCAACACTGTTCCAGGTGTTATGTCCCGAGAAAGCACATCCAGAAGCCCTGTTCCAATAATGCTCTCGCTGTTTATCCAGGTTTCATATCCCGAGAAAATACATCCAGATGTCAACACGTTGACACGTTGACATGAACAAATGATGAAGAAGCGTAACAAATAAACTATTAACAAAACAAAACAACGAATAAAGTATAACGAATAACGTATAACAAATAACGAATAACGATGAGAAGCGGCAGCCAATTTCGCGCACAGCGTACTCTCAACGAAAACCGGAAACGATTAGATCCGGGGATGTGGACGAGTGGGCGGAGTGTGGAGGTCTGGTGCGTTATCATGCATTATCATCACCAGCAGACGAAGGTGATGCAAATTTACTCTGCCCAGTTAGGGCTCTCAGAGTATATCTGGAGCGCTCGGCCCTGTTCAGACAGTCAGAGCAGCTTTTTGTATGCTTTGGCGGCCACACCAAGGGTCTCGCTGTCTCAAAGCAAAGGCTATCACGTTGGATAGTTGACGCTATAGCACTGGCATATGAAGCTAAGGGCCTTCACTGCCCCTTAGGTGTCAGAGCGCACTCCACGAGAGGCATGGCCTCGTCGTGGGCGTGGTCGAGTGGGATACCCATCGAGGATATTTGTGCAGCGGCAGGCTGGGCCTCACCGTCTACATTTATCAGGTTTTATAACCTACAAGTCCCCTCACTGCATTCCAATGTGTTGTCAGCGTGAATTCAAACGTGGTTATAGTCTGGTTATGTACCCAGACGTCATTACTCCCCTATAAAGCCCGTCTGTGACCGGTTCAGGGATTTTCTCATGTTAACATGTACATTCATGTAATATCATATTAGAGGGTCCTTTGGGACCTCTCTTTTTCCCATATGAGAGCCCGTCTATGGCCGGCTATTGGGTGAATGCTTTGCTCTTACGGCTCAGGCACCTGCCTTGGCATGAGAGGGCGAAGTCAGCACGCACGGAGTTTTACATGGTGTTCCCATAGCTTAAGCTACTTATGCAATAGGAGAGACCTCTCGAAAGGGAATGACTTGGTTACTAACGTAACCTCGGTTCCCTGAGAGGAGGGAACGAGTATTGCGTAAGCTGCCGTGCTTGTGCTTGGTCAGTTCGCTTCAGTCGATTGGACCTAAAGGACTCCTATGATGGAGCGGCCAATATATAGTCATTGGCCACGCCCATCTTGGCTGGCTCTGACGGACTAGGGCGCGAAGCGCTTTCATTGGTCAGCGCGCCAGAGTCGCCCGTCATAGGTTTGTGCAGTTGCCGCAGCACAGCCAATGACCGAGCTCCCTCGTATGCTGTATGCTGTATGCTGTGCAGCTGCAATGCGTTTTACACAAAAGGCTTCAATATTCTCGAGAAAAGGAGTTTTCCCATAGCGTAAGCTACTTATGCAATACTCGTTCCCTCCTCTCAGGGAACCGAGGTTACGTTAGTAACCGAGTCGTTTCCTCATGCCTCCAAGTACAGCTCAATAACAGCGCATTTTTCAAACTCTAGTGAAGTAGTGCGTCATCATGACATGCGCATTAAACACTATGTTCGTATATTTCATGCATGGTTAAATATGGAATTATTTCCATAGACAGTATATTTTTATTTCAGCTTTTCTGTTTAAGTTGAAGTTGTTCTAACTCATTGGGCCCTATCTTGCACCCAGCGCAAATGACTTTGTACACTGACGCATGTATCATTCCTATTTTGCACCCCCGCAAAGCGGGCCTTTCCCTCCACAGACGCACATCGGCAAACTAGAGAATGAACTTGCGCTCCCTGGGCGGTTCAGCGCAAAAAAGGAGGCATGTCCCGGCGCAAATAATCCCTGGTGCTATTTTGCAGTTCCAGAAAACAATTGCGCCACTGACCAGAAAAAACCTAGTCTAAAGTCAGTGGCGCGTTGAGTGTACATTCAGATGCTATTTTAAGCGCGCATGCTTGGTCATAATACAGAGTGTGAACAACGCGCATACACTGTAGATGATTCTCTCATCTACACAGATGCATTTTCCTTTTAGCAAATGATACATTATTATAAGGAAAAATATTAAAACACGAGGGAAATCATTGTTGTCAAGTCAAGTATATTTATATAGCGCTTTTCACAATACAGATTATATCAAAGCAGCTTCACAGTATCAATATGTTGTGTCCATGACGATGGGAAAAATAGGCTTAAAGCTTACATATTTACCCAAAATATTATATGCATGTATAACCGAAGCTAATGTCACTTCTCTTTCTTTTACGGCCCTGACGAGAACATCGATCTCCTTGACTGTGAACCGATTCTGAAGCGCGCCTGGTAAATGCGCCGTTATAATAGTATTGCGCCATGGAACAAGCGCACCTCGTTCATAATGCTCTTAAAGGGAATGTGTATGACGCTCTGATTGGTTTATTTCACGTTACGCCCAAACCACACCTATGAATAATGAAGCTACTTCAAACCCTTTTAAACTTGCGTCGGGCGCAAGAGTCATTTATCCCCCCGATAAAATAGCAACAGTGCCCAAGACCCGCCCACAAAGTTACTTGCGCTTCACGCTTGATACTTGCGTTTCAGATCGTTAAAATAGGGCCCATTGTGTTGTTAGACTCTGTAAGTTCACAAAACTTTACTCTTTCACCTAACTAAAAGTCAATATTTTTGTTCGGTGTACATGTGTTTAATTGACTTAGAACAACATAATGATATTGAAAGTATTCTGTTCACAGATGTAAAGTACAACACATTACTGTTATGCTAAGACTCCTCTCATAAATTACATTTGATTGTCAAATATTATGTAGAAAACTGACAAAAATTTCAACAATAAGTTTTCCTGGATTATACTGTATAAGCAAATTTATTGGAAAAATACATTTCAAGTGCATTAATGCACAGTATATATTATAGACTAAACATATTTAAAATACATTAACAAATTATTTTTGGACAACACACTTGAGTTGAAATTAAAATAAATTATTTTCCATGTTTTCCATTAAAATTCTTATTTTATTTAGAATATTAGTCAATACATCAAAATAAATTTCCTTTAATAACTTATAACTTTAAAACACTATAAAATCCGAATTATTTAAAATGTATGTTTAAGTAACACTTAAGTAGACATTATTAAAAAAGTTAATTTTTTAAAACATGCACTTAAGTGTGTTTTGAAATATTATGATGAAAGTGTACTTTCTTTAAGTAAAACTTAATTAGACATTACAAAGTGCATTTTTAAAAAGTACACTTAAGTGTGTTTAGAAATATTGTGATGAAAATGTACTTTAAGTTAAGCTTAATTAGATATTATTACAGTGCATTTGTAAAAAGTGCACTTATGTGTGTTTAGAAATATTATGATGAAAGTGTACTTACTTTAAGTTAAACTTAATTAGATATTATAACTTTACTCTGCGCATGCGTTAACCCTAACACAAGCTTACTGAGACAACTCCGTCGAATTGATTCCTAATCCTTGATTTTCTTCTTTCACATTTAGTTATAAACCTAAATTTTCCAATTTTACAAACGTGTGAACATATCGCCGATACTATTCCTTATAAAAAACAATCAGATTGCTTTGATATCGCTACTTATATCCAACTTTCCGAACTTCTGCTACTAGCCTTAGCCCGCTAGCACTGCACGCGTGGTCTCTCGCCTGTCGATCGTCTTATTTACACCCGTATAACTGAAAGCTATAATTCGCCACTATAGCACATCTGCTATAATGGCGAATATATCGGATGTGTGTCTAACATTACCTCTGAGTGCAGGTGAAGACACCTTTGAGCTGCATTCGGTGCAGTTGGAGCTCGAATCGGTCGAGAGGCGGATCCGCGAGCTGTTGGAGAGACAGGCAGAGCTGCGAGATCGACGGTCCGCGCTGAAACATCACGCGCAGATGCTCACAGGTCAGTGGTTAATAATTTTTTGACTCCGACCTCGTCTACTCCGTGTGTTTCTCTGCACAGGTCCCGAGCAACCAGGACGCGATCATCCCTGGCTTCATTCACTCCGGCACCGACACAGCACCACGGACCCTGGGTGATTCCACGGAGGAAGATGCGAGCCAGGACCAGACCAAGGACCTCCCCACCCCTCCCGGCCTTCGAGATCTCCACCCGGAACCGCTTCTCCCCTCTTCGCGAGTCGGAACGCGACGACGCCGTGATCATCGGCAGTTCCATCGTCCGTCATGTCCGCGCTACCTCGGGTAAAGGTAAGGTGCGCACTCACTGCTTTCCTGGTGCTCGTGTTCTCGATGTCGCTGCGCAGGTTCCCGAGATCCTGAACGGTGACGAGCGCGTCGGAGCTGTCGTGCTGCATGTGGGGACGAACGACATCAGGCTGCGGCAGACGGAGGTTCTGAAGGAGGACTACAGGAGCCTGATCGAGACCGTACACAGCACATCGCCTGAAGCAACGATCGTCGTGTCTGGACCGCTTCCCACGTACCGACTAGGACAAGAAAGGTTCAGTAGATTATTTGCTCTAAATGAATGGTTAATGTCATGGTGTAATGAACAGAGACTGCTCTTTGTAAATAATTGGAATCTGTTCTGGGAGCGACCTAGGCTCTTCCATGCTGATGGCCTGCACCCCAGCAGAGTCGGAGCGGCTGTTCTGTCGGACAACATCTCCAAGACGCTACACACCATATGACTAGTAAGTCAAAGTCCAAATCACAGTCTTTGCTGTCCCAACTTAATTGATATAAGCACCAATGTAGAACATTATATAGAAACTGTGTCTATTCTTCGTTTAGTAAGGCCAAATAATATATATAATGTAGGATCTAGGAAACATTTAATTGTAATTAAACCAGAAAATCTCAATATCAGTGATAAACAATTTCTAAAGCTAGGTCTTCTAAACATTAGATCGCTCACACCTAAGGCGGTTATTGTAAATGAAATGGTCACAGATAATAGTTTCGATGTACTGTGCCTTACTGAAACCTGGCTTAAACCAAATGATTATTTCGGTCTAAATGAGTCTACTCCGCCAGGATACTGTTATAAGCATGAGCCCCGTCTGATTGGTCGTGGCGGCGGTGTTGCAACAATCTATAGAGATATTCTTAATGTTACTCAGAAAACAGGTCACAGGTTTAATTCGTTTGAGGTACTTGTGCTAAATGTTACACTCTTAGATTTAAGAAAGAAATCCCTATTATCTCTAGCCTTGGCTACTGTATATAGACCTCCAGGGCCTTACACCGATTTCCTAAAAGAGTTTGCAGACTTTCTATCAAATCTATTGGTCAATGTCGATAAAGCAATAATTGTTGGAGATTTTAACATACACGTAGATAACACAAATGATGCGTTAGGGGCTGCGTTTACAGATTTATTAAACTCCGTCGGGGTCACGCAAAACGTCAGTGGTCCCACTCATCGCCTAAATCATACAATAGATTTAATTATATCATATGGAACCAATCCAACCGATATAGATATTGTACCGCAAAGCGATGATGTAACTGATCATTACATGGTAACTTGCATGTTACGTACTGCTGAAATTTGTCATGTTGCGCCACGTTATCGACCAGGCAGAACAATCCTTCCAAACACTATAGATAGATTCTCAAATAGCTTACCTGATCTATCTCAGCTGCTCAGTGAACCCAAACAAACAGATGAACTAGAGGAAATGACTAGCAGTTTGAGCACCATTTTCTCTAGTACATTAGAAATTGTTGCACCAATAGGCTTTATGCCCAGCTGCACTACTTCCTGAACTTCAGCCAGCTCCTTGTTTCCTGTCTGCCATTATTGGACAAACTTGATTAATTCAGGTGTGTCTGATTATTGTTGCCTTGACTACTGAGGTCAGGCACACCTGAATTAATCAATTTGTCCAATAATGGCAGACAGGAAAGGAGCTGGCTGAAGGTCAGGAAGTAGTGCAGCTGGGCATAAAGCCAATTAGATTAAAAAAGGTTAGAAAGAAAACTAGAGCACCATGGTACAACAATGCTATGCATGCTATCAAGAGAGAAACTCGTAACTTAGAGCGTAAATGGAAACAAACAAATTTAGAGGTCTTTAGAATCGCGTGGAAAGACAGTATGTCACGTTACAAAAAGGCTCTTAAATCAGCCAGGGCTGAGCATCTCCGCAGACTAAAGGCCATTGCACACTGAGTCCGAAATTTTCGTATGCGTTTTTTCGTGTTCGTCAGCCTAAAAAAACGTCACGCACAGAAACCTTGCACACTGAGTCCGATGCGTATTTATTAAACCTTTGCGGAAAAAAACGCAAAAATACAAAATGGATTCGTCAAGCAGTGAGGATGATTTTGTTGCCCTCTCTCTTCATAAAAAAAAAAGAGAAAAAGAAAGAGGAAATATTGGGTCCATCCAATCCTGAGATTGCGCCGAGAGGAAGGAGAGTTTCAGCTCCTTATCAAGGAGTTGCGAAATTATCCCGAGCGATTCAAAATTTACCTCAGAATGTCAGTGGAAAAGTTTGATGCTTTGCTAGCGATACTGGAGCCACACATTAAAAAGAACACTACACATTTCCGTGAGCCAATCGATCCTGAACAGAGACTGGCAGTACACACACACAGCCGGCGGAAGCGCTGGGCAGTGGGCAGACGCAGCCAGTTATATTTTGTACCCTAATAATACAATAGTAATCGAATTTGCTGTGAAATCACACCTAAATCGATCCGAAATTTCGATCTGATTGAAAGGGGAGGTTTATTCCTTTTCTAATCTGATCGAGAGAACCCGTAAACACTTGATCGAATTGAAAACCGAAACTGAAAGGTTGCATGTGCAATGATGTGCGGAACGAGCTGTTCTTTCCAAAGCCTCTCAACCTCTCAAAATGCTTGCTACGGATGCGAAAAACGCAGAAAATCGAACCCGATCCGAATTTTTTTATTACGGACGAAAGTTTCGGAGGCAGTGTGCAAGCGTGATTGAAATAACGCGAGGTCGAATTTTTTTTTTAACGTGCGAAAATTTCGGATGCGAATTTCGGACTCAGTGTGCAATGGCCTTAATAGAAAATAACCAAAATAATCCAAGGTTCTTATTTAACACCGGGGCCAGACTAACAAATAAACAGGCATCACCTGAGCAAAATATTCCGTTACAATGTAGTAGTAATGATTTTATGCATTTCTTCACTGAGAAAATAGAAAACATCAGAAACACAATTGTAAATGTACAATCTCTTATGGTGTCTTATGATTCAGCCTCAATTATCGCCCCTCAAGAACAACTACACCGCTTTACAACTATAGGACAGGAAGAGCTAAATAAACTTATTATTGCATCTAAACCAACAACTTGTTTACTAGATCCAATACCCACTAAATTACTTAAAGAAGTGTTACCTGTGGTGGAAGAGCCTCTTCTCAATATTATTAATTCATCTTTATTTTTAGGTCACGTTCCAAGAATATTCAAGCTGTCAGTAATAAAACCTCTTATTAAGAAACCACAATTAGATCCAAATAACCTAGCAAATTACAGACCCATTTCAAATCTTCCATTTATGTCTAAAATACTAGAAAAAGTTGTGTCCGCTCAATTGTGCTCTTTCTTGCAAGAAAATGATATCTATGAAAAATTTCAGTCAGGATTCAGACCGTATCATAGCACAGAAACTGCGCTAGTTAAAATTACAAATGATTTACTTTTAGCTTCTGACCAAGGCTGCATCTCAATACTAGTTCTACTCGATCTAAGCGCTGCTTTTGATACTATAGATCATAAAATACTCCTGGATCGACTACAAAACTACACTGGTGTTCAGGGACAGGCATTAAGCTGGTTTAGATCGTACTTATCAGACCGTTAACACTTTGTGTAATGCTTTATTAGCTGGTTGTCCTGTATCCTCAATAAACAAGCTACAGTTAGTCCAAAATGCAGCCGCTAGAGTTCTTACTAGATCAAGAAAATATGATCATATAACACCAATTTTATCATCTCTACATTGGTTACCTATTAAGTTCCGTATCAATTACAAGGTATTGCTACTGACCTATAAAGCCCTAAATGGTTTAGCTCCAGTCTATTTAACGGACCTTCTATCGCCCTACAATCCGTCGCGCTCTTTAAGATCACTAAATTCGAGGCTTCTGGTCATTCCTAGGATATCCAGATCCACCAAAGGAGGGAGGGCGTTCTCACATTTAGCTCCTAAACTCTGGAATAGCCTTCCTGATATTGTTCGAGGCTCAGACTCGCTGTCCCAGTTTAAAACTAGTTTAAAGACGCATCTCTTTAACGCTAATTATTTCTCATCTGCCTTTCTGCTGTTATCTCGGGACGCAAGTCCCGAGGTAAATAGCGTTCGTCAGCTCCAGTTTGTATCCAGCCTCTCACGGAGACTTCGGATGATCCAACACCTGTGATGAGACGACTAAACGCCTGTGTAGACGACTCGACGCCTGTGAAGAGACGACTCAACGCCGGCGATATGTTATGCCCTAAATTAATACATGATGAACTAACTGTATTTTCTATGTACATTTTTAATGCACTTTCTGTAAAGCTGCCTTGAAACAATGTGTATTGTGAAAAGCGCTATACAAATAAATTTGAATTGAATTGAATATTATTACAAAGTGCATTTGTAAAAAGTGCACTTAAGTGTGTTAATAAATATTGCCTTTAAAGTGCAACGTGCAAGTTGGACACCCCTATATAGCATAGTGTATGTTGATGATAAAACAACTAGATTTTCTGAACTGGAGTAATATTTATTTAGCCATTAACGATATTTTGAGATAAATTGTGATAAAATAACTTCCGCGTCTATAAAGCACTAACCGGAAGTGACGATGGGGGAGGGAGTCTGGTCAAGTTCAAGCTCAGGTTACAATGGATGTGAATGAAGAAACCGAGTTCTCCGATGTTGACGAGCATGCCTATGATGGATCTCACAGATAGGGATGGGGCTGATCCGATCCAGTATCGGGACCGGGACAGATACCAGTGTAATTCATGTATCGGATTTTCCCGATCCAACCTGCGGAGATATCCGATATCCTGCTGAAATGACTCCAAAAGTGATTCCCGCCGGCTGGTCTGCTAGCTGGCTGCAAACTGTGGAATGGATTTGCTGAATGGAGGCGCGGCTCAATGAGACACAGAGACCCCCCTCAGGAAATCCATTCCGCAGTTTGCAGGATAGCATTGAGCTGTGCGTAAATACTTCACACTGGAAACACTGCAGAGCAAGACAGCAAAATGCAATGTTTGCAAAGCCGTATTAATTAAACCATCTGTTTGTGATGCAAAAAATCTCCAGGTCTATAATTCTCTGGAGTGAAATGTTGCGTTACAAATGACCGAGTGTGTGGTGACAGACGCGGCAGTGAAGAAGTCTGCTCTCTTCACCTGCACAAAACGCACGAAAAGCCTTGTTTTTCCTAGAAGGAAAATGATGGACACGATGTCCTGACAGACTGGAGTTCGTGCAACAAGCACAAACACAACAATTTACCATTATGGCATCTCTAAAACTCGATCTAAAACTTTCTGTCTCTCACTACTGCTAACTACAGCTGAACGCGAGCTCTTATTTGCCTCGGCCTACGTCATATGACGCGTTGCTAGCGGGAAAGGCGTATTCTAGAGCCTAGCACATTTTCATCAAAATTTCTACATCAAATGAGATTTCATTAGTAATTTCTACATATGTGTTTTTAAAAGACCTCTTCAGACAATATCAAGTATTAATTCAGTTATAAATTCAACCTGCACGTTGCTCTTTAAGTACACTTAAGTGGTCTTTAATTTAAATTATATTATCTGCAAGTGCACTTTTCAAAAAGTATACTTTTATGAGTTTAAGCACACTAAAAGTACGCTTTCAATACAATTAAGCACACTTCTTTTTCACAAGGGGAGGCAGCATGCTCAGTACTCAGTACCACCTTAAAGCAACACCAAGTAACTTTTCCTCTGCGGTCGCCCTACTGGTTGGAAGCGGAATTGTTCGTTACCGCTGTTGTAAACAATTTAGCCTACCTACTTTCGCACGCACGCACGTTGTTTATCCAGCACTGGCTTTGGAATGAACGATGTCCACAGACAAGGTAGAGTATGTTGCATGACTTCATGAAAGTATGATGTATTGCGACATCAGAAACGAAGAAAAACAAAATAATGACTACTGTAACGCTTGACATAAAGCAGTCGAATTTTGTAGTTCTTTTTGTGCTCGGGTTACTAACCGAAACACAAAGTTACATAGTGCCAGTAAAAGCGATACATACCACGTCAGGCTATGGCAGAGGTGTCATTTAATCTATTGTAAGTCGATGCATAGATATCATATAGAGACTAGATGCCCTATTGGCCGCTGGAAACCGAGAAATCCGGCCGCCATCTTGATCGCCATCTCGCCATCTATTCCCATTCGCCATCTATTCCTAGCTTCGTTCCGTGGCAGCAGATAAGATGCCAGAGCATAGTGGAACATTTTCCTGTTCTAATCGCCGGACCATCGAAAATAGGGCTTTTCACAAGTAAGTCTTAACATTACACCGTACTATTGGTTGTATTTTGTGAATAGAATATTACCAGATAATCAAGAAGGAGCAAGGATATTTGCTATTACTGTACTGAAATCGTTGTGAAATGCTGTTTACTGCATCAGCCGGTGTTCACCCGGCATGGAGAGGTGGGGTAACTGTTAAAGTAATAATTACAAGAGCTTCTAGGTGATCAGATAAGCATTCAACTGCCCTGTTGTATAGGTTATTTGTGTTTGCGCACATGATATCAGGAAGCAATGTACACGCATGACAGCGATGCGCAAATTGAGTTACCCCTCCAACTTCTAGTTTTATTGATAACCTATATCTTATCACATGCGATTTGGCTATTGATATTATAGAAGTCCTGTGGTAAAATTACATTATTAACTTACTCCATCTACCCTTGGAATCATAAACACGGGACGTGATGGAAGACTGTCCATTGTGCCAATGGATGGTATGCACATGAGGTTTGCCTTGATGTTGAGAGTGGCGTGGGAGCTGTACTTCAGTCATGGGAAAGATGTAAATTTCGGGACACGTCATCAGTAATGTACCTTTGAATCAGGGGGTGTTTCGGCCTTTCAACACTAGACACCCTCATCAAAGGTGGCCAGCTACAGGGTGATCAAACCTGAGCTTGTGTCCCATGCCCAATCATGAAAATTAGGACTATGCAAGGCAGGAGGCGTCCTCTTCCCTGAGTCAAGCATAAGGCTGACCGCATACCTTCAGCCTCCTCATGGAGGGTTAGTGACCTGGGTTCTCAAGTGGGTTATAGGGTGGGGGGATTAGTGACTGGGTCATGTTGATGCTCTTTGAGCCCAACAAGGATCCTTCCTCTTAATCCAGATCCACTGGCTGCTTCTTTCGGCCGATTCAGAGACTGATCTAATTGTTTGTCGCAGAGCCTGTCCAGGGATGCCAAGGTCTTTCAGCAATCTGATGGTAGAAGAAGCCACAAAACCTCTGCATCCCACTTCAACCGGATAGACTTTCGCTTTCCATCCTCGTTGTTGAGCGTCTGCTGCCAGTTCTATATAGCGCAGTTTCTTGCGTTCATAGGCCTCATCTGTTGAATTCTCCCATGGGACTGTGAGCTCAGTGATGTAAACAGACTTCAATGAAGGGGACCAGAGAACCAAGTCTGGCATAAGGGTGGTGACTGCAATCTCAGGTGGAAAGATTAGTTGCTGGCCTATATCGACTAGCATCTTCCAGTCACGGGCCATGGCTAGCTGTCCAGTCTCTGGTTTGGTAGGGGGATGGTTGGGCTTTTTCTGTCCCTCTCGGATGAAGGTTGGGGCCGTGATGGACTTGATTGCTCTCAGGGGCAAGGAGTTAGTGGCATTCCTCTGGCTCTCGAGAGCTGCTGCCAGACTCTTGAGGACCTGGTTGTGTCTCCAGGTGTAACGACCTTGTGTGAGGCTGGTCTTACAACCGACCAAGATGTGCTTAAGAGTCGCTGGAGTTGGGCAGAGGGCACAGGTTGGGTCCTCACCATACCACTGGTGGAGGTTTTTTGGAGATGGGAGCACATCATAGGTGGCTTGATGCTTTCTCCTCTCCAGGCCTTCCTTGTAAAGTTAATCCGAATAGGGCTTTAGTCTCGACATTTTCCCCTCCCACATCCACATACAATAAAAAAGGTATAGGCTTAATGTTGTCAGAATTTTATTTTTAGAAATTACTGATGCAAACACGTTGAAAAGCTTCTTCTCAATTTTTTTTACAGGTGGCTGCGTTCGGTGGATTCGGTGGCTGTGTTCTGTGTGTGAAAGTGTGTGTGTGTGTGTGAGAGAGAGAGAGAGAGAGTGTGTGTGTGTGTGTCTGTTCGTGTTTGTTTGTGTGTCTGTTCGTGTGTGTGCGTGTCACAAATCATACATTTTCTTCAACTTATTAAAATATCTTACTTTATTGCAACTATCTGTTTCTTCTACTTTATTATATTTATAGTGTGTGATTTATAAAATACATTATATCCTTCATCACACATATTGTGTCTGGTCACTTTATATCTTATATCAGAATATTATATTACTGTTAAGCCTACTATGGATATTAAAATACGCCAAACCATGTGTCCTGTATCATAGCTACATGAATGACCTTTGCAGCAAAAAAAAAACGTGTGAAAATCAGTTCAGTATTCAGTGAGATATGATTAATTTAATGGGCTGACAGCTCATTTCACCTGCCATTCAGATTACACTGAGCGGAGCGGATGACCGGTTTAAGATGGCAGCTCCAATTCTCGTCCGTGCCAATAGGCAGTAGCGGTTGATAGGGCGTCTACCTATATGATGTCTATGAGTCGATGTACCATCACAAGGGTCTTGGAAATATATTATGAAGGTTGAAAAGCTACATAGTGTTACTTTAAACATATGTTGTTTTTCTCAAATAAATTTGAGGAGAGAGTCCTAAGAGTCCTAAAAAGAGTCCTAAGAATTTCTGTCATTACCAAATGGCCTACATGCGATTCTGAGTAGTCATCAACAAGGAACAGATATGTAACAGCTATTATTACCAATGAAGGGAAAGATTATGAGGAATATGTGTTATGTTATGGTGTGTCTTTGTTAAATGAGATGGGTTTGAACATATTAGATTAGAACATATTCTGCTGTTAACTTTTTGTGGATTATTTGGACCATAAAATCAATGTCATCAGGCATTTGTCACATTACTGGGTTTTCAATTTAATGTTGGATGTATGGGTGCCAGTCCATTAGTGGGAACCAGCTGAGGAAACCAGAGAAGTAAAAAATGGCTGGTAGTAGAAGGAGGAAAATCTTACTTTCTGAAGGAGGGATCCAAATGTCTGTACTGTGGCTATCACATTAGGTAAATTAACATGGTATAATCCATTGTACTACTGACATATTTGCTTCTGACTTAGTGAAAGAGAAAACCCAATTACAGTAAGCAGTAATTTTCTTTATACTTAAATTACAATTTACAGTACATTTATTACAGGAGCTACCACTACCAAATCCACAACTTGTGGAAATAACACATCATCATTACCCATTTACATTTACATTTATTCATTTAGCAGACGCTTTTATCCAAAGCGACTTACAAATGAGAACCATAGAAGCAGTTAAAATAACAGCAGGACAACAAAATGTAAGTGCTATAACCTTTCACAGTTTAATCCAACGTAGAACCCGTACATTTTTTTTTTTTTTTTTTTTTTTATAGAAAGGAAGAGAAAGTGTTAGTATTACTGGAACAAGTGCTGCCGAAAGAGATGCGTCTTCAACCGTTTCTTAAAAATGGCTACGGACTCAGCAGCTCTGGTTGAGTTGGGTAGGTCATTCCACCAGCAAGGAACAGTCATGGTAAAGGTCTGAGAAAGAGATCTTGTGCCTCTTTGACGTGGCACCACAAGACGACGTTCGCTTGCAGAGCGCAAATTTCTGGAAGGGACATAAGTCTGAAGTAGTGAGTTTAGGTAAAACGGAGCAGAGCCAGTGGTTGTTCTGTAAGCAAGCGTCAGTGACTTGAATTTGATGCGAGCTGCAACTGGCAGCCAGTGCAATTTTGTGAGGAGAGGAGTGACGTGTGCTCTCTTCGGCTCGTTAAAGACCACTCTAGCTGCAGCATTTTGGATTAGCTGCAGAGGTTTGATCGTGCAAGCTGGAAGACCAGCCAGGAGAGCATTGCAATAGTCCAGCCTGGATAGAACAAGCGCTTGAACAAGGAGTTGTGTAGCATGCTCTGATAGGAAGCGCCTGATCTTCCTAATGTTATACAAAGCAAATCTGCAGGACCGGGCAGTTCTAGTGATGTGGTCTGTGAAGTTCAATTGATCATCAATAACAACTCCAAGGTTCCTGGCTGACCGTGATGGAGTTAAGGATGATGGGCCTAGCTGAATAGTGAAGTTGTGACAAAGTGTTGGATTGGCCGGGATCACAAGTAGCTCTGTCTTCGCAAGGTTAAGTTGAAGGTGGTGGTCTTTCATCCAGCCAGAGATGTCTGTCAGGCATGCTGAGATGCGAGCAGCTACCGTCGGATCATCAGGCTGAAATGAGAGGTAGATTTGTGTGTCATCAGCGTAGCAGTGATAGGAAAAGCCATGTTTCTGAATCACAGTTCCTAGTGATGTCATGTAGATGGAGAAGAGAAGTGGTCCAAGCACTGAGCCCTGAGGCACTCCAGTAGGTAGATGTTGTGACTTCGACACCTCACTCCTCCACGACACCCTGAAGGACCTACCTGAGAGGTAAGACTTGAACCATTGGAGTGCGGTTCCCGAGATTCCCTTCGTCTTTAGGATTGACAGGAGGATCTGGTGGTTAACTGTGTCAAAGGCGGCAGACAGATCTAGCAGGATGAGAACTGAGGATTTGGAAGCTGCTCTTGCCAGTTTCAGAGCTTCGATTACTGAGAGCAGCGCAGTCTCAGTTGAGTGTCCACTTTTGAAACCAGACTGATTGTTGTCCAGGAGGTTTGTTCTGTGTGAGAAAGGAAGAGATCTGGTTGAAAACAACTCGTTCAAGTGTCTTCGCGACGAATGGAAGAAGGGATACCGGTCTATAATTATCCAGATGTGCTGGATTAAGAGTAGGTTTCTTAAGCAGTGGGGTTACCCGAGCCTGCTTAAACGCTGTGGGAAAGGTACCAGTGTGAAGAGAGGTGTTTATGATGTGCGTGAGTGCAGGTGTAACTGAGGAAGAAATGGCTTGGAGTAGGTTAGTAGGAATAGGATCAAGCGGACAGGTAGTAGGGCGATTGGAAAGGAGTAGTTTGGAGACTTCTGCCTCTGAAAGCAGAGAGAATGAGGGTAGAATGTGTGTATTTGTTGGTAAAATGTGTGTGTCAGTTTGTGGATTGTTAAATTGGCCGCTGATGGTGGTTGTTTTATTTGTGAAGAATGTGGCAAAGTCGTCAGCTGTTAGGGTTGATGAAGGAGGAGGAGGAGGAGGGTTGAGAAGAGAGGAGAAGGTTTTAAAAAGCATGCGAGAGTTAGAGGAATTGTTAATTTTGTTGTGATAGTAAGTCATTTTAGCAGTAGAGACATTAGCAGAGAAGGAAGAGAGGAGGGATTGATAAAGACCAAGGTCAGTAGGATTTTTCGATTTGCGCCACTTCCTCTCTGCACCCCTGAGTTTAGAACGATGTTCACGGAGAACATCGGATAACCAGGGGGCAGAGGGTGTGGTGCGGGCTGGCCTGGAAGAAAGGGGGCAGAAGTTGTCCAAGCAGTGTGTTAGAGTGGAGAAAAGAGAGTCAGTTGCACTGTTAGTATCAAGTGTTAAGAACTTGTCAGGTGGAGGAAGTGTGGATGAGACCAAAGAGGATAGACGAGAGGGTGAGAGAGAGCGTAGGTTTCGCCGAAAGGTGACCTGTGGAGGAGTGCGTGTTGTGTTCTGAGGTAGATTGAGGCTGAGAGTGAGGAGGAAGTGGTCAGAGGTGTGCAGTGGAGTGACCAGTGTATGGTCAGTGGAGCAGTGGCGTGTGTAAATAAGGTCTAATTGGTTACCTGATTTGTGAGTAGCTGCAGTAGATACTCGTTTGAGATCGAATGAGGCGAGCAGAGTGTGGAAATCAGCAGCCTGACGTTTTTCTATGTGGATGTTGAAGTCTCCAAGAACTATGAGAGGAGTACCATCCTCAGGGAAGGATGAGAGTAGCACATCAAGCTCCTCCAAGAAACTGCCAAGCTGACCTGGGGGACGATAGATAACTACAAAATGGATTTTTATAGGACTAGTGATGGTGATTGAATGCGATTCAAATGAGCTGTGGTCACACCGAGGGGGTAAAGGATCAAATTTCCAATCATTTGAGATGAGTAGACCAGTACCTCCACCCCTTCCGGTCAGGCGAGGGGTGTGTGAGAAAGCGAAGTTAGTGGAGAGGGCAGCAGGTGTGGCAGTGTCCTCAGGTCTGATCCAGGTCTCAGTCAGGGCCAATAAGCGTAGACCTGAATGACTAGAAATAGATGTAATAAAGTCAGCTTTGTTTACAGCAGACTGGCAATTCCAGAGACCAATAGGAAAAGAGAATAGAGTACTAGAGGAAGCCGGAAAGGTACGCAGGTTGTTAGGATTGTACTGCCTCCTACGTGTGATTTTAGATTTGCGTATGTTAGTAATAGTAGGAATTTGAAAACACATAGTGTAAGAGAGCTTACAAACAGAAAGATTAGAAGAGAAGTTGTGTAGAAGAGAAAGGAAAAAAACAACAAAAAGATAATACTCAAGTGCCTTGTCGGTGTCCTTGCTCGGTGGAGTCGCGCAGGTAGAGTAGCTGGTCTTTACACTCTTCGGTCTTCACACGATGAGGGCTTCACACAAGGGCTGCCGCGAAACACTAACCAATTTATACACGCCTAATACCTCGTTATTGGATACAGCAGGCCACGCCCTGCTACTTAGTTAAGCGAAACTCAAAAGTCACGACAACAAACGCGCTTTACCACGGTAAACAGGGTAAAACAAACAAAGTTTCCTAGCAACAAATATCCACGCTAAAATATAATGAGAAAAGTAAACACTCACAGACTGATGTTCTCTTCTGTTGCTCGACTGCTTCTTCTGACAAGTGCTAGTAAATATCTGCAATAAGTACTTTAACTGGCTTTGGCCACGCCCTGCTACTTAGTTAAGCGAAACTCAAAAGTCACGACAACAAACGCGCTTTACCACGGTAAACAGGGTAAAACAAACAAAGTTTCCTAGCAACAAATATCCACGCTAAAATATAATGAGAAAAGTAAACACTCACAGACTGATGTTCTCTTCTGTTGCTCGACTGCTTCTTCTGACAAGTGCTAGTAAATATCTGCAATAAGTACTTTAACTGGCTTTGGCCACGCCCTGCTACTTAGTTAAGCGAAACTCAAAAGTCACGACAACAAACGCACTTTACCACGGTAAACAGGGTAAAACAAACAAAGTTTCCTAGCAACAAATATCCACGCTAAAATATAATGAGAAAAGTAAACACTCACAGACTGATGTTCTCTTCTGTTGCTCGACTGCTTCTTCTGACAAGTGCTAGTAAATATCTGCAATAAGTACTTTAACTGGCTTTGGCCACGCCCTGCTACTTAGTTAAGCGAAACTCAAAAGTCACGACAACAAACGCGCTTTACCACGGTAAACAGGGTAAAACAAACAAAGTTTCCTAGCAACAAATATCCATGCTAAAATATAATGAGAAAAGTAAACACTCACAGACTGATGTTTACATACAGACTTAATGTATTTAAACTACTCTTTGTCAGCCTTATCTTGCCAAAGTCTTATATCTTAACACTGAAACTGTGTGTGCTGATCTCTTCTTGCTTTTATTTGGTCTCTACCATTTGTCTGCGGTTTCTGGATGTCCCTACAGTGGGGAAAATAATTATTTGATCCCCTGCTTATTTTGTAAGTTTGCCCACTTACAAAGAAATGAAGGGTCTATAATTTTTTACGGTAGATTTATTTTAATGGATAGAGACAGAATAGCAACCAAAAAATCCAGAAAAAAAACATCATATAAAGGTTATGAATTGATTTGCATTTTAGTATGTGAAATAAGTATTTGATCCCCAAGCAAAACATCCCTTAGAACTTGGTGGAGAAACTTTTGTTGGCAAGCATAGAGGTAAGACATTTCTTGTAGTTGGTCACCAGGTTTGTACACATCTCAGGAGGGATTTTGGTCCTCTCCTTTACAGATATTCTCAAAATCCTTAAATGGACACTTCAGGATTTAGCATTAAGCTTTGTATTAGTAGAAAACCTGTAGTATTTTCGAATTACCGTGCTTTCCATTATCATATCCCCCTGAGACGAGAGATTTATGTATTTTTTGTCTGGAAAAAAATCCTCCGATGACGCAAAAATCTTAATTTTGTGTCATCTGAGGATTTTTTGGCCAGAGACTAAAGACTACAGCCAGTAGTAGGGGCTGTCCCGCATGTTCTCAACCCGCTTGGAATCTCAGTCACAGAATATACACATAGTGTCAGCCATCTTTTTTTGGAAGCTAAGCTGGCAGGCTCTTGTTCTGTGGAGAAAGCTGAGTAGTAGGGGTTAACATCCTCTTTTTCCTGGACATGTCTGGCCTCGAAATAGTCCAAAATGTCTGGGATTCAGCTTTTGCTTTCTGCAGTCGCCATTCATTGTTTACATGCACAGCTTTTGTTTCAATCTAACTGAATTCATTCCGATTGGTGAATCTGAATGTAGTGTTTACATGAACGTTAAACAAGTGATCGGTTGATGTGCGTTTTAACATTGCTAAGAAAACTCCCGCTCCTCCGTGAGAGATACGAGACCGTAATCACGCCACCGGCCTCGCGTCGTTCTTCCGCGGCCCTCAGTCTCGTCCTGCCTGCCATAGTAAACATAATGAATGGCGACTGTTGAATGCTAAAGCCGAATCCCAGGCAGACTCATCACGGAGACTCACTAGTAGCCTAGACTTGTTGTTTAACTGCTGCACTCTGTTACCGGAAGGCGTGGCCTTCTAGGGCAGCGAAGCAAGTGCATTCTGGGAGTTGTTGTCTTTCATCCACAAAAGCCAAAATTTAATTTTCTGGCTTTTCTCAGTCTAGAAAGCTCCAAATTCAAAAATAATTTCACATTTCTTCTACATAAATAACCCATTTTAAATACACATTCATCTTTCCAGAGGTGAAGTATCCCTTTAAGGTTTCTTGGCTGTCGCTTGATCCCTCCACAGATTTTCTACAGGATTAAAAGTGTCAGTCTTTCCAACATTTTCTCAGTCAGTACATCACTAGAGCAGTGGTTTTCAAACTTTTTCAAGAGCAACCACCTTTTTTTTTTCCAATTGATGGGACCCATAGGCCTATTCTTAAAGGAGCTTTATGTAAGAAATGTATTTCAATTAATCATAAAATGGCCCTGATATGTCACTAGACATTAAGAAATCATGTTTATTTCAAATACTTATATCACTGACAACAGTAGTCCGGCCAGGATATTGCCATTTAAAAAGTGAAGTTGTAGCCCTCAACTGATGTTGATGTTGTCATGTTTTGTTTTGGTCTGATGCTCCACCCTCCACCGATCTACCAATCACGAAGTCAGTAGTGTTGCGGCATCCGGGTTGCCAGCTCTGCTCTAGTTACGACAGCTGCAGCTACAAACGTTCCTGCTGGATCCTGCAGCCTATCTGGCAACCTTGAGTCAGGGGGAGGGGGAGGGGATACACCGCTCTACAGTATTGCAGTACCAGTATTGCAGTGATTGCAGTACCAGTTTTGGCCACAATCTTACATACGGCTCCTTTAAGCCAAGCATAAGAATACTTATATAAAATGGGACTAAAGATGCATTTGACTTTATTCTAATTTAAAACACTGTTGTGCACAGATTGCACAAAAATTCAGCTCCCCAACCATTTAACAACCGCTTTTTATGATGCATGTGCCCTGGCTGATCCTTGACGCGATTGCAACACAAAGTTGATTCTGCACTAGCTAACTTTTGATCTAGCTATACATACAGCAGGTATGCTAATTAACTGCTTAACTATTAACCATCGTAAGCATTTTATCCAATTAATAGCCTGGTTTGCTGTATGCTTAGAAAATACACAAAAAATATTCCACAACAAATCCTTTAAATTTAATGATATTCAGAACAGAACAAGAATAAAAAAATAATAACTATAAACAAGCCACAACTAAATAATTTGAAGCGAAAGTGAAAGTAAGCGGTGTTGAACTCACATAACTCTCTCATTAGACTCAAAATGTTACAGTTACAATTACAAAATGTTACAATTAAAGGGTGGGAAAATATTCTTGGAGTCACATACATAATATATTTATATATAAATACAATAGGCCTACCTGATTTTGAACACAAGAGGACAGTATAGCCCTATGTATGACTTGATTTTTTTTTTTGGACTAAATAGTACTATTACTGCTTTTAAACTTATATAAATAAAATGGGTTTAGTTCTGATATTTGTATACTTTTATATAGACATAAATTGTGTTTAATTACATTTTTAGAAGATTTTAAGAAGGCTTTTAGTGTTTCCTTTTTGGACATTACTTTAATCCCTTACTATAGCAAACCGTTTGAGATATTTATCTGTTCACAATTTAGCATCCTTTCACAATGTATTTTCATCATGTTGAACAATTTTGGTGTGAATAAAATGAACCACTAAGCTAAAAACTTAGAGTCTGAAATATTTTAAAAATCCACATTCAAACCAAAGTATTTTGGCTTTTAGTGGCGTTTAGTGTTTTAGTGTTTACTTTTTGGACATTACTTTAATCCCTCACTATAGCAAACCGTTTGAGATAGCCTATTTAATATCCGTTCACAATTTAGCATCCGTTCACAATGTATTTTCATCATGTTGAAAAATGTTGGTGTGAATAAAATAAACCACTAATGTTGGGTACACACCTAAAGATAATCGGGCTGATTTTGGGCCGATTTCCCCCCTTCCGACAATCATAGCTATGTCCCGATTATCTTGATGGTTTTAACGATTATTTTATCAGATTTTCCTGTGGTGTGAGGTGTGTTAAGAGTGTCCGAACCTGCTCGGAAGAACATCGGAGCCGCTCCGATCGCGAATCAAAAATATTCAACATGTTGAATATTTACGATCAGAAATCCTGATGTGTGGGGGGGAACCCCGAGGGCAAACGCGCGCACGCTCTGGAGATTATCACGTGAAACGAAACAATATCTAATCAGAAAGCGAGATGATGGAAGACGGAAGCATAACAAACGCAGTTGTGTGTGCGTGTGTGTGTGTGAGAGAGAGAGAGAGAGAGAGAGAGAGAGAGAGAGAGAGAGAGAGAGAGAGAGAAAGAATTAACCATGGTTTTATTATAGGCATATTGAACATTTGTATAAACAAATAAATACTATAGTTAGAATTTTTCTTAGCAAAAAATATGGTTAATTTGTGGTTATCATGGTTTATCTACAATATCCATTTTTTATTTGTATAGTGAAACCATGGTTGAGAGACAGGGCCAGCGTGTGTGCATTACCACAAAACTTTATCTGAGAAGTTCAAACTTTATCTGCATATTGTCCACCATGCTTATTCTGAAGTCTCGCGAGATTTTACGAGATTTCCTGTGTTCACAGTCAAGACGGGTTGAAAATCTGTTAGTGTGAGGTGTGCTGTCTTTGTCACATCATGGCACACCACACACTATAGGGATCTTCGCCGTGACGTCACGATGCGCTCTGGTTGGCAAAAAGAAAAGTAATGGCTTGCTGCGCAGCGCAAACACAGAAGACAAATGGTTATATCGTGCTGTGAGATCGGCTGTGTTAACAGGTTGGATAAGAGTAACCTTCTACCGCGTACCTAAACAGCTTGAATCAAGAAGATAGCTGTGGATTTCTGCAATTAGGCGTCTAGAATAGGGTACACATTTAAACCCAGATATCACCATGATAAGTACTGAGTTGATTACATCAAGACAAGCAAAAAATGTATTACAAGTTTTTTTGAAATTGTTTGTTATTAACATTTGTTATTAACATTATTAACATTTGTTGTTAACAGTTATTAACATTATTAACATTTGTTGTTAACATAGACAAACGGTGCATAATCTAATTACGTATGTGCTAATTTGCATAAATACCCAAACAGATCTAAACATTGGGTATAGCCAGGTGAAAATGTCTTGTTGAATCTTGTTGAAACCTTACAGTAAAATACCTAATGTTAAGGTCTGAACGGAACCCATTCAGACTACCCATGAACATTAATACATGGAGGCTGGAAGAAGTAGCCTACTTTAGAAACCAAACCAGCCTTTATTAATTTGTATTGCAGAGATGGGGTTTGGGGCTGAAACAAGACAAAAGGGTAAAATAAAAAGTGGCTGGATCAAAAAATCTAATTACGTACACAATGCACGACTAGAGAATGTCATCTTCATTCTCTTCACAGGCCATCTGCATTGAGTTTGGTTCTTTCTGCCAACCAGTTCGCGGCCACGCCCATATCGTGACGTCACATTTGACTCCGGCGAACATCCCTATAGGAGCAAAACAGTTCAATCTAGGATTTTTTGTCCTCATGTTTGTGGTCTATCACATTTTGAAAATCTTATAAGATGTAAAAACTCTTGTGGTGTGTACCCAGCATAAGCTAAAAACTCAGAGTGTGAAATATCCCAGAAAATCCATGGTCGGAACTAATGACTGCAAATTAGAAAGTTGTCCGGCTCGATGAGAACAATATACGTACTAAGTTTTGTTACTGTAGGTAAAACTAACTCTGCTATGTCAGCAGCATACGTAAAAGTTTGTAGTTTTGAGATATTGACGTTTATAGTTTGTGAAAAAACAAAAAACAATTGTCCCTGAAAAAAGGTCATGCGTTACATGTGTGCCCTGTGTTTCCCCCTGCATTGTGTTTTGGTTTAGTCCTGTGTCTCAGGTTTCCCGCTCTTCGTTAGTTTTCAGTGTATTCACCTGTGTTAAGTTCATTTGCCCCAGCTGTGTCTTGTTTCCCTCTTCATTCCTCTGTGTACTTTAGTTCATCTCTTGTCAGTGTTCAGTGTTGGTTATTGTTTATGTTACCTGAGTGTATTTCATGCCCTTCAGCCTGCATCTGTTTATTGTTTTGTTTTGTAGGTAAAAGTGATTGTTTGTGGAAATCCTCGTCTCCATACACCACCGTGACAGAATAACGGACCTAAAAAGAAAGAGGAGTGTGACTGCAGACGGACCGCATCATGAGCTGGGAGCTTGCTGGACCGATCGCGGCTTTGACTCCGGATAGCTGCGATCTGTTCCAATACACCTGGGCTTTTGTTTCTTTTGCTGCCTCCTGCTCATTGAGTGATGAGACAATCAAGGCGTGTTACCGGCTGGGAGCTAAGGAGGTCGATCCAAGGGAGCTCCCAGATGTCTCCGGTCTGGACTCACGCCATGACAACACCAGAGCCTCACGTCAGCCACGACGAGCCAGAGCCTCACATCAGCCACGACGAGCCAGAGCCTCACGTCAGCCACGACGAGCCAGAGCCTCACGTCAGCCACGACGAGCCAGAGCCTCACGTCAGCCACGCCGAGCCAGAGCGCCGAGCCAGAGCCTCACGTCAGCCACGCCGAGCCAGAGCCTTCTCCGCTGGTCCCGTCCAGCCCCGAGCCTTCTCCGCTGGTCCCGTCCAGCCCCGAGCCTTCTCCGCTGGTCCCGTCCAGCCCCGAGCCTTCTCCGCTGGTCCCGTCCAGCCCCGAGCCTTCTCCGCTGGTCCCGTCCAGCCCCGGGCCTTCTCCGCTGGTCCCGTCCAGCCCCGGGCCTTCTCCGCTGGTCCCGTCCAGCCCCGGGCCTTCTCCGCTGGTCCCGTCCAACCCCGGGCCTTCTCCGCTGGTCCCTTCCAGCCCTACAGAGCCTTCTCCGCTGGTCCCGTCCAGCCCTACAGAGCCTTCTCCGCTGGTCCCGTCCAGCAAAAGAGCCTTCACCGCTGGTCCCATCCCGCAAAGAGCCTTCACCGCTGGCCCCGTCCAGCACTGTGCCTTCACCGCTGGCTCCATCCAGCAATGTGCCTTCACCGCTGGTCCCGTCCAGCAAAGCGCCTTCACCGCTGGTCCCGTCCAGCAAAGAGCCCTCACCGCTGGCCCAGCCAGAGACCACCCAGCCAGAGACCGTCCACGTCCCGTCTGCCCAGCCAGTCCCAGAGCCTGTCCCTAATCCGGTCACTCTCCCCAAGTATTTTTTTTGGGGAGGGGGGCATGTGTCCTCGCCGTGGCCGTCCAAAGGCCCATGGCAGCCCGAAAGGACGTCTCTGCCCTGGCCACCTGAAGGTGCGTCTCCACCCTGGCCACCTAAAGGGGCGTCTCCGCCATGGCCACCCGAAGGGGCGTCTCCGCCATGGCCACCCGAAGGGGCGTCTCCACCCTGGACGCCCCAAGGGTCCGACAGCTCCGCCTTGGCCAAACCCACAGAGACATTTTAATTGTTTATTAATAACAAGTGTTTTCAGTCCGTGTCGGCAGATGAAGTTGACGACGCTGACTCGCGATCTTCAGTGAACACGACAGAGTTTCATACGGATACGCATTTCATACGGATTAGGCTACATAAGCAGAGAGCAGTCTGTCTTTCGTTTTGAATTGTTCTGTTTAAAAGTAGACATTTCAATATAGATATATTTCTCAGTTCTATACGCTGAGTTTCGGTTCATTTATGAGACGAGTTGCCCCTTACGAAAATTAACCATGGTTTTACTACAGTAAAACTGTAGTTAACTATGACCGTAGTAACCGTGGTATTTTGGTGCGAACCATGGTTTTTAAAAACCATGGTTTTGATACTATGGTTTTACTACAGTTATATTGTAGTAATACTATAGTAAAACCATAGCAACCATGACTGTAGTAACTGGTATTTTTAAAAACCATGGTTTTGATACCATGGTTCTACTACAGTTATATTGTAGTAATACTATAGTAAAACCATAGTAACCATGACTGTAGTAACTGGTATTTTTAAAAACCATGGTTTTGATACCATGGTTCTACTACAGTTATATTGTAGTAATACTATAGTAAAACTGCAGTTTTACTAAATTATCTTGAATTACATTTAAGCCATTTAGTTACAACAAACATCTACAAAATGACAACAGAAAGAAGTTATCATTCTGATACAGACTTTATTACAAAAATTACATAATCTGAAAGAAAATATAAACTTGCATTTGTTCTCACATGTAACATAAAACAATAAACTACAAAAGTTATAAAACATTATTGGTGATAAAGTGGTGCTGTGCAATGGTTAAATTCAGTTGCTAATTTACAAATTAAAAAAAATAGCAATTTGTTCCACTGTAATAATGATTATATACAAAAATGACATATTGTACAAATAAACATGACTTGGAGCACCTTTAAATACACAGCATCAACCTCTAAAATGTCTATAACCTGTGAACACGTGCCCAACACAAGCATGTTTGCAATTTATACTGTACATACATTAACAGGATTACAACAATATTACTTAACAAGAAAAATAAATACTATAAATTCAGAAGAAATGAGCAGTTCTTTTAAGAATGTTTTAAATGATATCCACTCACAAGAGATGAAGACATGGATTCTCCTCATGGGGGATGAATACTCCACACTTTAAATGAACACTAGGTGAAAAAGTTGTTGTTGAAAATCATGTGACGCAGCACCATGCCAGTAGTTGTCAATATGAAGTCTGTCATATGGCCAGTAGGTTACAGTCCAGCTTTGGTTTGGTTCTGTCTCGACCTTCAGCCCAAATGGACGCAGGAGCTAAAATGAGAAGAATACACAACACATTAACACACAAGCTGGAATACTCAACTGCTATTGGTCAGTTGCACTATCGAGTAGCCATGTAATAATGTCCATTCAGCCAGTGTTTTCATAAATAACCCATACATTATTAGGGCTCCAAAAGCCAAGCAGAAAGAATGTACATTACATGATCAGCTGAGTGTATTCTCCTTTACTTATACTCTTGAAAGGTTAAACAAAATAAAAAAGTACTAGTACTAGAGTAAGTCTCATATATACATCATTTCACAAAAGAGAAAATGGGTTGGAATAAAGGACAAGAGATGGAGAAGGTATTGGTTTGAGTAGAGACATCTGTAACCAACAAAGGGATAGAGCTCTAGACACTCAATTCAATCTTAAATGCATAATAAAGAATTGAGAAATACCCAGACAGATCATCAAGAAAGGGTTTCTCACCCAAAGCTATTGTATTGTTTCAACCTGGAAAACAGTGCATGAGTCATGTGGACCTATTTTATGGTTATTTTTTTATTCCTTTTACAGTTTAAAAATGAGTTGGCTCTGTTAAATTTCACTACCTGGAAAGAACAGATCAGAACATTCTTCCAAAGTTCTCGTTTTGTGTTCCACATAGTCATAAAGGTCTGAACGTGAGAATAGATGACGACAGATATAAAATATTTTTTGGTAAGTTATTTATCCCTTTAATGTTTACCATATTTCATTTGGAGAGTTATACTGACATTTGTTAGACAAATATTAATTGGTTTGTAAATGTACTTACCACTAATACACATGAATTGGCAATAGAACTCACTTTCTTCCAGTTCAAGAATATTTTTTTCATGTTGGTATAGATTGGACAGGTTTTTTTTTTTTGGCACGCTGGGGACAAAAAAAAACAACATCTTAAAAGACAAAAAATTTAGATATACAGTACATACCATATGATCATTATATGTTTATTAATGGTATTCACTACGACTTCACTACTTACCTGGCAAACAGCTGATGGTTTCACACTCTCTCGTGTCTGTATTAAAGAAGATGAAAATGAGAAATTACATGTTTGCCAGTCACAAGTTGTCCAAAGCCATTAAATGTAATGTTTAAGATCTGTGCATGGGATAGACAATTCTGTGTGTATGTCAAAATATATTAACAATACGGAACAAGATTTTAGATTCAAATTCAATTTGTTTTGGTTATAGATCTGCCAGGTTCTCACACCAGCCAATCACAGCGCACTCCCTCTCCCACTTCGTTTCACCTTCGGAACACAAATGAAGATATTTTTTATGAAATTCTGAGGGCTTTCTGTCCCTCCTTTGGGAGCAATGCAACACATTAAATGCCCAGAACGATAGGAAAGACATCACTGAAGTAATCCATGTGACTGCAGTGGTTTAACCAATTTTATGAAGCGATGCGGGTGCTTTGTTTGTTTTGCAAAAAACACAATTTACCACTTCATTTAGGAAAATACTGACCTGCAATCCAGTAGGGGGAGCACTATGACGCATGCGTATTGTGTTGACTCAAGACCGGAAGAAAGACGAGAATGTGCTTTAGATAATATTATTTTGTAAATATAGAGGTAAATGATGTTGTTTTTTGAGCAAAAAGCACTTGCATCGCTTCATAAATTAATTAAACTACTGGAGTCACATGGATTACTTTAATGGTGTCTTTACTACCTTTCTGGGGCTTGAATGTATTAGTTGCGAAGGCTCCCAGTGGAGGAACAGAAAGCTATTGGAGTTCATCAAAAATATCTTCATTTGTGTTCCGAAGATAAACGAAGGTCTTATGGGTTTGGAATAATTAATGACAGAATTTTAATCTGAACAATACCTTTAAGGAATCCTGGAAACACCTTAAATCAACCACAGCATGCATTCGTCCATTTTCTGGAAGAACTGAAATGTAGATAACAAAACAACTTTTACATTTTCCATAAAAAAAGAAAAGCAGTTTTAAATGATTCACTTAAAGCTTCATATAACGTACCCAGAAAAGTAAAATGTTAGCTGCAGCCCTATTTTACAGTGTAAATCATTTAAGCATGGCCATTGTGAACAGGATTTATCATGCACTCTTGAATGTGCAAAGTAGAGCTAAGGCTACTGTATGGTGAAAGGCAAGATGTTCACTAAAAAATAAGATGAACAAGTCACATGGACAATATTTTTGATACTTTCAGAATTTAAATGAAGTTAATACTCAAACCTGAATTCAAACCTGTAAGACTTTAGTTCATCTTTGGAACACAAATGAAGATCTTTTAATGAAATGGGAGTTTTCCAGGGGCGTAGAATTTAGTAGGGATGCTAGGGACGTGTCCCTACCAATTTCCAGTGACACTGATATATCCCAAGCAAAAATTTCGATCAAAACTTAAAATATATTTATATGATGCCCCTGTCCCCACCATTTTCAAAATCAAACCTATGCCACTGGAGTTTTCTGTCCTTCCATTGACAGCTAAGCAACTACCACTCTGACGCTTCAAAAAAGTTAAGAGATTGTAAAACTAATCCATTTGAATTGAGAAGTTAATTCTCATTTTATTCACATGTAAACATTGAACAAACAGAAGCTCAACTGCACTTGCTTTGACAAACCTCATTGGTTCTTGCGGAAGCTCGTCAGGCTGCGAAACACACCGTTTACCACACCTGACGTGTGAACTGATGAATATTTACATGTGAATAAAAGCCTTAATTAAATCTGTTCATCATATAAAACGATTGTATCAGAAAAATTTTAATACAGAAAAATGTTGACTAAACTGCTCGATTCAAATTATTTTACAATCTGTTTTTAATGGTAGCACACAGGTAGCAAAAGACAATTTGAAATGTAATATGTAAAATGGCAATGTATTATTTAAATTTACATTTTCCACACCATATGTGCAATGTTTGGGGCAAAGTGACAATTCAAATTCAATAATATAATTAAATTAGCCATTCCCTACACTTGTTTTAACATATAATTTAAACATATATTTAACATTTTTATAAGTTGCAAAATTTAAATTAAAATGTATTACAAAAATGATTAGAGATGTTTAAAGGGATAGTTCACCCAAAAATGAAAAACTCTTTCATTAATTATTCACCCTCATGTCCTTCCAAACCTGTAAGACTTTCGTTCATCTTCAGAACACAAATGAAGATCTTTTTAATGAAATCAGAGAGCTTTCTGTCCCTCCATTGACAGTCTAAGCAAAACTTTGATGCTTCAAAAAGTTCATAAAGAGATAATAAGACCAATCCATTTCAATTGAGCAGTTTAGGTCAAATTTTCTGAAGAGACTCGATCGCTTTATATGATGAGCAGATTTAATTTAGTCTTTTCTTCACATTTAAACATTGATTAGCGAACATAAACAGAAGCTCAACCGAACATGCTTGACATGTGAGAACAAACCTTTCTCAAACGTGCTGCGCAACACACGAGAGTGGTCAGAAAGCTATCAGATTTCATTATTAAGATCTTCATTTGTGTTCTGAAGATGAACGAAAGTCTTACAGGTTTGGAACGACATGAGGGTGAATAATTAATGACAGAGTTTTTCATTTTTGGGTGAACTATCCCTTTAACATGTTCAAGCTAAAAGTGTAAAATGATAATTTAAATGCTATTTTTCTTACACTCACAGTTAAGACACTTTCGATTGCATTTTTATTAAATACCCGCGATGAACGTAGCAAAATTCAATGTGGATTTGAAAATGCAATCACTGCATCAAGCGCCTTAACTTTTGAGTGTAAATGCAACTAGGAAAAATAACTTAATTATCATTTTGCTACAATATTTGCTTGAACATGTTAAACATCTAATTTCTGTAATAGATTTGAATTGTAATTTTTAAAAAACGTATAAAATGTTAAAATTTATGTTTAAACTATGTTAAAGCTAGTGTAGTAATGCAAATTATTATATTATTGATTTTGAAAAAAAAAATTTGCTCCAGATGTTGCACATATAGTATGGAAAATGTAAATTCAAATACAAAAATACATTGCCATTTTACACATTGCATTGCCACTGTGCATGTTACATTTCAAATTGACATTTGGTAACTTTATGCTACCATACTTTATGAATGTCAGAGTTTTATGTGAATATACTTTCAATTAAGTGACAGAAATCTTTCAGATTTCATTTGAAGTGCAGTTTTACTGTGCTTTATCAAGATTGACATCACTCTGTCATTATGGCAAACAAACTCTTAGGACAAAAAATGCAACCTCATAAGAAAAAATTATATCATAAGATTTAGAACCTCAAATAACTCATTGTACTGATGATACTTGCCTCACAGCTGAGGATGCAGTCAGACTTTCAGATGTGTGATCAGTGAGACCTGACAGTTGTATCATCTTCATGATCTGAAAAACAAAGACACATTTGCTGAGTTTCAACAAAGTTCAAAATGAATGACATGTATATGACTTAGGGCAGAATCAGGTAATCGCATTCATTTAAACACAGAGAACGAGTGATCAACTATTTTATCTGTTTAGCGTTCAATCACGTTGTTCATTCAACAACTGCACAACGTTACAATATTATGGACTAATGTAAAGTATGGCACCTCTGGTTAAGCATTCATTTACAATAATTGCGTATTAAATGTGTACTTACGACACAGAAATTCAATAGCTTTACAATATATTTGCAGGCAGCTAACGTTAATATCACTGACTGGATTCGTAAGTTACCTAACGTTAATTATATGGGGTTCCATTTGTGCCGAAAATGAGTCGACTGCTTTGTGCTTTATACTACACATTTGTCCTTGTCAGCAGTCATTGTCTAGTTGTTCGTAAAACTGGTATATGTTGATGTGTGTTTTCTCTGTTTATGTCGATTTGATCTGTCATTCTTACTGTATTGATCCTCCTTTTTCAGGAAAAATAGTATATGTTGATGTGTTTGGTCTCGATTTGTTCTGTATTCCGTACTTGAACTGTAGTCTGATAGCCTACTGTCGTCCCGTTCTGTCATCTTAACTGTCGTCCTGTTCAGTCATCTGAACTGTCGTCCCGTTCTGTCATCTTAACTGTCGTCCTGTTCTGTCATCTTAACTGTCGTCCTGTTCAGTCATCTGAACTGTCGTCCTGTTCAGTCATCTGAACTGTCGTCCTGTTCTGTCATCTTAACTGTCGTCCTGTTCAGTCATCTTAACTGTCGTCCTGTTCTGTCATCTTAACCGTCGTCCTGTTCTGTCATCTTAACTGTCGTCCTGTTCTGTCATCTTAACTGTCGTCCTGTTCAGTCATCTGAACTGTCAGTCATGTTAACTGTCGTCCTGTTCTGTCATCTTAACTGTCGTCCTGTTCTGTAATCTTAACTGTCGTCCTGTTCAGTCATCTGAACTGTCAGTCATGTTAACTGTCGTCCTGTTCTGTCATCTGAACTGTCGTCCTGTTCAGTCATCTTAACTGTCGTCCTGTTCAGTCATCTGAACTGTCAGTCATGTTAACTGTCGTCCTGTTCTGTCATCTGAACTGTCGTCCTGTTCAGTCATTTTAACTGTCGTCCTGTTCACTCATGTAGTTAAGTAAATTTGGCAATAAATTCACAGATTCGAACTTCCCGGGTCAATAACTCCTCAGCTAAACGTTGTTACTACACAAATGACACCTCTTTTTAACCGTAGTAATGTAGACAAGCAGCTACAACCTAATTTTCCCCAAAACGAGCTTTCCTTCGCAGTGGATAAAATACATTGATCTCTGCGCAGCGGGCTGAGAGACAGATCCGAAGGGACCGTCTGCAAAGTGCAAACCCCGAAAAGCGTTACTACGAAAACAGTCAATAACTTCACTGTCAAACACTATAGTGTCACCAAATTCAGTTTACACACAACTGCTGCCCTGTTGGTTATACTACAACACTTATTTTTGGGGAAACATTTTTTTGCATAATTTTTATGATTTATTGTTATTAAAAATATTCAATAACTTCACTGTAAATCACTGTATTGTTGCCAAATTCAGTTCACACATCACTGCTGTCCTGATGGTTATACTACAACACTTATTTTGGAAAAAAAAATTATTGTACATACAATTATAAATGTATATTTTTATGATTCTTATGAAAAATATTCAATAACTTCACTGTAATTCACTGCATTGTTGCTAGATTCAGTTTACACATCACTGCTGTCCTGATGGTTATACTACAACACTTATTTTGGAATTTTTTTTTAAATTGTATATAAAATTATGAATGTATACTTTTTATGATTCTTATGAAAAATATTAAATAACTTCACTGTAAATCACTGTATTGTTGCCAAATTCAGTTTACACATCACTGCTGTCCTGTTGGTTATACTACAACACTTATTTTGGAAAAAAAAAATTCTAATTGTATATACAATTATAAATGTATAATTTGTATAATTATTATGAAAAATATTCAATAACTTCACTGTAATTGACTGCATTGTGAAATTACACAAAAAAATCAAAAATAAGAGTTGTAGTATAACCATCAGGACAGCAGTGATGTGTAAACTGAATTTGGCAACAATACAGTGATTTACAGTGAAGTTATTGAATATTTTTCATAATAATTACACAAATTATACATTTATAATTGTATATACAATTAAAAACATTTTTTTTTTCAAAATAAGTGTTGTAGTATAACCATCAGGACAGCAGTGATGTGCAAACTGAATTTGGCAACAATACAGTGATTTACAGTGGAGTTATTGAATATTTTTCATGAGAATCATAAAAATTATACATTAATAATCGTATATACAATTTTTAAAAAAAAATCCAAATTAAGTGTTGTAGTATAACCATCAGGACAGCAGTGATGTGTAAACTGAATTTGGCAACAATGCAGTGAATTACAGTGAAGTTATTGAATATTTTTCATAAGAATCATAAAAAAATATACATTTATAATTGTATGTACAATAATTTTTTTCCCAAAATAAGTGTTGTAGTATAACCATCAGGACAGCAGTGATGTGTGAACTGAATTTGGCAACAATACAGTGATTTACAGTGAAGTTTGAATATTTTTAATAACAATAAATCATAAAAATTATGCAAAAATATTTTTTTTCCCAAAATAAGTGTTGTAGTATAACCAACAGGGCAACAGTGGTGTGTAAACTGAATTTGGTGACACTATAGTGTTTGACACTGAAGTTATTGACTGTTTTCGTAGTAACGCTTTTCGGGGTTTGCACTTTGCAGACGGTCCCTTCGGATCTGTCTCTCAGCCCGCTGCGCATAGAGATCAATGTATTTTATCCACTGCGAAGGAAAGCTCGTTTCGGGGAAAATTAGGTTGTAGCTGCTTGTCTACATTACTACGGTTAAAAAGAGGTGTCATTTGTGTAGTAACAACGTTTAGCTGAGGAGTTATTGACCCGGGAAGTTCGAATCTGTGAATTTATTGCCAAATTTACTTAACTACGACAGAACAGGACGACAGTTAACATGACTGAACAGGACGACAGTTAAGATGACAGAACAGGACGACAGTTAACATGACTGAACAGGACGACAGTTCAGATGACAGAACAGGACGACAGTTAAGATGACTGAACAGGACGACAGTTCAGATGACAGAACAGGACGACAGTTAACATGACTGACAGTTCAGATGACTGAACAGGACGACAGTTCAGATGACAGAACAGGACGACAGTTCAGATGACAGAACAGGACGACAGTTAAGATGACAGAACGGAACGACAGTTAAGATGACAGAACGGGACGACAGTATCAGACAGTTCAAGTACGGAATACAGAACAAATCGAGACCAAACACATCAACTACTATTTTTTCCTGAAAAAGGAGGATCAATACAGTAAGAACGACAGATCAAATCAACATAAACAGAGAAAACACACATCAACATATACCAGTTTTACGAACAACTAGACAATGACTGTTGACAAGGACAAATATGTAGTATAAAGCACAAAGCAGTCGACTCATTTTCGGCACAAATGGAACCCCATATTATTACGCTATTTACACTCGCTAATGTCAGTGGCTGTAACGCTTCATACATTTTGTATTTAGTTAAACATAAAACCCACCTTTGAATTTCCTCTTCTCTTCGTCTTGTAATTCGAGTACAACCTCTAAAGTTTTTCTGACGATAAAGAGGGCAAAGCCATGGTTGTTGTGGTGGATGGTGGTGCTCGTGCTCGTTGTAATCTGCTTCCCGCTCTCCGGTCTATTTGAAAATGCAGTAACAGCTGCAGCGGCCTTGGGCAATCAGTTTCATGTTGCTATGAATAGCTAAGTTAACAGTTTAGTGGAAAATGGAGAACAAACGCCATATTATGTACACGCGATGACTTAATACTAGTCAATAATTGCATTAAAAATATTAAAAAGTGTATACAAGTCAAGTGGCTAAAAAGCATTTAATGCAAAGCTAATTTAATTCGCTAAATTAACGTTAAGTGGCTGAAACATTTCTATTTTCGACTTGTGAACTAAATATAAACATAAATTATCAGAACCCACCTTTAAATTTGTTCTTCTTCAAGTTTGATATTTAAAATAAACCCTGTACCAAGCTGCAGTCGTGTAGCCTGCTTCCCGCTGTCAGTTCGGAAAATTCATTAACGGCTGAAGTGATTTCGACCAATCAGCGTCTTGTTGCTATGCCAAATATACTCAACACAGCAAACAATCATGAAACAGTAATTTGGCCTATCACCTTGATGTGAGAACATGTACCTTAATTTCAGTTGTACCTTTAAAGGTATCAAACAGTATCATCAGAGGTCTTTCCTGTACCATTAAATGTACTATTATTGAAAAGGTACAAAACTGTTCTTTGAGGAATATTATTTGTACCATCGTGTAACTTTTTTATCTGAGAGTGAATTTTAACAAAATTAACCATGTTTTTTTTTTTAAAGGTACAAAACTGTTCTTTGAGGAACATTATTTGTACCATTGTGTACCTTTTTTTCTGAGAGTGAATTTAAACCAAATTAACCATGGTTTTTACTATAGTAAAAACCATGGTTAATTTTGTAGTTACTATGGCTTTACTACAAAAACCATGGTTAAACCAAGGTTACTGTAGTAAAACCATGGTTCATTTTGTAGTTACTATGGTTTTACTACAAAAACCATAGTTAAACCATGGTTACTACAAAAAGACCATGGTTAAACCACGGTTATTGTAGTAAAACCATGGTTAATCTGTAGTTACTATGGTTTTACTGCAAAAACCATAGTTAAACTATGGTTCATTTTGTAGTTACTATGGTTTTACTACAAAAACCATAGTTAAACCATGGTTACTACAAAAAAAACATAGTTACTACAAAAAAAACATGGTTAATTTTCGTAAGGGGCAGTTCACCCGCCGGCACATCCGTGTCGAGATTATCTATTGTCCGCTCCGCTATATTTACTTATTTATTAAATCCAGGCAATTGGTTGATGAAACAGATTAAAATTAAGATACAATTAATACAAAACGAAATTCACCATAATGAAAGGCTTTGTGCTTTCTGTTTGAGGTCTCTGTGAAAGTTTTAAAGCACTTTACTGCCGCTTTCAGAGCTCGTGCACGTCCGTAACATTGTTTTTTTCCTCATAAATGCGAACACGAAAAATAAAATAAAATGAATATTTTATGTTCTGTTGAGAGCCAACCCTTCATCCGGTGGGTACTGTGGTAGCCTATTACTTTTGATTTGCGCAGTGTAATTCACAGAATTGATTTCTCTGCTACCAGCCTCTGTCACGTAGGCTACTGTGTGAGCTTGTGACTATTGCAAGTGCGCAGCTGAGAAGTCCTGATTATATTGTCTGCTGTATTTACTTCTTATTTATTAAAGGGGTCATGACATGGTTTTTTGTTTTGTTTTATGTTCCCTTAGGTGCAATTATAGTATTACTATAGTTTTTTTGTACAAAAAAAAAAATGTAGTGATTTATGACATTTTCCCACCCTGTTTCTCACCTCTGATTCAAACAGTCTGTTTTGGGGTGTTTCCCCTTTAAGACTTCAGTGTTAACGCCTATACTGTTATGATTGGCTAACGTCAGTGCTGCTTATGCATACATTATTAACGTTAATCAGTAAGTCAAGTCAAGTCACCTTTATTTATATAGCGCTTTTTACAATACAAATTGTTTCAAAGCAGCTTTACAGAGATAACAGGAAAACAATGTTGTAATAGTATTGTTAAATTCAAAATTAAATGTTAAATGTCCCCAACTAAGCAAGCCAAAAGCCAATGGCGACAAAAGCGAAGAGAGGCGAAAAAGGCAACAGTGGCAAGGAACCAAAACTCCATCAGGTGACAGAATGGAGAAAAAAACCTTGGGAGAACCCAGGCTCAGTCAGGGGGCCAGTCGAACGAACAGTGTATGATTATGAGTTAGGCAGCATAATGTCAGGAGTCAGATGTGATCAGAACTTTCACGATATTTATCCAGTTCATCTGGTTGGGTTGGGTCATCCGGCCGGTGAGGAGATGACTGTGTTGAGGTGTTCATGGGCCTTCACAGTGTTGATGGGGCTGGCTCATCAGGGATGCGTTGTCGTCGTATGTAGTATGTGTAGTAAGTTTGTATCACATGTAGACTACACAATGCTCCACCACGTGAAACTTCGGTCTTCCAATCTTTTACCATCGTGTCAATTCTCAATTGATTTTGATTCATATGCGCGAGGGAGGGAGAGTCTGAGAGAGAGAGAGAGAGAGAGAGAGAGCAAGACAGTTTGAAGGCGCGCGCGCGGCCGGGGCTCGCTCGCTCTCTGCTCGTTCTTTCAGTAACATGCCCTGTCACACTCAGATCACTCACCGTTCAAATAAAGCTTTGGCGCGCTGCAATATGTTGCAAATAAACTGCATCCAACTGCTTTCCCTGACGTCTGGATCGTTCGGCAGCGTATTCAAACATGTTGTTTGTCCACAGCACATCTGCGTGGGATCACTGTAATCTTGTAAACAGACCCACTCGCTGCACGACAACGCATGCGATGATGCGAAATGAGGCGTAGTTGTCTTGCGCTGGAGGCGGTCATATGCAAATGACTGGTACGTCACTTCTTACCGTGACGTCACTTAATACCATGGATCCAGAACGAGCTGTATTTAGAGCTTGATTAAATAAATGCTTCTTTTATAATGGGGAGGACGTCTTAAGCTATGAAACTTGCAGGAAGTTTTAATAGTACATAGATCTCTTATATACCAAAAGATCAAGGCAAATTTGGTTTCTCATGTCATGACCCCTTTAATACTGGCTCGAATGCACTCAGAGAACTAGTGCCGCTTTCTTTTATTTTTTTCTTTACCAGAAAAGCAGGAGTTCACAGCATCGACTGAATTTCTCCCTGTGTTACGTAACGTTAAACGGGTTCACTAGTTGATAGACTGATTCGCAGGGGCATTTTGTTTCTTTTTCCGTTATGAGAACCAAGATCCGCGTGTTTGACTTTAAAGACTCGGATACACGACGTGGATTTTATTTTATTTTTCGTGACTGTAGTGTCATTAAAATGTCTGTTAAATCGAGATAATAGGATCAGGAGTACCGTGAAGCTCACTAGCCAGAAGAGAGTGAGTATCGCAGTAAGGTGATATTGGAGGGCCCTCCTGTGGTAAAAAGAGAGACACCCTCCTCAAAACTGATCTTCCCAAACACAGTAGCCTAAGGGTTATTTTTAGAACCTCACTTCTGGAAGTCCTAAAAGTTTGGATTCAGATTTTTACAATGTTCATGATACAGTATGTTCCTTGTTCTACTTTGCATTGTTTTGTGGCTGATATTCATTGCAGCCAAGAGGATGTTAGACAGAAAATGGATATTGTAAAAGAAGTACAGGTAATAAGTACAATTTTGAGTTACCAATATGCAGAGACTGAAAGTTATCTCTTTCAATGTTAATGGTATATTAAACCCTCAAAAGCGGACAAAAATACTCCCTAAACTAAGAAAAGAAAAGTCTCAAATAGCCCTTTTACAAGAGACACATTTAAATGAAACTGAGCATCTGAAACTTAAACAAGGGGGGGTTAAATATCTATTTTCAGCTTCTTATAAATCTGGACACAGACGGGGGTTGCGATTCTTATATCAAATCAAGTAACTTACGAGCATTTGTCAGAAAGGAAAGATAAAGGTGGTAGATTTATCCTTATTAAAGGGAGAATAAATGGGTTTTTAGTATCTATTCTCAACATCTATAACCCTCCGGGTAGTCAATGGTCTTTTTTCAGACTAATAAATTAATTAATATGATATCTACAGAATCTGAGGGCATACTTATATGTGGAGGAGATATGAATATTCGCTTGTCAAAACTGGACTATTCAGGGAAAAATCATTTACTTCAAAACCGGGTGACCAAGAAAGTCAATATCATTTTAAGAGAAAGTGGTATTGATATTTGGAGAAATTTGTATCCAACTGGACGAGACTACACACACTTTTCAGCTCCCCACTCAACGTACAGTCGAATTGATTTCTTCTTTACTTTTCTTAAAGACAGACACAGAATCCATTCATGTGACATTGGAACAATTGATATATCAGATCATGCACCTATAGTAATGACAATAAATATTGATGACAGTATAAGATCAACCCTTTGGAAGCTGAATTCAAGTATACTAAATAATCCTTATGTGAAAGAAAATCTGAAATCTGAAATTGAATCTTACTTTAAAGAAAATGATAATGGAGAGGTATCACCAACAATTATATTGGATGCCTTTAAAGCAGTCTTAAGAGGAAAAATTATTGCTCATACTGCTTCACTAAAGAAAATGAGACGAGGGAAAATTGAAAATTTACAAACACAACTGAAAGAGTCTCAACGGGTCCATAAAAAGAACAAACGATCCTGGTGAAAAACAGAGAATTCAAAGATTACAGAAAGAGTTAGATGCCATATTAACAGAGGAAATTCAACGTAAGCTAATATTCTTAAGACAGAACTATTATGAATCAGGAAACAAGTCAATGAGACTCTTAGCATAGAAAACAACAAGCAGACTCCACAATCTATAAAATAAGAAACCCTCAAACCAAGGTCATACATTATAAATTGAAAGAAATACAGCAGAGTTTTGAAATTTATTATAGAACTTTATACTCACAACCAACAATGCAAAACGAACAGCATATAGAACAATTTCTTAACTCTTTAAATCTGCCAGAAGTCACTGAAGAGCAGAATGCAAGATTAACAAAAGAAATTACAGAAATGGAAATAAATAAATCAATAGCAAGACTAAAAGCTAACAAAAGCCCGGGGACAGATGGATACACATCTGCATGGTACAAAAGCTTTCGAGGACAGATAGTCCCAAGACTTCAAACTGCATGCATTTGGGCTCTCCAAATGGGGGAGATTCCCCCTTCCTGGAGGGAAGCAACAATAACAATTATTCCTAAAGACACAAAAGATAAATTAGAGTGTAAAAACTATCGTCCAATTTCGGTTTTAAACATAGATTATAAAATACGATTCTGGCTAAAAGACTGGAGACTATTGCCTGACCTTATTCAGTTAGACCAAACAGGGTTTATTCGTCAAAGACAGACACAAGATAGCATTAGGCGTACATTACACATCCTATGGCATATACAACACCACAAGATCAATTCTATGTTTCTGGGGCTAGATGCAGAAAAAGCATTTGATAGAGTTAGATGGCTGTATCTCTATAAGGTATTTGGTGAAGTTTGGATTCCATACCACTATTATTAAAACCTTCCAAGCACTATACAATAAACCCACAGCAAGAATTAAAGTTAATGGAAATCTTTCACAAGCATTTATCTTAGAAAGATCATGTAGACTGGGATGCCCATGTTCCCCTCTTTTGTTTGCTTTATTTTTAGAGCTGTTAAGCCAATATATAATACAAAATACAAATATTAAGGGAATAGACATAAATAGAGAAGATCACTTTTTGCAGACGATAAATTTGTTTATCTAGGACAACCAAACAAATCATTAGATGCTTTGATGGAAACATTGGTTTTGTTTGGAGATTTATCAGGCTATAAATTAAATGTACAAAAAACCCAGGTCCTAACTTTTAATTGCCAACCATCTAGTTATTTGAAGGGAAAATTTAAGTTTAAATGGGAAGAGGACTATTTGAAATACTTAGGGGTTCAAATACCCAAAAGATATTACACACCTATTTGATGTAAATTACAAGCCATTGTATTCTACAATGAAATCAGATTTGGCTAGATGGAATCTTCTGCCATATCTAGGATTATATGGTAGAATTGAATCAATTAAGATGAATATACTTCCATGATTTTTGTATCTTTTCCAAACACTTCCAATAGAGATAAGTAAACAAAATTTTATTGAATGGGACAGATTGATATCACGATTTATATGGCAAGGGAAAAAACCAAGAATAAAATTTAAGACACTACAATTAAAGAAAGAAAAAGGTGGCTTTGCCTTGCCATGTTTAGAGCAGTATTATCGTGCAGCCCAATTATTTACGACCTTTATTATGTCTATGTAATCCAGATTTTAAACCCAGATAGAAATAGAAAATGCTGACCTTAAAAGACCCCCAATACAAGCTATAATGGCAGATGAACACTTGATTAAAAGGTATATACAGGAATTAAATCCGTGGACAAATAACTTGATTTGACTAAGATTTGGCAAGATACAATTAAAAAAAATAATTTGATAGACCTGGTGTCAATATTGAGATGGCCCGCTTATGATTCAACATTTGCTCCAAATACTGTAGACGAGAGCTGGACTAAAGTCTGGACTAAACGAGGCCTTACAGCATACTGTACATTTTTACATAAAGGACAAATGTTGGATTTTGAGACACTCAAATGTGAACATTTGTTATGTAATAAGGATTTTCATAGGTACTTACAAATAAGACATAACATTTATGATATTATAAGGGAATCTAAAGACAAGGAAAACAATATTCTCACAATGTTTATTTCAATTTATAAAACAGGGGACATGACAAAAATAATTTCAAAATTGTATAAAAGTCTACAAGACAGAAAACTAGAAAATACCCAATACATTAAAAATAAATGGAAAAGAGAAGGAAATCTGGGAATCCTAGAGGACGATTGGGCAAAAATACTTAAGTCACAGTGGAAGACAACACATTCCTCAACCTGGAGAGAATTTGGTTGGAAAAATGTCACTAGATTTTTCCTCACCCCTGAGCAGAAGAGATATCAAGGCAAAAATGCAATCTGCTGGAGAATGTGTGGCTCGAATGAAGCCAATCATAGCCATATATTCTGGGAATGCTCTAAAGTTCAGAAATATTGGCAAGAAATTCATAAGAGTTTAGAGAGTATATTCATGGAACCCATCCAATTTAGTTTATTAACTCTATACTTGGGTCTTACAAATCTTAAACCAGAAGACAAATCTGATAAATATTTAATGAGAATTCTGTTGATAGCTTGCAAAAAAGCTATAACTAGAAAATGGTTGCAACCTGAATCACCGGGAATTAATGATTGGCTGGGAATTGTGCATGAAATTTACACAATGGAGAGGTTGACAATGAACCTTCAGCTACAGTCTGAGAAATTTGTCAAGCTATGGAGAAAATGGATAGACTACATTCTCCCACTTAGACCAGACCTAGTGTAGAAATTTTGAATATTTTTTTTTTAAGAAGGGAAATCTTACAAATTATTGAATAAGAGATATGAAGGATATAACAAAGGATATAAGTAATGATAGGAATAAAAAATAACAATAAATAAATACCCATATTGGGAATGAGAGTACCTCTGGAGTAAAATGCATCATCCTCAAGTGCTTTCTTTTGTATATAGTTAAAAAAAAAAAAAAAAAACGGATCGGAACTGGTACCCAAACTACAGGCAGAGTAATAAATATATAAATATATACTAGCTTACTGAATTTACAAAAAAAGCTGTAATATTGTGTTGGCTGACATTGCTTTGCAACATATTTTATTGTTACTACAATTGTTGATTTGTATGTCCTTTTTTCTTTCTCTTTTAATTTTGGATGTAATATCTGTTTCACAAAATTTGCTTTGCTAGTTTTTTGTTGTTGTTGTTTGTATTGTATTTTTTATTCTTTTTTTTTTGTATTTGTTTTATCAGCCAAAATACACAATTGTTGATTGCCTTGACTAAGATTACAGGTACCATCCAAATGTAATGAAACGTTATAATTACTGTAATAAAAACTAAAAAAAAAAAGAAAAGAAAAGAAATGCAATACATAACCCAACACATACCAATATAACCAACATAATACACACAGGAAATAAAATGGTGCTGTGTATGAAAAGGGTCAACATCAAGACTATAAATGAATAGACTATAAATGAGCAATAAATGGTTAAGGCAGAATGGATCTAGTTTCATAGCTAAATACCAATGTAAGAGGCTATGTGCATTCTAATTTTTTAAAAAAAATTCTTTAGTAAAGTGTAATCAAATTTAGTAATTGTAAAATTAGTGCCTGTAAATGGAAAAAAGTAATTAAAGTCCAATGTAGCTTCAAACTCATTGCCATCATAAAAACAAAACAAAAGAAATAGTGTTTCCAACTTGTGTCGCCTTATTTTTTACACCCGCTTTAACAGATTGACAAAATGATGGGAACATTTTCAGAGACTTTTGATTTAATATATTTTATTTTATTTGTCAATACAACAGTGCATAGGCCTACATAACTTTTTAAAGGAAAAAAAAATTCATTTTTATATCTGTTGTCAGGCCAAAAATGTAGCCTATATAAACACAGAAGGTAAACAAATTATCAGCAAACTTAAAGGGTTAGTTCACCCAAAAATGAAAATGCTGTCATCATTTACTCACCCTTATGTCATTTCAAACCCACAAGACTTTTGTTCATCTTTGGAACACAAATGAAGATATTTCTTAATGAAATTGTTGTCCCTCCATTGACAGCTACTTAACTAGCACTTTGACGCTTCAAAAAGTTCATAAAAATATTGTAAAAAAAACAAAATCCATATAAATTGAGTGGTTTAGTCCAAATTTTCTGAAGAGACACAATCGCTTTAGATGCTTAACTGATTGGCTTTTATTCACATATAAACATTCATCAATGCAGACATCAGTTATGGTAAAGAATGTCGCTTGACGTGCGAGAACAAATGAGGTTCACTCTAGTGTGTTACACAGCACCGTTTGAGCTTCCGCAAGAGGTTTGAGCTTCTCGTACATCAGGCAGGTTCGGTTGAATAAAAGTCTCTTCCGAAAATTTGGACTAAACCACACAATTCATATGGATTAGTTTTACAATGTCTTTATGTACTTTCTGAAGCGTAAAGTGGTAGTTGCGTAGCTGTGAATGGAGGGACAGAAAATGTTCAGATTGCATACAAATATCTTCATTCGTGTTCCGAAGATGAACGAAAGTCTTACAAGTTTGGAACAACATGAGGGTGAGTAAATTATGACACAATATATATATTTTTTGGGTGAATTATCCCTTACTACTGTAAATACTACTGTATCTACTGAAAATCAGCCTTAAAAGTCCTGTTCTAGCTTTAGCTCTAAACTGCAAAAAAACAGACTTTTAATATATCTGCCTTGTTTTCCAGAAAATCTAAACATCTTTAGGACAAGATATATTTACCTGTTTAGAAAAAAAGTTTAAGATTGTAAAGTTATTTGCATTGTTGTTTTGCTTAAATTAAAAAGTTTACAGAACCTCTGCCAGTGACAGAAGACAAATTACACTCACCATCCAATATAGATTTTCTGAAAATTAGTCTTCAGTTAAACACAATTTTGCTTATCAGGAAAATATATCTTGTTTTATTAATGTGTACGTTCTTAGGTACTCCCAAAGAATTATTTGTTTGCAGTGCGACTACAGCAAATATTGACAGTCTTGGCACAATAAGTGCTGACGATTCATGCGCGAGTTCAAAAGTTTGGTTTGTGTTTCTTGACTTCCACCATCAGATGATGGAGGTTTATGAGCTCAGAGCGCACCGCCAGACTGCGGAATGTTGGCTGGGAGAGGACCTTATGGAAACCATGATAGTACTGGATGAGCTGGGTCAGTGCTCCCTAGTGTACACAACCAGACAAGAATTCATAACATTTAAATGCATAAAATAAATAACTTAATTGGGACACAAATGGTCACGAGATTTGTCTCATAAGGTTGTACCTGAATTATGCTGGTTCCGTTTTTAAAGTTGGTGAAGGAACGCATCACATCCTGACTCAGGGCCTCCACAGACTGCTTCCATGTGCTAGAGAAACCCCGCACCAACTGAGTGATACGAGCTGACAAACAGATATAAGCAGACAGATTCTTAAAAAGATGCAGATCCCTGGGATTCACCCAGACCTCTGTAGGTGTTTCTAGGAGCATGCTTTGGGGACAGGATGATTTTTACGTTTTTAAAATAAGTCTGTTCACCAATGCAGCATTTATTTGATCAAAATACAGTAAAAACATGAATACTGTGAAATATTATTAGGAATTTAAAATAATTTCTTGCCATTTAAATTAGTCTTTTTTTGTGTGTGATGGTAAAGCACACACAAAAGAGTTTTCAGCAGCCATTACTCCAGTCTTTAGTGTCACATGATCCTTCAGAAATCATTCTATTATGCAGATTTGCTTTGAATTATTATTTTTTTATTAGTTGTTGAGCTGCTTAAACTGTGGTAGAGTGGACATGTTTTTTTCCCCAGGACCTTTCTAATGAACAGCATTTATTTGAAACAGAAATCTTTGGTAACATTATAATGCATTTAATGCAAGTATTTGCTGTCATTCTTTATTTAAATGTGAATTTAATTTAATTCACCTTAGCTAAAAAATTAATCCTAGCTAAAAGTATTTAAAGGATACTTCACCCCAAAAAGAAATGTTGTCATCACTGGTAAGTAAGTGATGTTCCAAACCTGTATGAGTTTCTCTCTTCAGTTGTACACAAAAGAAGATATTTCAAAGAATGTTGGTAATCAGACAGTTGACGATAGTAGAAGAATGTTGGTAAGCAGACAGTTGACGATTATAGAATAATGTTGGTAATCAGACAATAGACGATAGTAGGAAGTCAATGGCTACAATTTCAATGTAACTGTAATGTTGCTGTAATTTCTCAAACAAATGGTCAGAGTTGTCTTTGAATATGGTATGCGAGTGCTGTACGCAGTCAGGTGACGTGTTCTGTGGCTGGCAGGCCTAAGCAATGGGCAAGCTTTGAAGCCCAAACTTCAACCCCTTTAGCTGTGTTTTATGCTTGTCCTCCTCCCCTTTTCAAAGGCTCCGTCTCCATAATGGTTGCTCTTAAAGTGTAACACAGCTCAAAGGCAAACTGTCAACAAGGGCAACAGGCACAGCCATCAAATGCTATAAATTTGTAGTAGACAATTGTGTTCAAACAAACAAAATCACCTTCGCTTCGATAACAAAACTCAACATGCTGCCTGACAGTTCCAGAGAGCATTCGAATAATAATAAAAAAACAAATAAAAAAAACAGATCTAGTAAAGGATCTATATTTCAAGGGAAAGACAGGTTACAACTGAGAACAATTAATTTAAGGCAGAATTTGCTGTGAAGGCACAAGGCAGGTTAGCTATATATACACTACTGTTCCATGAAAATCAGAATGTGGCATTGACAATCAGAACAGAAGCCACTGACTCCCATAGTATTTTTTTCCTATAGAAGTCAATGGCTACCGTCAACTGTCTGATTACCAACATTCTTTAAAATATCTTCTATTGTGTACAATAGAAAAAAAAAAAAACTCATACAGGTTTGGAACAACATGAGCGTGATTAAGTGATGACCGTATTTGGTTTCACTTTATTTTGATGGTCCCTTTAACACATTCTGTTGACTATAGGTAACGTTGCTCCTACATGTCTACTAACTCTCATTAAAGTGTTAGTAGAGTATTAATAGACTGGTAGGGTTAGGGTTAGGTTAAGTTGACATGTAGATGCAAAATTACTTATAGTCAGTAGAGTGTCTGTTGGAGGAGCATCACAATAAAGTATATGCAGATATTAAGCAGACGGTCTACTAATACTCCAATGAGAGTTAGTTGACATATAGTTGCAAAGTTACTTATAGTCAATAGCACATTCAAAAGGGACCATCAAAATAAAGTGTTACCCAGTATTTTCAATCTTGCTGACCCCAAACATTCAAAACACACCAAAATTGTAGTGTTAGTTTTGAACAGTGTTGGTGAAGCTACTTTGAAACCAAAATGATGAGATGATTCAATTAGTGATGAGGTGAGGACATAATTCTTTGTAATTTATCTCACAACATTAAAAAGCATTTGAACAGAAAACGTATAACATAGAAAAAAAAGTATACTAAAGAGTAAAAAACATTTGTATTTTGCAAATATGTGTAAAAAAATTAAATAAAGGGGGCAATTGTGTTTAATTATGATTGTGATGCAGATATTACACACCTTAGTAAAAAAAAAAAAAGATCTGGCCCTTTTGGGTCTGATGCAGCAAATGCAGTTTTAACAAAAGTTTTAACTCAGTTAAAGATCTAGATTAATTTCTAGATCTTTCAAAACGAGTCCCCTTTCGAATAGGAACTCTACACTGCGCCTTGGATGGATGCTATTGGGACACCATCAGCGCATCCGATGTGTGAAGCACATGTGAAAACACTCCAATCTGATTGGTTGGCGAAAGTCCATGATGCCATTAGTGGGAGTGCCCGTATATCGTAGCACACGTCATCAGGTCATCGTAGCACACGTCATCAGCTTTTTTGTCTTTAGGACCTGTTTGTTTTGTTAGCGTGTGGTAGCAAGCGTTTTAGGAAGTTTGTACCGCTGTTGTTGGAGCAAAGTGGAGACTTCAGTTCTGAGGATCGCAGGTCGGGCTGCCGAGGAGTGTGCTGTCTAGCCAGGATGTGCTGTCTCTCGACATCCAGTCAAGAGGAAGCGGATGTGGTTAAAGAAGGTGATGAAAGTGAATGTATGGAGTCTTCTCAACTTGCCAGCCCAGCATATGGGGAGTTGCTGGACGTCATGGCCCGTGCCACAGCCAGATTGGATCTGGCTTGGGGTCGCTAGTGCTAGCCTGGATGAGTGCTTCCTGTTAGGCCATGATCGCCCATCCCCCATGAGTCTTCCATTCCTTCCCGACTTCCACGCTGAATTGGAGAGAAGTTATGGAAGAAGCCATATTCAGCCCGAATTTAACCGTTTCATCATTCTATGGTAAATGATGACAATTTGTAGATTGAAAAGCCTTCTGACTGTATCATTGCGCAGTGTTTCTCCTGTTTGTCAGTGCCATTTCATCTGGCTTTAAACTAGTTTAAATCACAGAGACATTTGTGTTCTTCGCTGAATTTAAACGCTTCTCACTGGATCTCAAAGCGCGGTTTAGTGATCGAGTGACAGACCATTTAGCGAGTACATGCAACTGCTCTAATAAGTTCGCTTTGTCTTGCCGTTTCAACTTGGGGTCGAGTGGATAAATAATTCATGAGGCAGGCATCCCCGCGGCACGGTGAACTGGGTATTTTGTTCCTCATAGCGTCCACCCAAGACGCAATTTAGAGTTCCTATTCTAAAGGGAACATCTCAGGTTACTGAGCATTAAATGTGGTTCCATCACTGCAACTTCCCAAACATACACATAAGAAGTTCAACCTAAGCTAAAGCTGGATGTAGGCTTTAATAGTTTATTGTCAAATAGGCTACAGCGCTTCACAGCCATTACATATCACATAATTGATTGGTCCTGGTTAACTATTTCACTAAAACGCTCCCACATGGTATTTTTCTTTCCTTCCGTTTGTTTAGTTTGTAATTCTCCTTTTTGAAATTTCTCAAGGATCTGTTTTGTTTCCATTTGATGGAATTATGAGAGAATCTAAAAAATATCTTAATTTGTGTTCAGAAGATGAATGAAGGACTTATGGGTTTAGAACAACATTAGAGTGAGTAAATGATGAAGGAATTTTTGGGTGATGAATAAATCGCATGATAAAAGATGAAAAATAAAGCAGTACGATATAAACCTTAACAGTGAAAACAAAGCAGCTCCAGGACTGACCTTCATCATTTTTGAGTTTGTCAAGTTGCCCTTTCTCTATTAGTCCCTCGCTCTCCTTCACAAATGCGATCATCCCTCCAAACGGAGATGAAAGAATCTCCTCTATAAACTCCTGTAAAATTACATATCAACAAACAATGGTTACTTACATGACAATAAGGAAAGCAATGTCCTACTTCAAGACAGCTGACAGTCTGAACTGGTACTTAGTATCCCAGAATGTACCTGTGTTCTAGCCAGTAGGAGCTGCTGAAAGCCCTCAACCTCTTTACTGTCATCAGCTGCTCTCTCCTTTATAACACACACACAAAACATATCATCATGATGCATTCTGATACAGTCTTAACAGTTAATAAATGGACTGTGGTGTGCAGTATTTCAGATACATGCATTTAAAATGTGTATTTGAAACACAAATTGCTATTTTGTATTTTAAAGCCTTTGAAAGAAATCAAATGTATTTTGTATTTAAATAAACTTAAGTTGACTATTTTTGTATTTTCAAAATACATAATATACTTTGTGCCAGTCAAACTCTTTATTAGGCTGCTGATTTCCTGTACAACTAGTTAGCCAGTCAGTCTTGATAGTTAATTGGTTTATGGTTTTATCAACTAGCAAGTCAAACGTGTTTAAGCTAGCTAAGACGATATATATCGTGGAATTGATTTAACTTTTTTTTTATATTGTATATATATCACGTAAGCATATCCATGGAGCATTTAGTGGGCAGGAGTTATTGACACATTAGAGCAATAAAGAAACATGAACGAATGAGTAATAAAGAGTGGGACATGCTTGATGTTAAAAAGAGTTATTAAAAGTGCAATATGCCACAAAAGAGAACTCGTATTTAGTATTCGCACACTGACAGGCAGCTTTCTGTGCACAGGTAAATGGTAAAATGTGCACAAAAATGTGTCAAAATCTGAGTATACACATGAACACAGCCTGTTTATGTCTTGAGTGAAGATAAACAGATGGGAGAATTTGATATGTATCAATATATTTGGTCCGTGCATAAGCTCTTAAAGTGACTAATATTCTGCTGCTATCTGTGCCCTTAATCAAACAACAAAAGAAAAAGAGAAATTCACTTACAGCACTTGATGGAATAACTTTTGTAGCTTTAATAAATATCACTGTGTATTTAATTCATATAGTGAAGATTATGCAGTGTTTTATTTTACTTTATTCAATCTCTGTATGATTTCTTACTTCTGTTAGGTAGACCAACCTGAAAAACTTTTCTATTTAATGTGTATCTTTGTTCTACTGTATTTATTTGCCCTATTGCTTTCATTTTATTTTAACTGTTTACTTGTGAATGAAAACAAATTTATTAAAGGTTTAATTTAGATTTCCAATACTGTAGAATATAAACTGAGGAAGTTTATTAGTGTGAATTTTGTAAACTCACAAACCCTGCTGGGTGCCTGTTCCTGCTAGACATGCTGAGCAGGTGAGAATGTTAGAGCCTGAGCAGATAGCATCACTGAGACCATCACCTGTTGTTTTATAAGTTTTGTTTCTAGTGTCTCAGCATGTGAATTGACATGCTGAGAGGGTCTCCCCCCCCTCACCTTTTGTCAGTGCAGGAAGGTCTGCTCCATCCTGTTCTCCTGGCTCAGCTAATTTACATGCTTTGTTTTAGAATGTATCCCCCTCGATGTAACTCCACCCCCTTGAAATGAATATAAGCTACAATGTTTTATGTTTTAGTTAGACGAGTTTGAGATGCCTGCAGCGACGAAATAAAGAACTCCTATTTGAAAAGATACCTCACCGTCTCCTGGTCTTCACTTCTGAGCTTCTAACTTTTCTACAAGGAAAAAGTTCACTACACTTGTCTTCAATAATTACTTGAGAACTTTTTTAACTTTTAACATTAATACTTATTAGATTTTGCTGTGCTATCGAAACTGGTATTGAGAATAGTGTACATTTCAACTGTATCACTTGGTATCGTAACAACCTTTTTCCAGCCAAAAAACAAAACAAAACAAAACATGATATATATTGTTATTGTGAAAATAACATATTTTTGGTCATCTAGGCCATTCCTACTCTTTGCTAGATAGCAGGAAATGTTCCCAGTTTTACACATTATTTATTTAGGCCCTGTCCCACATGGCACACTTCATGTGCACTTGCGGGCTTGTGGACTTGCAATAGTCGCCACGTGCACATGTAGGTTAAGTCCACAATACTGTAGTGTAGGGTGTCCCATTTGTCATTTTAGGTTTCAGAAGGGTGCTGAAACCTAAAATGACAAATGAGACACCCTACAGACTTGAGGACTTAACACAAGTCCACAAGACCGCAAGTGCACATGAAGTGTGCCGTTTGGGACAGGGCCAAAGCGGCATCACATCTAAAAGAGTGGACATGGAGATTGAAGATTGTGAAGGGTTAGGGTTCCATTTGGGACAGGGCCTAAGAACTTTTCACCACAAGTAATGGGATGCAGTGTTACCTGGCCAGATATAAATATAGAAGTGGTACACAGATGACACTTTCAACCCAGTCTTTTTTTGAAAATTTGGTGGGAGGTAGGTGAAATGAAAACAGTTTCTAAGCAGTTGTACACACCTAAATGTTTTTTGCATTCAGAATAGGTCCAGACAGATTACAGCTTAATGGTGATACTAGGTATATTGTATTATATTTTGAAAACATGTTGCCCATTTCTGGCAGTGTGGTATGTGAGTAACCTCACCATGAGCACATTGAGCATCATGTCATAGTTGTTGATGAGGAAGATGAGCTGGTCTCGTCTAGAAGGAAACTCGGCCGCCATTTTCAGCACAAAATTCTCCACCTCAATCTGGAAATCATATCCATAACAGGTTTCAATATGAGCCACTTCACCTTTCGAGAACACAGAGGGGTTTCTTTTCTGCTCACCTGCAGCTGTCCGAGTAGCGTGTTGGTCCTCTCATTGGGAAAGGTTTGATTTATGCTGACAATAGCAGAGGAGAATTCAGCATACCGGCGTGTAATCTACACAAACAAGAAGAAAAACTATGATTTATGCCACATACATGTAATTGTGCATTTATATCATACTGCACATGGAAAGAACATAACACATGTAAGTCTCTAAAAATAAAAGTTTTTCTTTGTTTTTAGGACGGAATTGTACACTTTTCAGTGAATACAGCTGAATCATACATTTTTCCCTCTTTAATTGAATATGTTATCTTCATACATGGAATGTAAAAGTATAGCTTTATTACAGTTTTTACTGAGATGTAGTTTCACATATCAATACATTTAATACATATTTGGTAGGAATAAAAATAAAACTGATTAAAATGGAACAATTGTTATTTCATTTTCAAATCTAAAGACAACATAATCTTTTAATAATAATTGACGATTGGCTGAGGTCTAGTTGTGAATGTACAAAATGTTTGCACTACCAGAAAAACTTTTTTTTTTTGAGTGTGGTATTTAGGCATGTGTTTGTGTATGAGGCTTCGTACATAGTGTGGCCTGGTGTCCAGTACACCCAGTTTCTGAGGGTCAGTGTTTCGAATGCTCTGGATGTTCATCTCCAAAATGAGCTCAAATCTTGGCCACAACAATTCTAGCACAGCCTCCCAGTACCTGCACAATACAAATACAAAAACAAAATCCATTTATAAAGATACATCAACACACAAGTGTCATGAAACTGGCAGGTAATGCAGAGGAGTTGGGCGATTTGAGATCTAATTTCCAGATCCCACCACCTTGTTTCTCCTCATAATTTAAAGTAGTGATGAAATGGAAGTAGTGACTGATCTTTTCTTCTGCATTGTGATGTACTGTATATCAGAGTGAAACAGATTATCAAAAAAGTAAAACAAAAAGTTGTTGACTGGATTTTAATAGTGGATGTAGCACTTAAAAATGAGGCAGAACAGAATGTGAACTAGCAGTCAACTGTAATAGAGGGATAGGATTTAAATATATGTATTACCTGTTGCTATAACTTCATTAAACAGAACTTCTGGTGTCTCTATAGTGAAAATGTCTTGACTAAAAGCCTGCAAAAGTCTTGGACATGCAATATGTATAGGACACATATAGGGAGTGAGAATGTGTTGAAAAAGTGGCCTCTTTTCTCCTCCCCAGGGTAACAGAGCATTACGCTTTGTTTTGCTAATATTGGAGGCTCTTCCTAGAGAAGTGGCTATGATGGTGATGGCATGCAAAAAATTATGATTAATCTGATGTAATTTTCGTGAAAATCAGCGCAACGGTTTGGAGTTCGAAAAAGTAGGTTTTAAAGCTGCAGTCCGTAACTTTTTTTAAGTTAAATATAATCCAAAATAATTATATATATATAAAAAAAAAACATATTCAGGCAGTGTTCAAAACTATCTGCTTGCCGTAGCTAGATTCAAAACGGTTAGTGTGTAATAATGATTTTAATTCCAGTGGTACTGGTGGGTTTCCGCGGGAAATTCAAGCATGTCTTTGCGTCATTACATCACACCCGTACACATAAAGAAGGAGTTTTGGCTAGTCGGCTATAGTGGGCGTGAGGATGTTGACGGTGGGGAGATATAGCCTATAGCCTTTTCTCGCAGCACTTTACATAATTAAACTTATGGCGATCTAGAAAGATCCAAACGACAATCATCAGTGTCAACTGGAGATTCACCAGTTATAAAACCCAAAAGACTTCATACTTCGGATTTAAAAAGGCTAGAGAAAAAGCAACCGGCTCATGCGAACACGAGGATAAACATCGGCGGGGCTTTTGAAAGGTGCGTGAACTCCGTGTTTTGAAGGGGTTCGAAATGGAAGAAGAGACGGCTTTTTTTCTGCTGAACAAGTAAGACATTTCAATAGTTCAATCGTGTAACAGTACCACAATTGTTTGCTTAATTCACACAGTTATGGAGTTTCCTTTGTTGTGCCTTTCTCGTTTAGCTATTATGGAGAATATGAATTCTGAACTACACAGGTAACCATAAAACACATTAAATGTAGTCACGCAATGCTGATGTTGTTAACATTAACAATTTGAGAACAAAGTATAATTTGTGTAAGGGAGGCAGCCCCTGTGTTAAAAACTGGTAGAAAGTGGTCAGCAAAGAAATCTGTAGTAGAGGCAAAGGCTGACCTTCAAATTGGAGATATCGTGGGACAGGTACAGCATGGAAGAGGGGGTTTTGGGCTCAGTTTAGCTCCTCCTAAATGGCACAAGGCAGGCCCAGCTCAAAGGAGGAAGCTGGTAGTCAACGAGGTGCGAAAGCAGGAGGAGAGGATGAGGTGTATAAAGGCCATTTCCCAGGCCAAGCAGGGAGAGTGGATGAGATGGGAGAGTGTGGAACAACGCAAGATGGGCTGGAAAGACCTTTGGTCAATGGAAGAGAGTAGGATCAGTTTCCTTATTAGGTCAACATATGATGTTTTCCCATTACCGCAGAACCTAAACCTCTGGGTAGGAGAGGATCCCTCTTGTCCTTTGTGTTCATCACCTGCCACATTAAGGCACATTTTGACAGGATGTAAGGTGGCTCTTAGCCAAGGTCGGTTTACTTGGCGCCATGACCAAGTACTGCGATGTTTGGCTTTAGCATTGGAAGGCAAGCGTAGTATGACCAATAAGTTGCCGCCTGTTCTAGCAAAACATTACATGCAGAAGACAATATTCCTCCGCCCAGGCGAGCAACCACCAAGAAAAGGTGTTAAAACCAATTCTCGCCCAGGACAACTGGAAGCTGCTAGGGACTGGAAGATGCTGGCTGATCTTGATCAACGGCTTATTTTTCCACCTGAGATTGCCACCACTAACCTACGACCAGACATTGTTTTGTGGTCTGGATCAGCAGGCATTGTTCAACTGATAGAGTTAACAGTGCCATGGGAGGATGCTGTAGATGAGGCATATGAGAGGAAGAAACTGCGGTATGCTCATTTGGCCACTGAAGCAGAACAGCGAGGATGGAGAGTTCAGGTTTATCCAGTGGAAGTGGGTTGTCGAGGTTTTGTGGCAAACTCTACAACCCGGTTCCTCAGAGGCGTCGGATTCAGCGGCCAAGAGTTGCGTCGCACAGTAAAGAACTTATCTGAAGCAGCAGAAAGGAGCAGCAACTGGCTGTGGTTGAGACGGAAAAATTCTAGCTGGCTGTGTACAGGCCGCCACGCTACGGTTTCGTAGAATTCTTGAAAAACTTGAGTCTGTTGGTTTATTTGTATAGGTTGTATAGTATTTACAGTCATTACGTTCCTGTGTACAGTGGTTACTCAACCAGAATAATACTTTTACCGCCGGCGGTAAAATTCAGATCTGTATTTGCTGCCTTTTACCGCTAAGAGGCGCTACAATCACAGACTTTGAAAGGTGTCCGTTTATTCTCTCTATTGCGTAATCTAACGCCGCGCCGCGGCTCATTCAGAGCGATTGAAAGCTGGTAACAGATGAATTCAAGTGAAACATAAACGAATTCATAATCACAATACTGAAATTAAATTGAATAAATAGTGAAAACATTACAACATAAAACATTGCAACAGAACATATATGAGGCTATCAATGGGGCTAAGGAGGAGCATAAGACGAAATTTAATAGCAGACGGTAGCTCAGTGGTTAAAGCAACAACATGAATCTCACTGCGCTTCGAGCGATCCGAGATCGAATCTCAATGTTGCCAACATTCTGTTGGCTGACTTCATTTGTGTTTTACCGTTCTTGATGCTTAAATAGGTAACTGTTTATTAGCGAGTTCACTAACTGTTTATTTATTTAATGTCAAGCGTTTTGTTTAATTATCAATGCCACGTAACGTAAATTCCGTGGTAAATTTCGTAGTATTACTTTCAATATAAAAACAAATGAAAATGTAAAAGAACACTAAAATTGATTAAGTTTGAATCCCGAACAAACATGGTCTACTTTTTTATTATTAATGCAGAGAGATTTGATATATATAATAAGACCCAACCGATGCAAAAGCCTCTAAAAGCCAAAAATAAAAATATTGAATGCATGCTCTCCAATACTTTGACTTTAAACTCACTAAATCCCAGCCTCAGCCCATTCAGACATGCCGGTACTTTGGTAGAAACCTGTAAATAGGAGCCTGAAAAAAATGTTAATATGAAAGAAAAACGTTAGACGGACTTAGAGGCTTTTGCATCTAAAGTCGGAGGGAGAGGGCATACTGTATTTTGCATTTGAATGTTTTGTCACATTCTAACACATTTAAAGCGTGACGCACACAAAAACAACTGAGTTTATCTTATCATAAACATATTAACTAGTCAATGTTTATGATCAGATAAAAATGTTTCTCAGTTGTGTCAAGTCCGTCTAACGTTTTTCTTTAATGGTTGAGAGACATTTATCTTATAAACATTGACTAGTTGTGTGTTTGTGTCACGCGTTAAATGTTTTAGAATGTCACACACCATTCAAATGCAAAATATGCGCCCTCCCCCACTTTAAGCTAACTCAAGCCAGCTCCTGAGAGGAGGCTGGCAATATTGTTTTTTTGCCCGGCTCAAAACTGAGCTCCCAAGCATGTCTCAAGCATTAATGCGGAAGCACACGAATGAAGGATCTCCATATGCTCATATTAATATTAACGTACATTTTCCAAAGTCTTGTTTCCGAAAGTGTTACATTAAATGGCGAAAAGTGTGTGTTTGTTTTAACGTGTGTGTAGCCTACAAAGGTAAAGATGTTCATCAATAATTCTATATCACGAACAGGGACACGTTAGTGTGCATTTGGTGTTGTGATTTTAGACGAGCGGCAACGGTAACACTTTTCATGATTTCATAAAACACATTCAGGGCCATATCGCATCTTATGTTACACAAGGGAATGTAATTCATAACTCATAATTTTAATTTTTCTATTGAAATGTTTTTATTTCTTTTATTAAAGAAAATTATGCTGATCATAATGTAGTAGCCTATATTTCATTCTTATATCATAAAGAACGCAAAACCCAAATGCTGCTGACTAACTTAGCTAATAGCAAGTCAAGCCAATGTTTTAATTAATTTACAATAATTTAGTTTCATTTATTTCAGTGTTAATGTTTGAGTTAATAAATCCTCTACAAATTAAATTAATACAAAGTGGGCTATAAGAAGCCTTTATAGGCTAGGCTACTATGAAATTATATCGCTCACGAGAGAGAAACGCTCTTCATTCGTTTCATTCCTCAATAGAATAGTAGGCTACAAATATTCAGCGTTACCTAGCCTACTTTATTTTCACTGAGTGCAGATATGACGGTCTTTTGGTGTAGCCTATTTTTTGTTTGTTATTGCGCTGGTCCCCATAGGAATATGCAAAGCTTATTGTTATCTCTATTTTTAACTTTTGATTCTATTTTTCATTTCTAAAATTGATTCTATCTTTTGTTCTATAGGCCTATTTATAAAAAAATGTTTTTATTTTTAACCCACCCACATTTTGTTCCAGTGTAAAATAGAAATGCTTGGCAATTTTATTTTATAAATATAAGCAAAAACTATAGCCTATGCTGTAACACAGTTTTAGAACTAGACAAATCTCTCTTCATTAATAATAGGATATAAAATGCATTAATAGGCAAATACAAAATTTACTAAAGTCCCAAGTTTGTTCGGGATTTGAACCCGTGTCATCTAAAATTACCGAACCGTAAGTTCTACCACTCGGCCATAAATTTTCTCTGATAAATGATCAAACGTTTGTTTCTCCAGTGTGTTCGTTCACATGAGCGAGAAAACGTTTTATCGTTAGCATATTGTAGACCTTTTACAGTTTTAAAAGATGACATATTATCTGTATGACCAAAAATTACGTCGTAGGCTAGCCTTTTAAGTTCTTTTAGCTGTTATGAGAAAAAATAAATTCAAGTGAAAGCGCCGCCGCGTTTGTCGAACTCTAGTTCAACATGCCAGAATAAAACCCAATTTTAGAACAATGCGTGCCACTCGGTGTGCCAAAACACTTAATTCTAAACATCAATATTTCGTTCAAAAACATCTCAAAACGCTTTGTGACATTTTGAAAAGCCGTGAATATCAAGGCCACTGGAACCAGGATCGTAACTGAAACGCGCTGCATGATATCTCTCAATATCTCTCATGTTTTTAAAAACTCTTTCTGTATGGAACCCCATGAAGTTTTTTTTTCTATTTTTTTTTACAGAACTGCTTTTGAAATTACGATTGGAATTATTATACAGATTTATATAAATTCAGTCATTCTGTTGGATAGCCTAATATTTGTTCCTTTGTGTAAAATGGAAATGCATTGAAATTGTATTTTATAAATAGCCCGTGTTTATTCGGGATTTGAACCCGTGTCATCTAAATTATAGAAAGCACTTAAGTTCTACCACTCGACCACAACTTTTCTCACTCAGAATTGCCCAAAACTTCGGTTGTTCATCAGTCAGTGTGCGCGCACACGAGAGAAGCGCTCTTCAATCCTCTCATTCCTCAATAGTTTAGCGTTATTGCACCTAATTTATTTCCACTGACTGCGAGAGGCCTATTTTAACTTTTGATTCATAAAATGTTCTGCTCTATAAGTTTGTTATGTTCTGTTTAAATGTACTTGTACTTAATTAAGTTTTGCTTTCGTTAAATTTAACCGAATCTGTTGTAGGCTAAATTATTTTTATTTTTATTATTTTTTGTTCTAAAAGTTTGTTCTATTCTGTTTCGTTTGTTTATTTTAATTTTATTTTATACATATTCAATCAGTCTCATTCTTGTTTTTGTTTTTTTACAAGACCTTGTGCTGTGTTTTTTAATAAACAGATACAAACAGAGATAGGCTATATAGCCTAATAGTTCGTACAAATAAACGTCTATATGTATAGGCTACTACTATGTATACTATAAATTGTATGATCGTTTGTTTAAATAACATTAACAAAATTTTCTGTCTTTAATAATAAAATTATTACTTTAACATGCAGTTTCAACTTCACCAAATCTTTGTTTGTTTCATTATTGTAGCCTACAGAAAATGCAAATAGCTCTTGTTTTAATTTTTCATGTTTGTTGCTTATTTGGAAATTGCCATAGTTGTAGTATTTCATCCTTACTGTTAATTGACATAGCCCAGCACTAACGTTTAAAAATGCGGCAATTGCGGCTGTTTTGCTAAATGCCCCTTTGCGCCACCTGGCGGTCATTTCGCGAACGACTTTGAAATGCGGCTAGTTTATTTTTACCGCGGCACGACTCGCGGCGGTAATAGGCATTCTGGTTGGCTACCTACTGTATATTGCGTGAATGACGGGTGGTTGGGCAGATATTGTGTTTTGCGGTAGGTGATATGCCATACGGAACCGTTGCCACTGTAACTGCTTTAACGCACCAGTGGGGCTCGACAGCCTTAGTCAAACGGGTTGGCGCGTATGGTTGGGTTGCGGAGAGATCGTGAGATTGTGGTTAGGTCTCAGCCGCAGGAGGGATGTAGAGGTCAGTAAGCTGGGCTGAGTTGAGTGGGGGACGGAGGGGGGTGACTCTGGGACGCCAGAGTCACTGTCGAGCCCTCTTGAGGTGTCGTGGGCTAGTCGACGAAACACTGAGGACGGAAGGTGCCCACTTGAAGACCCTAGAGATGTCCCCTACTCGGCTCAATCCAGACGGTTGTCGTGCTGGTCCACTAGGGAGACCACACTGTAGTTGCAGCCGTCGTGTGTGCTGACGCGCCAAGTACACTGCAGCCGTTAACGCCGGACAGAAGGGGAGTCACACCCTCATATGGAAAGAAGCGTAAATGGATGGAGAAGCATAGTTTACTGTAAAGCTACGTCTTAGTGTTGCTTATCTTGGCGAAAGCCGAGTACAAATCAGCATGAAGTTTTAACATCTACTCTTGTGTAATGGAAATCATGCACGGTTCGACATGATAATCGATCGTTAGATTTAATCAGCGCAATTTACTGCAATGCTTTTTCCCCTTAGTTGATCAGAACAAAAATGGATGTTACTTATTCAGATTACATTATCCGGTGACAATTCTTATGTTGGTCAAACTTTCAAAAAGTGAATCTGTGATTCTGAATGGCAGTATCCACACAGCTCGGTGATTGACAGCAGCACTCTCCTCAAAACACTGTGTTCATCCGCGCAATTTCATGCCGATGTACAACTCACGTAAAGGTGATAATTCCGCGAATAACTGCAGTTACAGATTTCGAACAGAGATGTCGACAAAGAGGAAAAGCTACGGACTGTAGTTTTAAAGAAGATCAAAATGGCGGACAGGAAGTTCGGCCAACTATGGCAAAATTGGTATCCATGTTCTTGGGATGACCCATCAAATCTATTAAGACCAGTTTAATTTAGGCGTGTGCACGAATAGTAGAATATTTTATATAAATAAAAATACTATTCGAATTTTACTATTTTGCTTTGCTATTTATGATAAATCTCAAGCACTAAAACTTACAGTTATAATTAAATGCACTGGGTAGCGCTGTGGGGCGCGTTTAACAAGTTTATTGTATCTGATCACATAATGCTTTGAATTACTTTAATGAAAATTATCTTACAAAATGGAATTACTTTTGATAAAATAAATGAATGAAACTGAGTTATCATAATATCACCCCGACAATGACAAAATCCAAACACCAGTCCAATGAGAAACAGGGTTTCTGCAGGATTTAGTCAGTCAAATTTAAGACTTTTTAAGACCTTTTTATGACCATTATGATTTAAATTTATGACCTACACGGATTACGAAAAGTAACTTCCTTTCAAAAGTCTTTTTTTTTTTTTGGGGGGGGACTTTCATTAAAAGTAACAAGTTTCATTATTTAAAGGTTCCATTTTCTTAAGAGTAACAAACTGAAGGCTCCCTTTTCCTAAGTATCAATAACACAGGAACAACACTTAACAATTATCACGATAATATATCAGTCAATATCGATAATTATCACGATAAATGTCAAATCTTTATTTCTTTCAAGTTTAAAGGCAGAATTTTGCTCCTAACTGAAAGATGTAGAAACCAGGGTACTCTTTATTGCCAAACAGGTGAACATTTCACAAATCTGATGTAAAACATTCAAACATTTGTTATTTGTCCTTAACAAAATAAATATCTTTATTGGAAAATTAATTTCTTAGTTTCTGCATACATGGGGGATATTGTTTCAAGTCTTGAAACAGGTTTGTGTTGCCTGACTTTGATGGAATGTATCTTCATGAAATGTATGAAAAACAGTAGTAGCCTAAATACATTAAATATTGTAATTATATTCCATTAGTGCTTTAATACATTGTCTACATTAATAATATAATACAATTCAGTATATCCCACATTTCATGGTGCAGTTAATATACTAGGCTAACGTTACAGTAAATCCCTGGTAAATTATGTGAATTTGTGAAAGCTTCTGACTGTATCGTTGCGCACAGTATTTTTCCTGTTTGTCAGCGCTGTTTCATCTGCCTTTAAACTGGTTTAAATCACTGAGACATTTGTGTTCTTCACTGAATTCAAGCGCTTCTCACTGGATCCCGTGACCGAGACCGATCAGAGTAAACGTGGCTGCATCCCGATTCGCCTACTTATACTACGCCCTAAAAGTATGTACTCTTTTTGTGAAGAAAAAGTACATACTTTTGAGTGTGTAGCAAAAGAGTAGGCAAGCTTTGGGACATACTACTCCGCCATCTTTAACGGACAGCTCTGTCGCGTGCGCCCTGTCACCGTAAACTGCCCTGTCAATCATCTAGTCACAGTTAAAATCCTCCATTCAATCTAATTTAATTTCCTACTGTTTCTGAGAGAAGTGTAAAAGCTCTTTCATCTGCCCGTCGTGGGTCTTTATGCGGAGACTCTCCTCATGTGTTTGCAATTTGAATGTAATGATGCATTTAAAAGTTAATGGTTAAACGTATCTATACAAAAGTTCACAATGCTGATGCAGATGCAATATAATGTAGACAACATTGAATAAATAAATTTTTGTCAGGTTAGATACTGGTAATTAATCACTCAAACCCCTTTATCTAAACCTCTCTACATAACCGCCGGACTCGCGCGTCCTCCATGTCTGTAGTTTTTAAACACTTTTCACTCGTGTTTGTAGTTCTAATCGAATCCTCGTCCAACGCGCGATGGGTTGTGGGCAATATCAGCCATTAGAGTGTGCATCGATCTACACTTCGGATTCTGACCGGATATAGTAGACCATCCGGGTATCTTTGGAACACTCATTTCAACATACTACGATTTGGGACGTACTAATTCTACTTTCGAATACTATTGAGGACGGATAGTATGCGAATTGGGACGGAGCACGTGTCTGCTCTAGTGAGCTCGCGCTGCCGTTTGGACTTTGAGCCGAGCGGATAATAGTCCGTGAGGGCGCAGTTCAAATGAGTTTCATTCCGCTTTTGGCGCATAAACATTATCGAACATTTACCAAACTCTTGAAATCGTTTAATCGACAAAAAATTATTGCGCGATAATAATATCGTTATCGTTTAATGCCCAGCCATAATTTCAGTTAAACTAAGCAGTGACTCACCGACATCAGTTACAGTAATAAGCTGAGGAGACTCTTGCGAGTTTGGAGTTTGCGCGGGTTTCTGTGAAAGTCTTTCCGACAAGTCTGTTTGCTGCACTGCCGCACGGCCCAGGACCGCTGTGATAGATTCCTCCTCAGACAGAACTACAACAGGCGAAACGAATGAATGCCGCCGCCAGTGCATTTTCGTGGGGAAAAGGCGATGGTAGAACCAATGAATGAATGAGCATATCAATTTAAGACGTGGCTAAATGTAATTTATGACCTTGTATGGAAAATCCAGACGTTTTTATGACTTTTTATGGCCTAAAATTCAAATTATTAAATTTAAGACGTTTTATGACTTTTTATGACTCCGCGGAAACCCTGGAGAAAAGACAGCTGTCCATCACTGCATTCATGACAGGTAAGCGCTACTGTACCTAGAGTGAGCTGAGAAGATAACTTATCTGATTGAAAAATTGTTGTTTTTTATTGACGAGAGGACGGTAGCTCAGATGACAGTCACTTTTTATTACCTCCTTCTTTATCGTTGCACGTGTACACAAAACATCAACATAAATTACATCCCTCTTCTTTTAGCTTTTCTTTTCCTTAAATGTTTGTTATTCCTCCTGAACAGGTTTTCATCAGGTGTTCTGACCACAAAGGATCTAGGATGTTTCCTTTGGACTACAGCAGGTTGCCAAGACTCTTCTTTCTGCATTCTGGTCCTCTCTCAAGTCAAGTCAAGTCACCTTCATTTATATAGCACTTTTAACAATATAGATTTTTTCAAAGCAGGTTTACAGTGATAATAGGAAATTAAAGTAACAGAGATTGTTTTGGCTTTACAGCAGCTCTAGAATAAAGTTATTGTCTAGCTAAAGTTAGTTTTGATTGATTCACTTCAGTTGCAACGATCATTAGCAATCTCCAGGTTGCAGTTCCGGTAAGAGGTATGTCTACCTGTCATAATAAAACTTTAGCTTTCTCTGTCATTCTTTGAGCTTTCTTTGCCCTTTTTTCATGGCATTGGATGCAAGCAGTGCAGAAGGCAACTTTGTCCTGAGACGTCGCCCCATCAATAGCTGTGCAGGAGACAAGTCTATCCCTTCTATTGGTGTGCTGCAATACTCAAGTAGTGCTACATATGCATCCCAGTTGTTACTTTGTGATTTATTCAACATATTCTTTACAGTCCTTTCTGTTTGACATTTAGATCGTACGTAACCAGGACTGGATGTTATATGCTTGAAGTCCCACTTCTCAGCAAGGATAGCGCACTCAGCACTAGCATATTGAGGTCCATTGTCAGATACTACAACATCTGGAATCCTATGCCTTGCAAAAGACTTCATCTCCAGGATCACTCCTCGGCTTGTAGTGCCAGTGAGGTTTCTAATCTCTGGATATTTTGAAAAGTTATCCACACACAACAGTAATACAAACCCTTTATGATAAAAAATATCTGTCCCAATCTTCTCCCATGGTCGTCCAGGTAATGCGTGTGGCATCAGTGGCTCTCTCTGGTTGTTTTTGTTATCGTTGCAAACCCCGCATATGGACACTGTCTCTTAAAGGGGTGGTTTGGAATTTTGGACATCGGGCCTCATTTCCAAGTGAGCCTTAGTGTTATTTATCAGTGGAGACAGTTTAAAAAAAATTTCATCCAGTCGTCCCAGTTGCATAGTTCGCCGGTGCTAGGCTAGCGCGAGTCAACGGTATCGTTTTAGCCTGCCATTAAAAACAGTTTTACCCAGTCCACAGTACACCAAAAGCAAATCAATTATAACGCCAGACTATCGATGTAAGTGTCTGTTGAGAGAATAATGTTAGAAATCAAACTATACTTTTCATCTCAATGATTGCATTACATTTACAGGAATTAGTTTCTCAGCAGCGGCGGAATTTTACTTCGCTCCGGTAGTACTGCGCTGAAAAGTAAACACAAAACAGAAGCGCGTGACAGTCGGTACGTCTAGCTATAGCTAGCTAGTAGTAGTAGTTGAGGTAAACGAAGGCAACATGGTGATTCGGTGTGCATTTCGAAATTGCAAGAACAAATCTAAGTGTTCATCGAGAAGTTTCCACAAATTTCCTTTTAAAGATCCAGAAAGGAAAACTTGGATTATTTCTGCGGGCTTGGACAAGGAGACACCGGCAGAGACTCTAAAACAATTGAGAATTTGCAGTGATCATTTTAGACCAGACGACTTTAAAGAACCATTTAATCGAAACGGTCACAGGTTTATGACAAGGAATGCAGTTCCAGTCATCTTTCCAGATGCACCAACAGCTACAGATGTACAGGTAATTTATTTTGTTAGGCTACTCTAGCTAGCTAATGAAGCTAGTCCCTTTCATAACTGATAGATCGACACTGACAACGTTAGTGGAGATAACGTTACAGTTCAATGCATTGTGTAGAGTGACAATAGTAATAAGAGTATAGTTATGTTTTGAATTGGTCCAACAGTCTGTCAAACATATTAGTCGTATTGTCTTTACAATCCACTAAAGTAGTTTATTTGTCTTTATGTTTGTGTGTAGCAATATATGATATTTATATACACTCACCTAAAGGATTATTATGAACACCTGTTCAATTTCTCAATGCAATTATCTAATCAACCAATCACATGGCAGTTGCTTCAATGCATTTAGGGGTGTGGTCCTGGTCAAGACAATCTCCTGAACTCCAAACTGAATGTCAGAATGGGAACGAAAGGTGATAAGCAATTTTGAGCGAGGCATGGTTGTTGGTGCCAGACGGGCCGGTCTGAGTATTTCACAATCTGCTCAGTTACTGGGATTTTCACGCACAACCATTTCTAGGGTTTACAAAGAATGGTGTGAAAAGGGAAAAACATCCAGTATGCGGCAGTCCTGTGGGCGAAAACGCCTTGTTGATGCTAGAGGTCAGAGAAGAATGGGCAGACTGATTCAAGCTGATAGAAGAGCAACTTTGACTAAAATAACCACTCGTTACAACCGAGCAGTGTTGGGCAAGTTACTTTAAAAAAGTAATTAGTTATAGTTACTAGTTACTTCTGACAAAAAGTAACTGAGTTAGTAACTGAGTTACATTATTACAAAAGTAACTAATTACCTGGGAAAGTAACTATTGCGTTCCTTTAAAAAAAAATAGAAAAAAAATTTAAATAGAAAAAAATATTATTATAAAACATTGTACACTAATCTACACTATTTTAATGTTGCTGTGGGACAATGTGAGATACACCTATTAAGTTAGATATTAAAATAGTATCATTACTATAGTGGAACAACTAAACACAATAGATGGTTTAGAACTTTTAATATTATTGCACACCACAACTGGCCAACAAATAAGTCTAAAAATAAATTATGCTTCTTAAGAAATTTACCAAAAAATAAATAAATAAAAAAGTAATAAAAAAAATACATACACACAAACTCTTTGCAGTGCAAATTCAAATTATAAAACTCACACACCTTTACAACTGGAGGACATACTGTATAGCCTATTGAAGTATTTTCTTCCTCAGAAAAGTAAAGAGTTTAACAAAAAGTGCTCTCAATATAATACGGAACAATGTACCAACATAAATAATAATAATAAAATATAATATTTTGGGGTTTTATTTTTATAACCTACAGAGAACGTCATCATTAGAGGTTATTTAAGCCAAATTCTAGTCGTGTCTGCCGCTGGTGCCGCACGTGTTCACAACCGGTCAAACAAAGATGTTTTCTGGGAGTGTTCCCTGCAGGTTATTCTTGTGTTTTATTTTATAACCATGCAAACAAATTAAAACGTTGCAGATGACCAATATGCTACAGATATTATTCTAATGCTGAAATGTGTAGCCTACTTTATTTATAAACAATTAAGCTCAGACACACCCGGTCTCTCTCGCGCACTATCGAGCGCGCTCTCGGACACGGTCTCTCTCGCGCACTATCAAGCGCGCTCGCTTTAGTCCAGTCCGGCGCCTCATAAACACACGCACCCCACCAGAGAAAAAACGTTTCAGGTCCAATGGCGGAGAGAGAGCCTACTCGGATGAAAACCGCTTCAGTGATCTCAATTATAGTAACGGCATATTTTATTGTCAGTAACGGTAACGGCGTTGTAACGGAGGAAACAGTAATTACTTTGATTACTCGTTACTGAAAAAAATAACGCCGTTAGTAACGCCGTTTATTTATAACGCCGTTATTCCCATCACTGCAACCGAGGTATGCAGCAAAGCATTTGTGAAGCCACAACACGCACAACCTTGAGGCGGATGGGCTACAACAGCAGAAGACCCCACCATGTACCACTCATCTCCACTGCAAATAGGAAAAAAAGTCTACAATTTGCAAGAGCTCACCAAAATTGGACAGTTGAAGACTGGAAAAATGTTGCCTGGTCTGATGAGTCTCGATTTCTGTTGAGACATTCAGATTGTAGAGTCAGAATTTGGCGTAAACAGAATGAGAACATGGATCCATCATGCCTTGTTACCACTGTGAAGGCTGGTGGTGGTGGTGTAATGGTGTGCGGGATGTTTTCTTGGCACACTTTAGGCCCCTTAGTGCCAATTGAGCATCGTTTAAATGCCACAGCCTACCTGAGCATTGTTTCTGACCATGTCCATCCCTTTATGGCCACCATGTACCCATCCTCTGATGGCTACTTCCAGCAGGATAATGCACCATGTCACAAAGCTTGAATCATTTCAAATTGGTTTCTTGAACATGACAATGAGTTCACTGTACTAAAATGGCCCCCACAATCACCAGATCTCAACCCAATAGAGCATCTTTGGGATGTGGTGGAACGGGAGCTTTGTGCCCTGGATGTGCATCCCACAAATCTCCATCAATTGCAAGATGCTATCCTATCAATATGGGCCAACATTTCTAAAGAATGCTTTCAGCACCTTGTTGAATCAATGCCACGTAGAATTAAGGCAGTTCTGAAGGCGAAAGGGGGTCAAACACAGTATTAGTATGGTGTTCCTAATAATCCTTTAGGTGAGTGTAATTCTTCATGTGTATTCCGGCTCATACGGTTCGTTGAATTACACACATTCCTCGTCTTCATCGTCTTCAAAGTCCGAAACGATGGTATTGCTTTCAAACGTTGCCATAGTCCTATGTCTTGCTATTACATATATCATACATTATACTACTTACATCGATAGTCTGGCGTTATAATTGATTTGCTTTTGGTGTACTGTGGAGTGGGTAAAACTGTTTTTAATGGCAGGCTAAAATGATACCGTTGACTCGCGCTAGCCTAGCACCGGCGAACTATGCAACTGGGACGACTGGATGATTTTTTTTTTAAACTGTCTCCACTGATAAAAAACACTAAGGCTCACTTGGAAATGAGGCCCGATGTCCAAAATTCCGAACCACCCCTTTAAATATGTGATATTTAGAATTTATTATTAGAAGGATTAACCTCTTGAGATGAATCATCTCGTTTTCGAGATATGTGCAGACATATTGGCCAATACATAATGTCTCTGCCTCTTGTTTTGAACTTCATGATTCCGAGGTGAGACTCATGTATTTTGCTGAGCATTTCTTGTCTAAGCTGCTGTGAAACAATGAGCTTATTGGCCTTTAATAATAGATCATCAACATAGTTAGGTGCTCTATACACATTCTCCAGCAACACATTGCATTCAGCACCAGTATCAAGTTTAACTGTGACATTTCTCTTATTATTTTGAGAATTTCAAGTCCAATCGTTTTCATTCACATTTTAAAAGGTAATAGATTTTGTATCGTTGACCTGCTCTTGAACATATACTCGGTCTGTTCAACTGTGTGCATTCTTTTACCCTGACTCGTATGGCTCTTGGAACTGCACATTTTAAAGATGTGATTTTTCTTTTGACAGTTCTTACATGTTTTCCCAAAGGCAGGACAATTTCTATATTCATGCTTGTTGCCACATTTGCAGCATTTCTTTTTTGTCATTACACTCTGGTCCGTTTTACCATCTCATTTCTTTGGCTTCACCATTTTGACTCTGTGTACCTCCATCTCATCCTTCATCGCTTTCATCTGAATTGATGTAATCTCACTTCGTAACATTGTAACTATAAACTTTTATTCCTAAACTTCTGCAACCATGTTATGTTTTATATTGATGAGAGGACTTAAAACTGTAGCTCAGATGCCAGTCACTTTTTATTACCTCCTTCCTTCATTGCACGTGACTATTACGGATGCCCAAGGGGCACACAATACAGCCACATATATGACATGATTGAGACATAAGCTTCCTTTAAGTTTCGCTAAGGGAGACGGATTTAAGAACAGAAAACACAAAGTGCTGTTAGAAACCTTGCATATCTGTGTCCCTGTAACATCTGTCAGCGCAGCGCGTTTTCTCATCCGAGCATGTGAAAAAATTAGGGCTGTCAGTTAAGCGCGTTATTAACGGCGTTAAAGCAAACCCATTTTAAAGGAACACTCCACCGTTTTTTGAAATAGGGCTTATTCACATTCTTTCCTACATTTAGATAGGTGTGCAAATGCATTTTTGTCTCAGAGCATGCATTGTTTTAGTTTGACAGGGTCGGCGTTAGCTTAGCTTAGCACAATGAATGGAATCCTTTGTTGCCAGTTAGCATGTCCTGAGTAAAAGTGATTAAAAAAACAAACAAAAAACACGTAATTACTTCTTGTGGCCTGCGTATTCACAACGAGTACAAATAGCGATGCAGATGAACACTAGGCGATTTCCTATGCAGATATTGACTTGGGACTATATTAGGGGGAAGCACAGGCGAAGCACTGCTGCTTAGGCGAAGCACTGCTACTTGGGCACAGAGATATCACGCAACACATGAAATCCCACGACTTCCCTAGTAAACATACCGGCGTGAATAGTAGCTGCCTGACTATTTTCCTTACAGTACATGACTGGCGATGAACATGGCTGATTTTGTGAGAGACGAAGAGGATGACTTCTCAGACAGTCAAGAGCCAGAGCCATACCTATTTGAACCAGAGTTTACAGAAGAGGAGCTGCGTGCTTTAGAAATCGACCGACAGGAGGAGGAGGTTGCGATCGCTCAACAGCCTGAGGACATGAGGATGAGAGCCAACACGAACTGGTGGTGTGAATGTGGGGGAATATGCCAACCTATGCTGACTGAAATAGAGTGTCTGTGCTGTGGAGAGTGGTCACGCCGGTATGTTCTTCTTCTTCTTTTGTTTTTTTTTATGTAAAAAACTTTTGTATGTTTATGGAAGTCGTGGGATTTCATGTGTTGCGTGATATCTCTGTGCCCAAGTAGCAGTGCTTCGCCTAAGCAGCAGTGCTTCGCCTGTGCTTCCCCCTAATATAGTCCCAAGTCAATATCTGCATAGGAAATCGCCTAGTGTTAATCTGCATCGCTATTTGTACTCGTTGTGAATACGCAGGCCACAAGAAGTAATTACGTGTTTTTTTTTGTTTTTTTTATCACTTTTACTCAGGACATGCTAACTGGCAACAAAGGATTCCATTCATTGTGCTAAGCTAAGCTAACACCGACCCTGTCAAACTAAAACAATGCATGCACTGAGACAAAAATGCATTTGCACACCTATCTAAATGTAGGAAAGAATGTGAATAAGCCCTATTTAAAAAACGGTGGAGTGTTCCTTTAACGCGATTCATTTTTTTATCACAAGATTAACGGTCTTTTTGGCCTAGCAAAATTTGTAGTTCTTTTCCCATGCTTTTGCAACAGGACGCGGCATGCGCGGCGCTGCGCTATGAAACCCATTCATTTCTTTTCATTCATTTGACCGCACACACCGCGTTTTCTCATCCGAGCATGTGAAAAAATTAGGGCTGTCAGTTAAACGTGTTATTAACGGCGTTAACGCAAACCCATTTTAACACGATTAATTTTTTTATCGCGAGATTAACGGCCTTTTTGGCCTAGCAAACTTTGAAGTTTTTTTCCCATGCTTTTGCAACAGGACGCGGCATGCGCGGCGCTGCGCTATGAAACCCATTCATTTCATTTATTTGACCGCACACAGCGCGGTCAAAATTCTAAATAGTTCAACTTTTGCAGCTGTGACGATTACCAGCGCGGCATGCAAAAAGTTTTGAAAACTGGCGTAGCGCCGCGCATTCCGCGTCCTGTGTGAAAGCACTGGATCTAGCTAGACCGGAAACCACACACTTGTTTGGGCTTGCGAGCCGGCCAAATAATAGGGCTGAGTCCCAATTCGCCTACTTATACTACGCCCTAAAAGTATGTACTCTTTTTGTGAAGAAAAAGTACATACTTTTGAGTGTGTAGCAAAAGAGTAGGCAAGCTTTGGGACATACTACTCGTCACGTGCATCCTGTCACCGTAAACTGCCCTGTCAATCATCTTGTTACAGTTAAAATCCTCCATTCAATCTAATTTAATTACCTACAGTTTCGGAGAGAAGTGTAGAAGCACGTTCATCTGCCAGTAGTGGGTCTTTCATGCGGAGACTCTCCTCGTGTGTTTGCAATTTGAATGTAATGATGGATTTAAAAGTTAATGGCTAAACGTATCTTTACAAAAGTTCACAATGCTGCTGATACAATATAATGTAGACAACACTGAATAAATAAATTTTCGTCAGGTTAGATACTGTCAATTAATCACTCAAACCCCTTTATCTAAACCTCTCTACATAACCGCTGGACTCGCGCGTCCTCCATGTCTGTAGTTCTCTTACGAGAGGTTCTCTCGTATTGCGTAAGCTAGCTTACGCTACGGGAAAGATTCATCTTTTATGAGAAATTGAAGCCAAAAAATTATCCTATAATTTTGTATCCATTGTCAACGCAGTTCAGCTGCAGCAGACCATGAGCGGGCTAGCTAGCAGCTCATTGGTTCGCTCACAGGGAACTGCTTAAGCCTATGAGGAGACGCGAATGAACTCTCGGCCAATGAGAGTCAGACATGCTCTCATTGCGTCAGAACCCGCCGAGTAGGGCGTTGTCAGAGAGTATAAATATCGGCGTCATAGGCTGTAACTCTGATTTTCATCTCTTCAGCGAGGCTACACGCATCTGCTGATCTTGAGAGAAGCCGCCGTCGTTGAAAAGGCAACTTAACGAGCATCTGGGAGACTGAGGAAGCCGGCCGTCTTCGCCACCTTCAGCCGTCCTGCGAGCTAGCGCCATCCGACGGATTTGTATCCTTTTTACAAAAGCTTCCTATATTGTATCCTAAAGAGCTGAGCGTCTTTTTCAAGATGTCTCTAAAAATTTCCTGCGGTTCTAGCCGCGCTCCCCTCGAGGGCGGAGACCGCCACGTCATCTGCGCTCTCTGCCTCGGATTGGAGCATGCCGAGCTCACCCTCGCCGACGGCGGCTGCGAGCTCTGCGAAAACATGCCGTTGTCGACCCTGCCGGCTCGACTTCAGGTCACTAAACATGCTTCCGCGGCGCCTCTGACTTCGCCGCGGAAGAAACGCCGCTCTCAGAGGCCGCCGGAACCCCAGCCTGAAGCGTTCATCCCGCCGGAGCCTGTCGCCTCCCGCTCTCCGTCGCTTCCGGACATACAGCTGCTGCAGAGTGGCCGCTCTGTTGCCTCAGATGACGCCGCGGACATCAAGGAGACATGTTCGCTTCTCGCTTCAGACAGTGAGGAATGGTCCGGTTCTCACGCCTCCTCGGCCCGAGAATCCACCGGGACCCGCGCTGTTATCGAGGAGGAATTTATGACGCCTCCTCTCTCAGGCCGTCGAACGCCTCGGGCTCGAGTGGTCCCCTCCCCCCGAGCAGACCACCAACCGTATGGACGGCAGCTACTTCCGCCAGCGTTCGACTCCCGCCACTAAGCGGGCCGCGCCCTTTCTGCCTGAACTGCACGCGGAACTCGTGAAGTCCTGGAATGCCCCGCTCTCTGCTAGAACTCGCTCTGACGCTTCCACCCCGCTTCGCGTTGTGGATGGAGCCGCAGAGAAGGGCTATTTCTCCATTCCCCCTGTAGAGGACCTGGTCGCCGCACATCTGTGCCCGCCCTCCACGAGATGGCGTTCATCACCTGTGCTTCCCTCTAAAAGCCTGCAGAGCGACTTCTAGCTTTCACGCCCGCGCTTATTCAGCCGCCGGCCAAGCAGCCTCTGCACTTCACTCCATGTCCGTCCTGCAGATTCTACAGGGTGACAAACTTCGCGAATGGGATGAGAGTGGAAGAAATTCTCCTCCAGTCGCGGATTTGTGGAGCGCCACGGACCTTGCCCTTCGCGCTACAAAATCTGCCGCTCAAGCCCTAGGGAAATGCATGGCCGCCATTTGTGTGTCTGAGAGACATTTGTGGCTCACACTCGCCGACATGGGAGATTCTGAGCGCGCCGCTTTTCTCAACGCCCCGCTCTCTCCAGCCGGCCTCTTCGGATCTGCCGTCACGGGTATCGTCGACCGTTTTTCCGAAGTACAGAAAGCCTCCCAGGCCATGAACCTCTTTCTGCCTCGTCGCGCTAGCTCCTCTGCAGGCCGCTCACGTGACCAGCCTCCTGCACGAGCCCCACCCCAGCGCCCAGCTCAGCACAGTCAGACTTCTCAGCGGTGCCAGGGCGGCCGCCCGCGTTCTCGCTCTGACAGCCGCCACAGACCGCCGCCGCCTCGGGGGCCTCGGCCTAGGAGCGCGCTGAAACATGATCACTCGAAGTCTGCCTAACACAGCTGAGAAAAAGACGGCGCTCTCCCGCCGCGGCCGGACCGCCGTCAAAGTTTCGCCCTCTGTTAGTCCCCGCGCACGCGGCTACTACAGCAGTGTATTCCGCCATTACCAAGCCGGTCTCTTTTCCCGCTTGCATGAGCACAAACGCCGTTTTCACGGTGATCCAGAAAAATCGCAAAAAGAGCATAAAAGCCTCTTGTGTAGAAAATGTGCCCACAACACAGTGTTCACTCATACACAAAAGCACTTCAGTTCCCGTGTCTCACACAGAGTCCACTCTCATAAAGCGGTTCCAAATCGCTCGAGTTTCAGGGTGCATAAGCACGCCCACGAGCCCGTGTGCGCGTCCCCCCCTCTTTTCACTCCGTTACACGGCCCAAAAACTCCTCTCTGAGCATAAGTCCCTATGTGCTATGTGTAGCGACGGGGACCATGTAGCCATTCACCCCCTAGCGTTACGCTTCAAAGCGTGGGAAGCTATTCCGGGAATTTCCCAGTGGGTACTAAACACAATAAGGCTAGGCTATCGCTTACAGTTTCACCGCCGCCCTCCACGTTTTCGAGCACGGCTAGTGACGCTGCTCCGTTCAGAGATAGCAAAGTTTTTGTGCAAAAGGGCTATAGAGAGAGTTCCTCTGTCTATGAGCGAGTCGGGGTTTTACGGCCGTTATTTTCTTGTTCCCAAGAAAGACGGCGGCCTCAGACCAATCTTAGACCTCAGATTTCTGAACAAAGTTCTCATGAAGAGACCGTTCAAAATGCTCACTATCAGAAAACTCCTCGCGCATGGGCGCCAGGGGGACTGGTTCATTTCACTAGATCTGAAAGATGCGTACTTTCAGATTCAGATAAATCCCCTTCACAGGCCATTCTTACGTTTCGCCTTCGAAGGCCAGGTTTATCAATACACCGTCCCTCCGTTCGGCCTATCATTAGCGCCCCATATGTTCACGAAGTGCATAGATGCGGCGCTCGCCCCCCTGCGGAGTCAGGGGCTGCGAATACTGAACTATTTGGACGACTGGCTGATTTTGGCACAATCACAGAGAGAGCTATTGTCTCATCGTACAGTTCTCCTCGACCATCTGAAAGCCCAGTCAGACTATCTCCTTCGTGGGTATAGAGTTAGACTCGGTCACGATGACGGCTCGTCTGTCAACACAGCGCGCGCGCCGTGTTCAGCGTCTCGCCGCATCTTTTCAGATGAACAGACTCACACCTCTGAAAACGTTTCAGAAGGCGTTGGGTTACATGGCCTCAGCCTCCGCGGTGCTCCAGCTGGGGTTACTGCGCATGCGCCCGCTTCAGTTCTGGTTGAAGAGCCGTGTGTCTCACCGCGCGTGGACCACGGGCCGCCAGCTGATAAAAAGTAACGCAGACCTGTATCACAGCTCTGCAGCGATGGACTGGTTTCCGGAGCTCACTCAGCTGTCACAGACAGCCCCGTGGCCCATTCCAGTCAGAGCAGATCTCCTCTCCCAAGCTCGCGGCACGATATGGCACCCCCACCCAGAGCGCTGGGCGCTACACGCATGGGTGATCAACAACTACCCGTTGCTTTGCGAGAGGGAGTGTTAAACACGATCATGCAGGCTAGAGCGGCCTCTACGAGAAGGCTCTATGCGTCTAAATGGTCTGTGTTCTCAAAATGGTGCACCAACAGAAAATTGGACCCACGGTCATGCGAGGTTCCTTCCTTGCTAAACTTTCTCCAAGAGATGCTGGACAAGGGCAGGTCCCCGTCCACTCTCAAGGTGTATGTGGCAGCCGTCGCAGCGTTCGTTGAACCCCGGCACGGCCAGTCACTGGGCAAACACGGCTTGGTCATCCGCTTCCTCAGGGGAGCTAGAAGGATGAACCCCCCACGCCCCCTTTCGGTGCCGATTTGGGATTTTTCCATAGTTCTCGAACCTATGAAAGCCCCCCCATTCGAACCACTAAACACCGTGGACCTCAAATACCTTTCGCTCAAAGCCATTTTTCTGCTTGCGCTCGCATCAGTAAAACGCGTGGGAGACCTTCACGCGCTGTCCACTAGCGCTTCCCGTCTTGAGTTGGGCCCAATGACTCCTTAGTCGTTCTCAAACCTAGACATGGTTATGTCCCAAAAGCGATTGGTACCCCGTTCAGGGGTAGAGACGATCTGAGCAGCTGTTCGGTGGGCGCACCAAGGGGTTGGCCGCCTCGAAACAGACCCTATCCAGATGGATAGTTGATGCCATTGCAGCCGCATACGCGTCAAAAGACCTGCCATGCCTTCTGGGCATCAGGGCTCATTCCACTAGAGGCATGGCCTCATCGTGGGCATGGTCCAGCGGAATTTCCATTCATGACATTTGTGTGGCAGCAGGATGCTTCCCCTTCCACCTTTGTCAGATTTTATAATATCGAAGTTCCCGCCTTGCAGGCTAAACTACTAGCTATTTAGTATGTTACAGTTTCTCTGGTGAGCTGCACTAAAAAAGAGTTATTCACACAGACCGGTTCCCGCTCTGTCCCTCTTATCAGGTGCTTAGTACTACACAGTCACCGGCCCGCTCCGCTGACCCTGTCACATGTACATATATTCATTCCCACTATCAAGGGTTCCCCCGGGTCTCCCCTGGGACTCATAAGTGGATGCTTAGCACGCACGGCGTTGACCAGGTGTTCCCGTAGCGTAAGCTAGCTTACGCAATACGAGAGAACCTCTCGTAAGAGAAAGAAATCGGTTACGTAACGTAACCTCGGTTCTCTCTAGATGAGGGAACGAGTATTGCGTTCCTGGCCGTGCTTGTGCTACTAGCGTTTCTCGCTTCATTCTATGAAAACCAGAGTTACAGCCTATGACGCCGATATTTATACTCTCTGACCACGCCCTACTCGGCGGGTTCTGACGCAATGAGAGCATGTCTGACTCTCATTGGCCGAGAGTTCATTCGCGTCTCCTCATAGGCTTAAGCAGTTCCCTGTGAGCGAACCAATAAGCTGCTAGCTAGCCCGCTCATGGTCTGCTGCAGCTGAACTGCGTTGACAATGGATACAAAATTATAGGATAATTTTTTGGCTTCAATTTCTCAGAAAAGATGAATCTTTCCCGTAGCGTAAGCTAGCTTACGCAATACTCGTTCCCTCATCTAGAGAGAACCGAGGTTACGTTAGGTAACCGATTTTTTTTTTTTAACACTTTTCACTCGGGTTTGTAGTTCTAATCGAATCCTCGTCCAACGCGCGATGGGTTGTGTGCAATATCAGCCGTTAGAGTGTGCATCGATCTGCACTTCGGATTCTGACCGGATATAGTAGACCATCCGGGTATCTTTGGAACAGTCATTTCAACATACTACGATTTGGGACGTACTAATTCTATTTTCGAATACTATTTAGGACGGATAGTATGCGAATTGGGACGCAGCATAGGTTAGGTTAACGTTACGTTTTGAGTGGATGATGAGCGCGAGACGCCGAAATGGATGCCAATAAGATTCTGAATTGAAAGTTTACTTTTAAAAAGTTGCCAAATGGTCCCATTGACAAGACCAAAGTGATCTGTGGGTTTTGTCGTTGTGAACTAAGCTATCATCATTGCAGCACGTCCAGTCTGAAATACCACTTGATGGCCAAACACACACACATCTGATGCACATTCTCCGGCCCCTCGTCAATATCAGGACCTCGTCACAGTATTTATTTCACGCTTTTATTGATGGACAGTGTTACATAGTGTGAGAGATTATTTGCTCCAAGTGAGAATGTTTTAGTGTGAAATTGAACACAGTATTGTCAATGTTGTTTTCAATAAAAAAAAAAAACATTTGCACAAAGCAAGCCGATCCACTTTTCCATGTTGATAAGAGCATTAAAATGAGAAAAAAATAATGGGACAAAAAGAAATCAAGAGACATTTAGGCTAGAATAGATAAAAACGTGCGATTAATTGCGATTAATCGCGAGTTAACTATGACATTAATGCGATTAATCGTGATTAAATATTTTAATAGTTTGACAGCACTAGAAAAAATATAAATACATTATATACCGACTGCATTATGTACATTCTGTATGATAATAGACAGTCTATTTTCCTCATTCGTGCTGCTTGAGCTTACATGCTTTTGTTCTTTGTAATTTTTGTTTAGTCTACACATATTTTTTAAATGTTTTCAACTTAAAGAAAACCTTAAGATATAACGTAAGCTTGTGGTGTATATTGCCTAATTGTAAGTTTGTTCAGAAATGGTGACAAAACCTTGATGAATAAAAGAAAAGTCTTTCGAATACCAGATTTTTGTAATATGCCCATCCCTAGTTTCATTACAATAGGCAAAAATAGAATTAAATAATAATGTTTTGAAATTTCATTATAATTTTTGACCACAAAGTGGCGCAGCCCTGAAACTTGTTGAGTACCTCCAGGGCATGGTGCCGATGACATTTAACGATTCGTAACGATTAATGCGTTTGTAAAATATAGAATTTTATAACAGAATTCAAAATATCCGACGTTCAAAATTACAGATATGGGAAAATTGGGCATCATTCGACTTAGTATGCTATACCAAAATCTAAAGAGACCTATTTTTGTTGTGTTGTGATTTTTGGTAAAAAACGTTCTGAAGTTATAAGCAAAAATAGCTATTTTTCATATCTCTTGACCACTAAGTGGGACTGCGCCAAAACTGTGCAGGTAACATAGTTCATGGATGTCATAACACACACCAAGTTTGTCAGAATACACTAATGCATTGTGGAGGTATAGCCTCGCGTTCATTTTGGCCTTTGTTTGGAATTATCTAACAAAATTCGAGAATTACATTTCAAATTTGCTCCTGTCTGCCTTGCTGCTCTGCTGAGTTGGTTTACGTTTGTGGCTTCGTATATATCTTTCTGTTTTGAATCATTATTTACTATCATTCCCTGTTGTTTACACTGCTAAATATAACTTACTCAACATCACATTAAGCCCAGAAGTTTCCAAGCAGCACAACAGTAATGACTTTATGACCTTCTTAATTATAATTCTGTATGAAAATTATAACTATGCAACCGTCTACTACAGTATGTGCATTGTAAGGAAAAATGTGATTCATTCATTGCTATAGGAGAGGAAGAATTATCTAAACTCATTAACTCATCTAAATTGACAACATGTATGTTAGAACCTATACCAACTAAGCAATAGAAAGAGATGATTCCAGAGGTCATAGATCCTCTTCTCAATATCATTAATTCATCTTTGTCACTAGGATACGTACCAAAAACTTTTAAGCTGGCCATGATTAAACCACTTGTTAAAAAACCCAACTTGATCATACAGATTTGTCAATTACAGAGATGGTCCTCACTGCAGAACACGAGATCCAGGGGGAGGAGTTGAATCCAGATCCAACTCCTCCCACCTTACATATACCTAAACCTACCCATCTCCCCTGATCCCTAAACCCACCCCAAAAACTACCCATCTCCACCCCCTGATCCCTAAACTCAGCCCTAAACCTACCCATCTCCACCCCCTAATCCCTAAACCCAGCCCTAAACCTACCCATCTCCACCCCCTGATCCCTAAACCCACCCCTAAACCTACCCATCTCCACCCCCTGATCCCTAAACCCACTCCTAAACCTACCCATCTCCACCCCTTAGATCTGGATCCAACTCCGCCCCCTGGATCTCGTGTACTGCAATGAGGTGCTACTGCAATTACAGGCGATCTCGAATCTACCTTTTCTGTCAAAGATATTAGAAAAGGCAGTATCCCCACAACTATGTTCCTTTTTAGAAAGAAATGATATCTGCAAGGATTTTCAGTCAGGATTTAGACCGTACCATAGTACTACTGAGACAGCTCTCATTAGTCACAAATGATTTGCTCTTAACATCCGATTGTGGTTGTATCACTATTAGTGTTACTCGATCTTAGTGCTGCATTTGATACTATTGACCACAACATTCTTTTAAATAGACTCGAAAATTATGTTGCCATTAGTGGAATTGCATTAGCATGGTCCCCTTAACTGTCACCCCCACTTTTTTCACATAGACATGAAAATCACTATGCAAACTTAAATGGTTGGATTTCAAGAATTTGCTTTGGAATATAGACCTATGGTTGGTCTTGTTTTAAAGAAGACATTTGCCAGATTGTTGTAGAAGTGAAATAAATTATGAAAGTGAAATAGAAAAAAAGTTATGTAGGTTTGAGTTTATGAAAATTAACAATGTAAAAATTTTATTATTAAAATTTTATTTAAAATATATACAGTACTGTGCAAAAGTTTTAGATCGGTAAGATTTTTTATGTTTTTAAAAGAAGTCTCTTCTGCTCACCAAGGCTGCAATTATTTGATAAAAAAAAAAAAAAAACAGTAGCCTAATATTGTGAAATATTATTACAATTTAAAACAGCTGTTTTCTATGTGAATATACAGTAAAGTGTAATTTATTCCTGTGATCAAAGCTGAATTTTCATCATCATTACTCCAGTCTTCAGTGTCACATGATCAGTGCCGATCCTGACCTCCCTGGGGCCCTAAGCAAAATTCTGCTAAGGGGCCCTCTACCTGGCCCGTGACGCCGTGAGCTATGTAACCCATTTGCCATTGCCACAAAGTCACACCTGACACTTCAGTGCTCCCAATACAATCCTCCCTCCTTTACACAAAACAGTCAAAGAATAAGTACAACAATATAGAACAGAATGAGGTTTAAACAAACAATATTTATTGATAGTATTTTCTACAGAATATTAAGATAAGAAATGAATATTATTAAGTAAGTGAATATTAACGTAAACATAAATAAGAAGAAAATAATTAATTATAACCCTGAGCTTTGACTTTTGGGATTAACTTTGGTTCTCTCTACAGCCTGGGCATTTTCGGCATCAGTATGGGCAACACCAGTCTATTTGGACTGTCTAGAAATTGAGAAGAATATCACAAAATAACCTTTTATAAATTTTCAAATATAAATTATACTATGGCTTGGCTCTTGTAATATTTAACTAGTGAACTAGTGATGCAGATATCAATAATCCCTGTGAGTGATGACATCTAACTTTTGTACAAGTGAACATGTAATTCCTGATATCAAAAATAGACATTGGTAGATACAAAATTTAACTAAGGGGCCCTACTAGTAAAAATAAATAAAATAAATTTTTATTATGTGTGTTGAAGCAATTTTTGATTTATGGTTATTATTTACTGAGGGATGTGCATCCATATTGACCAGTATGTCCAGCTAATCAACATTTTAAATTCAATATAGCCTATAAATCAATAGTCAATCAATGTCAAATTGTCAATACATTGCTTTCCATCTTGCATAATTAGTGCAGTTGTTTAGAGTTTTTAACTACACATTGACTAGATAATAAGTGTCTTGTTTTAAAAGAATGTAATGTGTACTTTGATGAGGAGTGCCATCATTCACGCCCATATATTGTACAGTAGGTCTATGTCTGGTCTCCACATATATTTCTGCTTGAAAAATGCGCGTTTCATTTCGTGCACGCGCATATGAACGCATGATACACTCGCGCGACGCGGTTATCTTTTCCGAGCTGCAGTAAACAAACACTGTTGTCAGGCACAAAGTGATGCAAGAGATGCACTGCCTGCCCAGCTTATAGCAATACCAAAAAAACACAATAGAAATGCACATAAACTTAACTTTACTTTGCTGAAACGTTTAGAGGAGAGAACACAAGTTTACCTTATTGTTGTTCCCGCAATTCACTCTCAACGTTTCGTGACGAGAAGGATCGTTTCGCTTCATTTTGTCATGGATGTTGTAAACATTAATTGACATGCTATGACACGAGGGGAAGGCGGGGCCTTGAGTAATTTGCGGGGCCCTACGCAGCTTGCGTAGTGAGCGTATAGGGCGGATCGGCTCTGCACATGATCCTTCAGAAATCATTCTAATATGATGATTTGATGCTCAAAAAACATCAATTATTATTTTCAATGTTGAAAACAGTTGTGTACAATTTTTTTTTTCAAAATTCTTTGATGAATAGAAAGTTCAAAAGAACAGCGTTTATTTAAAATAGAATATTTTCTAACATTATAAATGTCTTTACTGTAACTTTTGATCAGTTTAACTCATCCTTGATAAATAAAAGTATTGATTTATTATATTTCTTTCCCCCAAAAATAAAATTTAAATTCTTACTGACCCCAAACTTTTGAAGGGTAGAGTTTAATGTTACAAAAGCTTTAGATTTCAGATAAATGCTGTTCTTTTTTAATAATCATAAATGTTTCTTGAGCATCAAATCATCATATTAGAATGATTTTTGAAGGATCATGTGACACTGAAGACTGGAGTAATGATGATGATATTCAGCTTTGATCACAGGAATAAATTACACTTCACTATATATTCACATAGAAAACAGCTGTTTTAAATTGTAATAATATTTCACAATATTACTTTTTTTTTTTTTTATCAAATAATTGCAGCCTTGGTGAGCAGAAGAGACTTCTTTTAAAAACATAAAAAATCTTAACGATCTAAAACTTTTGCACAGTACTGTATATTACAACATATATTTTACTCTAAAACTGCAAGAAAATGAAAGCCAAAAATCTTAAGAAGTTGTGTTCCAAATTTTAGGTTAATATCTCAAAAAATAATCTTTCAGTAAGATTTTATTTGGGCGCAGTACCAATTTGTTTCACTAGATGGACAGCCAAGCTTCCTTACTGACCATATAAGGGCGCCTCCATTTTCATATGTTTTGAGTGATCTGAACCATGTATTTCCATAACTTTCATACAATTTATGAAGTAGACATCCTATTTAGAAGTAGTATGGGTGGTTTGACGGTATTTGATTTGAATTCAACCTCTAATAAACACATAAAAAGAGCACACATGCGTTATAGCTCGCAGTCGCATCACACATCGAGAATCCATAATATTTTTCTTTATATTTAAAACATATTCAAACAATTTTTTCTAATACAATTGAATTGGTGTTATCTTTTTAACTCTTGGCATGGAGGTTTCTACCAATCTTTCATGATTTTACATGTTTATTGCTATTTCAAAATAAAGGTAATAACACGCCTAATGCATATGAAATATTCTTGTTGCAAATTCATAAATTACTGCTCCTATGAAATTTATTTTAAAAAACAGCCACCACATATGAAAACTAGAGATTGTCAGCTTTCAAATTATATATAGTTTGTCAATATTACTTTAGGATTTTACTAAGATATTATTGTTTTAAAAATATAATGGCAACCGTCCCACCTGTGGGACGGTGACAGTTATCTGACCATTATCAGTTTGTAGCAGGAAATAAAGAGATGTCTTATCGATCACAAGTTCAGTATGGCGTACCACAAGGCTCAGTACTAGGACTGTTGCTGTTCACTCTGAACATGCTACCCTTAAGAGATATCATTAGGAAGGGTGGAATTAGTTTTCACTGTTATGCTGATGATACTCACTCAGCTCTATATTTCTTCACGCTCTGACGAAACTTACCAATTCACAAAATTAACGGAATGCATAGCTGTAGCTGATATAAAAAATTGGATGACTAGTATTGGACTACTACACTCACCGGCCACTTTATTAGGTACCCCATGCTGGTAACGGGTTGGACCCCCTTTTGCCTTCAGAACTGCCTCAATTCTTCGTGGCATAGATTCAACAAGGTGCTGGAAGCATTCCTCAGGGAGTTTGGTCCATATTGACATGATGGCATCACACAGTTGCCGCAGATTTGTCGGCTGCACATCCATGATGCGAATCTCCCGTTCCACCACATCCCAAAGATGCTCTATTGGATTGAGATCTGGTGACTGTGGAGGCCATTTGAGTACAGCGAACTCATTGTCATGTTCAAGAAACCAGTCTGAGATGATTCCAGCTTTATGACATGGCGCATTATCCTGCTGAAAGTAGCCATCAGAAGTTGGGTACATTGTGGTCATAAAGGGATGGACATGGTCAGCAACAATACTCAGGTAGGCTGTGGCGTTGCAACGATGCTCAATTGGTACCAAGGGGCCCAAAGAGTGCCAAGAAAATATTCCCCACACCATGACACCACCACCACCAGCCTGAACCGTTGATACAAGGCAGGATGGATCCATGCTTTCATGTTGTAGACGCCAAATTCTGACCCTGCCATCCAAATGTCGCAGCAGAAATCGAGACTCATCAGACCAGGCAACGTTTTTCCAATCTTCTATTGTCCAATTTCGATGAGCTTGTGCAAATTGTAGCCTCAGTTTCCTGTTCTTAGCTGAAAGGAGTGGCACCCGGTGTGGTCTTCTGCTGCTGTAGCCCATCTGCCTCAAAGTTCGACGTACTGTGCGTTCAGAGATGCTCTTCTGCCCACCTTGGTTGTAACGGGTGGTTATTTGAGTCACTGTTGCCCTTCTATCAGCTCGAACCAGTCTGGCCATTCTCCTCTGACCTCTGGCATCAACAAGGCATTTCCGCCCACAGAACTGCCGCTCACTGGATGTTTTTTCTTTTTCGGACCATTCTCTGTAAACCCTAGAGATGGTTGTGCGTGAAAATCCCAGTAGATTAGCAGTTTCTGAAATACTCAGACCAGCCCTTCTGGCACCAACAATCATGCCACGTTCAAAGTCACTCAAATCACCTTTCTTCCCCATACTGATGCTCGGTTTGAACTGTAGGAGATTGTCTTGACCATGTCTACATGCCTAAATGCACTGAGTTGCCACCATGTGATTGGCTGCTTAGAAATTAAGTGTTAAGGAGCAGTTGGACAGGTGTACCTAATAAAGTGGCCGGTGAGTGTACTTAATTCTGAAAAAAACAGAGATTCAAATTATTGGACAAAAAACGTCCACGTAATAACCTAGAATACTGTCTAACACTTGATGGCTGCTCTGTCAAGTCTTCGTCGTCAGTTAGGAACCTGGGTGTGCTCTTTGATAGCAATCTTTCATTTGAAAGTCATGTGAATAGTATCTGTAAAACAGCCTTTTTCTAAATTACGTCATATGCTCTCATTGACAAATGCGGAACAATTAGTTAATGCGTTCATGACATCAAGGCTAGATTATTGTAATGCAATTATGGGTGGTTGCCCTGCATGTTTAATAAACAAATTACAGCTGGTCCAAAACGCAGCAGCTCGAGTTCTTACCAGAACCAGGAAGTATGACCATATTAGTCCGGTTCTGTCAACACTGCATTGGCTCCCTATTAAACATTGTATACATTTTAAAATATTACTGATTACTTACAAAGGACTAAATGGTTTAGCTCCGCAGTACTTGAGCGAGCTCCTAACACTTCTAGTCCTTCACTTCTATTGCGATCTCAAAATTCCGGCCAGTTAATAATAACTAGAATATCAAAATCGACTGCTGGCGGTAGATCCTTTTCCTATTTAGCACCAAAACTTTGGAACAGTCTTCCTACCATTGTTTGGGAAGCAGACACACTCTGTCAGTTCAAAGCTAGACTAAAAACACATCTCTTTGACCTAGCATACACATAACACACTGTAGACTTCTATAATTTAATGTTAGGCTGCATAGATTATCTGCATTTGGCATCCTAGGGATGGGTATCGTTAAGGTTTTAACGGTATTACTACTCTTACCGATACTGCTTATCAATCCGGTACTTTAACTGTATTCTTATCGGTTCTTTTTGTTATATTATAAAAATATATATATTTAGAACATAATTAATATTGCTTTATATTTTGAAATGTAAAATAAATATTAATAGCAAAATAAAAAGCAATGCTTTAACAAAACAAATTAAACATTTATGTTATGCAGAAGGGTGCAGGGTTTTGTGTTTTATCTACAGAAGACATAGGACACCAAAAACAAAAGTACAAACGCCAGAGGTGGAAAGTAACGGATTACATTTACTCGCGTTACGAAATTGAGTAGTTTTTTTGTGTACTTTTACTTTTTTAAGTAGTTTTTAAAATCTGTAATTTTACTTTTACTTCACTACGTTTTGTTTGAAGTATTGTACTTCACTACATTTTAAATCATATCCGTTACGGAGTAAAAAAAATAAATAAAATTTTTAAAAATCGCGCTCCGGAAACTACTGCATTGATTGAAGGGCGGGAGAACAAACGCGCAAAAAAGGTGATGCAGACCCAGCTGAAAGTGAAACGGCGTCGAATTCTTATGAAGCGAACCATGGCCAGTATGTGAATACTTTTAGATGTAGGAAAAACGCATGGTTGTCCTCAAGGATGGATATCCAATTTGCCAAAAATGTCGACGCAATGTGGCTGCAAATCATCATCCATCTGTGCAGATAAAGGTATGGCCCGTTTGCAGAGCGAATCCCGGAATCCATCATGCTAATGGCATTTACATAACGCAGGTATCATGTAAAACACGCAATGTTGTAGGCTATATGAATAAATTGAAAATAGAGCTGTAATAAATCCAATCGCGACATGGTCTCTGAATATGAAAGCGCAAAAAGACTGCTATGTAAATATTAAGCTTGTTCTGCGTGCCTCTGTGTGAATGAGCTGCGCCGCTTTGTCCACATACTCAAGTACGCCTGATGCTCATTGTGTTTTCAGCCTACTATTTTAGGCCTACAATAGAACGTACTTCTCAAAATAATAACAATGATATGAATTTAAAAATAAAAATTTAAACAATTTAAGGATATCTTTTTTTTTTTGTCCGTGGTTTAATTTAGTAAATCTGTTTTGTAGAAGCTTCCAAAAAATAAAAGGATAAAAGTTTACATTTATTTGTATTAATTATAATCAGAAACATTCATTTTCTGAATAAAATACATTTCATAGGACTCTATTATTCTTAAACATTTTAATAAATTATACATGTTAAAAATAGTTGTTAATCTAATGATCAGTTATTGAATTTAGACATGCTTTATTGAAATTTTATTAAACAAAACAAACACATGGTTTTAAGTTTGTTAATAAAAGCATTTGTTAAACCAAAAAACCTGTTTTCATTCATTTAACTGTCATTTTAACTGATGATAATAATAATAACCATAATTTAATGATACCGTTTATTTATTTAATAATTGATTAAAGGGATGGTTCACCCAAAAATTAAAATTAGCCCATGATTTATTCACCCTGAAGTCATTCTAGATGTGTATGACACATGCTTTCAGACGAATACAATCAGAGTTATATTAAAAAATGTCCTGGCTCTTCCAAGCTTTATAATGGCAGTGAATGGCCGTTTCTGTTTTGAAGTATCTATCATTTATCCATGATAAAAGTGCATCTGTCCATCATAAAAGTGCTCCACACAGCTCCAGGGGGATTGTGTAAAAAAGTTCCATATTTAAAAAATTTTAAGTAAAATAACTAGCTTCCGGCCACACGAACATACGGATTCTACTTAAGTCTAAAGTGCAATTTATGCGAGAAAATGCGACGTACTGCTATGCCATGACGCACTACGCTACTTCAGTGTCATAAGTTGCGCAAGTTGTGCTTTAGACGCAAGTAGACTGCTTTTGGCCGGAAACTAGAATTTTACTTAAATGTGTTTACTTAAATGCTAATTGTGGATTTTTTTCTTAAACTCATTGCTTCGCTTTAGAATGCCTTTATTAACCCCCGGAGTCACTCAGTAACTTTTACTCTGAGTAAATTTTAAATGAGCTACTTTTTACTTTTACTTGAGTAGATTTTTAGACCGGTACTTTTACTTGTACTTAAGTAAAATTTCATTGAAGTAGTAGTACTTTTACTTGAGTAGAATATTTTATTACTCTTTCCACCTCAGACAAACGCATGGTCAAACAAACAAAGTATACAATAAAACGAATATACTACCTTGCCAGCAGCCATATCACCCTGTAGCCCAAGACTGGTTGCCCACTGAAGCTAAGCAGGGCTGAGCCTGGTTAGTACCTGGATGGGAGACCTCATGAGAAAACCAGGTTGCTGCTGGAAGAGGTGTTAGTGAGGCCAGCAGGGGGTGCTCACACTGTGGTCTGTGTGGGTCCTAACACCCCAGTATAGTGATTGGGACACTATACCGTCAAAGAGCACCGTCCTTCGGATGAGACGTTAAACCGAGGTCCTGACTCTCTGTGGTCACAAAAAATCCCAGGATGTCTTTCGAAAGAGTAGGGGTGTAACCCCGGCATCCTGGCCAAATTTGCCCTAGTGGCCTCTGTCTATCATGGCCTCCTAATCATCCCAATATATATACTAATTGGCTTCATCACTCTGTCTCCTCTCCACCAGTAAGCTGGTGTGTGGTGGGCGTTCTGGCGCAATATGGCTGCCGTCGCATCATCCAGGTGGATGCTGCACATTGGTGGTGGTTGAGGAGATTCCCCCCATCTATGTAAAGCGCTTTGAGTGTCTAGAAAAGCGCTATATAAATGTAATGAATTATTATTATTATTATTATTATTATTATACAAATTATATACCCAGTGCTTTAATTTCAGTAATGTCGACATTACTGTGCAGGTGAGTAATATGGGCTAAAAAGACATCTAATAAAGTAATCAAATGTAAAATAACACTGCATAGTTTATTATAGATAGATTAAAGCTTATAAAAGCCAAAATTATTCATTCAAGAGCTGCGACTGATTTTCTCTTTGCCTTTTGTTGTTTGATTCACATTAATGGAGCAATCGTCAGCAGGTTTATTAGACTGCTGCCTCTTTAAGACCAAATGCAGATCTAATCATTATTAGGCCTACATCATATTTTCTCCCAACTATTTACGCCCATTTAAGACATACACTGTTTTTAAATTAATAAACTGTTTAAGTGAATCTCCAAGACGGTCATTTTGACACATGTTTGTGTATATTTGATCGTATAGACGCGCACACGAAGCCCAAAGTATACGTTGCTTGTCTCATTGCGGTGTTTCGGAGCACGCGCCGCCTTTGGAACAGCGTCTATTGCGTCAATTTTGGTGCTTTTAATAGCTTTTTATTATCAAACGCGTCCCGCAGTTTAGCAACAGTAGAGACTGCATTTTATAACACAGATCGTGCTGATTCTGACGTTACGTTTGGGTTTTAGGGAGAAATGACAGCGCACCGCTGTGAAAGGAAGGAAGTTGCGCTAGACAGAATGCGGCTTTCGTTTTTTATGGTTTTACCTCAAATATCTTATTTTTTATAATCATTGGAAGGCAAAATCGAAATCTAAAATAAAATGTGTTTAATATCAGAGAGCTAAAGTTCAACCATTTACGTTTGATTGTTTAGTTCGCCTCATCGTCACTCATTAAGCAGAGCTGTTGTGTGCGCGTGAAAGTACATCATAAGAAGAATGACATCTACTCTCTGTTTATCCCAAGGTTTGCCGCAGTCCAACGGATCCAGGCCGTATCCAGATCTGATGAAGGACCTGAGCCTGGACATGACGACAACGCAGTCCTGAAGTGTGAACTAGTCCCTCCCCTGTGAAGGCCTCCCTCCCATCCCTTACCTCTCAACAGATGTTGTTGGGATAATTCCGGTTTGCGTGGCTACGCCGAAGCGATGCAAATTTTGTATTATACATTTTAAGGCCAGACAAGTAGTTTGTTTGAGGGCTGTTTTTTTAGGGAAGGACTACATGCCTGCGCACATATATTCAACGCGCATATCTATAGAATTAACTCTTAATACGCCATCAGCGTTCTCACAAGTTCGCGTTTTTAAAGTTTGCGTAGAGAGACCTTAAGAGTTTTTGGTTGAAACGGTCTTGTGTTAGTGGCCACTAATGATCGTTGCGATGGAAGTGAATCAATCAAAACTAACTTTAGCTGGAAAATAACTTTATTCTAGTGCTCCTATAAAGCCAAAACAATCACTGTTACTTTAATTTCCTATTATCACTGTAAAGCCGCTTTGGAACAATCTACATTGTTAAAAGCGCTATATAAAATGAAGATGACTTGACTTGACTAGACAGAATGACAACTGTCCTCTTCCAGGTCTGTGTTTGTGATTCTGTATGTTTGCAATGACAGAGGGACTGACTTGTCAAGTGCAGGGATGTTCCTCTTGGCCGTGATGGCTCTGAAGCGCAGAATGATGTGAATGCAGAGAAACACAGCAATACTGTCATAACAGTCTGACAAGTATGTTGACAGATTCTTCTACAGATAGAGACAAGAGGGGAAAAAATTTTATTAGAGAATGTATAATAAAAAACAACTCAATTTTCACAAACTATTTAAAAAAGTATAATACATAAGTGTAGCTTTTGTTAGGAAACTACAAAACACTGTGGAAATATGAAACTTTTAGACCATGAAAAAAAACAGTATCATGTTTTCCCCTCAAAGATTCTGATACTGAGTGTGACTGTACCAAGAACATGCTGAGCGTTTTCCCCATGATGCTGTTGAACAAATCCAACGCAGAATTTCCAGCCACCATGAAGAAGTCAGATAAGAAGAGGAACTCTCGACAGCCGTTATCCAACAAAGCATAGTGCTGACTGCGGAAGAGAGTTTCATACGGGTACTGACAGAGACAGAGAGAGGTCAGTAAGAAAGTATACTACTATAGTAATAAATGTAACAAAAATAGTAATTATGCACAAAAAGGTTTGTGTAAAAAAACTATTTACAGATTAGTGGATCATGATTATTGGTGGGTTTTCACTGCAAAACAACACATGTTGCAGATATTGTAAATTCTGTTATTTTAGGTTGCAAAAAAAAAAAAAGTCCCATGAAATCCTGGTGGAACTGCTCATTAGAATGTTACCATAATATTTCTGTCTCTATATGTGGGTCAATGTAAGTCTATTTGATTTTTTTCATTGTTGTTGTTGTATCCAGGGCTGTCAGACTTTTCAGAACACTATTATCGGGCAAAAAAAATTCACAATAACGATATATCACAATATCTATAGAAATCTTGAAACAAATAATAATAATCCTATTAGTCAAATTCATCTTTACTTTGTTTGTTTATTTTAAATATATATCTGCGAACTGATGTGGCTTTTTAATCACAGAATGAGGCAGAAATTATATTATTTTATAGTATTCTATACAGTGATAAAGGCTATGTCGATTGGCATTGCATTATAAACACACATTATCCATATGAAATGACCCAGGATGGCTTGAAGAACACAGATAAACCATATGCGGTCACAATGGTGTTAATTCTCTTCATGTTTAATCAGTCAAAATGTCTCTATCTGCATTTTATTCAGCTATGGAGATGGCTAGATGTCTTTGTCCATATTGGGGATTTCCTGTTTTATTATTCCTATGAGTCTCAATTGTGTACTTTCTGCACAAGCAAGGGTGCCCTTCTGCATCGATTATAAATTAAACATGTGAAAGTTTACATGTGAGAGTTTAATCAGTCAAAGTCAAGTAACCTTCTTACAGTGCTTATAGCGCTTTTTACAATAAAGATTGCTTCAAAGCAGCTTTACAGTGACAATAGGAAATTAATGCAACGTTTGTTTTGGCTGTACAACAGCTCTAGAAGAAAGTCATTGTCCAGCTTAAGTAAGTTTTAATTGATTCATTTCTGTTGTAAAAATCATTAGTTACTAACTTAGTAACTTAAGGCGTGACACTACAGGTGAGTAGGGTAAACATTTTAACTAGCAGATATCACCATGAAACCTTCCCAGTTAATTACCTACATTAATATGAATATATATATATATATAAGTTTTCTGTGATTTAATATTTAAATATGCAAATTAGGCATTATCTAATCAAATATGGGGTAATTTGCATTATATATATATAAAAATCTGAGTATTGGATGAATACTCAATAATATTCACATATTAGATGGGGGAAAAAAATTACAGAGGGATTTATGGATATCTACTGTTGTTATCCTGAAAATTTGAATATACTGTCAATAGCCTTAAAAATAGATTTTCGATTACTTACAAATCCCTCTGTAAATGTCTTCATAATATAACTAGGTACAAGACTGTAACGTTTGGTGTATATAGGTCATCTGAAGTGGAGATTTCGGACTTGGAGTATGAAAGAAAAGTAATTTTGAGAAAACGGGCTTTAAAGATTTCTATTGTAAAATGAGCATTTAGAGTTAAATCCCCTTTTACTTTCAGGATTGGTTGCTGATAAAAGGGAAATTACCATATTTGGATCCGACAGCATTGTACAGGAGAGAGAGAGCTTTCTAACAAGGTATATAATGACAGGGTGCAGGCAGCGATCGCGGAGCAGCGGTTTTTAGAATGATGCGATGATTTAGAACGCCAACTTTTGTTGAATTTATGAGAAATCTACAGACGCAAACAGACAAAGTGTAGTAAAATAAAGACCTAAATGTGTATTTCGGACTTTTTTTTCACCACAAGTCTGAAAGAAGACATGTTATTGAAGACAAATATCCCAAAATTGAGGATATTTCTCGAGGAAGGGAGTTTCCCCACTGCGTATTAGCTACGCAATACTCGTTCCCTACTCTCAGGGAACCGAGGTTACATTAGTAACCGAGTACATTCCCTTTCGAGAACAGTAATTTCGTATTGCGTACTAATACGCAGTGGGGACGCAATGTAACACGCCACACTATTAGCAACTGGCTCTAATCCAACTGGAGCCAAGTGAAGCATCCAAAGGCTCACAGAAACAAGCCATAATAATCCCTCACAAGAACAGGGACCGGACCCAAGTCAGGTCTCATGATAAGAGGGGCTGGAGCACCTGAACCAGCCTTGTTCTTATAACACAGTCCTAGGACACAACTTGTGCTTATGGACAGTAATCATGTTAGACTGATAAGACCGGACACCGTCGGGTCTAATTATCGTATTGAGAGGACTCGAGGTACTAGCCTGACTACGTCAGACTTCCTACTTCCGCTAATTTCATTTCGCTCCTGTAGTCAGTCTGAGATAGCAGCCTATCTTTCAGTTTTCCACCGGGCTGAAAACAGCCGGCCCAATCAACGAACAGAGGGCGGCTGAGAGCCGTGACGTAGCCGCTAAGCGCCGAGTTTTACGTTGTAGGATAGAGAAATCGAAAACCGAAACGACCGCGGAAATGGGAAACGAGACACGTGATTGTACCATGGATGCGTAGATTAACTTCGCATAATCTGCAAAAGTCGTTTACAGCCATGTCCACTCCGGTATTTCGCTCGCATCATCAAGTGTTTACAGCAGGTTTACAGTGGAAGTTCGATCATAGATTTGAGTTCGATGCATGATGTCTGTGTTTAGATGCGGCTGTGTCTGCGCATAACATCAACTTGAAAATCTGATTGGCTTGCGGGTAACCAATGATTTTAAACTTCAGAAATCGCCCCCTAGCGAGAGAGAAAACACTTCTCTATTATGCTATTCCAGACTCTGTCTACGAAGCAAAGTGAAGTAGCAGAGTCTGGTATTACCAGGCTATCGAGATACCTCCATGTTATAGAACCTAACAAATGTGGACGGCGAGGACCAGCCAGTCGCCGCACATATGTCTTGAATTGGCACACCACTGTACCAGGCCCACAAAGAGGCCATGCTTCTTGTAGAGTGGGCTCTAGCGCCTATGGGACAAACCTGGCCCACCGAGGCGTATGCCAAAGAGATTGCGTCCACTATACATCTGGACAGTGTCTGCTTCGTGATTGGTAACCCCTTGGTGCGAACGCCGAAGCATACAAAGAGCTGTTCTGACTGCCTAAACGTTTCAGAACACTTCAGGTAGATTTTTAGAGCTCTAACAGGACAGAGCAAATTAGCCTCCCCATCGTTCTCCGAGGTTTGAAGTGCTGACAATGTAATAACCTCCGCTCTGAACGGAGCTGAGAGCAGCTTGGGTACGTAACCATGCCTTGGCTTGAGTGTGACCCTGGAGTCACCAACCCCAAATTCCAAGCAGGAAAGGCTCACAGAGAGCACCCGCAAATCTCCCACTCGCTTGACTGATGCAGCAGAGCCGTTTTCAGCGAAAGTGGTTTAAGATCAGCCGGCTCAAACGGGGGACCCTTCAGGGCCCCAAGGACCGTGGAGAGGTCCCAAGCTGGTATAAAAGGGGGCCTGGGGGGATTCAAACTCCTGGCTCCTTTGAGGAAACTAACGACGAGGTCATTTCTCCCCAGTGACTGGCTGCCACATACACTTTGAGCGTGGATGGGGAGCGACCCGCATCCAGAAGCTCTTGTAGGAAGGAGAGTACCACTGACACCTCGCATGACTGGGACTCGAGGTCCCTAGCTGTGCACCAGCTGGTGAATACTGACCACTTCAGAGCATAGAGGTGCCTGGTAGACGGTGCTCTAGCCTCAGTGATGGTATTCAAGACCTTTTCTGGGAGGTCCCAGGATACCCGTTGAGGGGCCACACATGGAGGGCCCATAAGCCGGGGCGAGGGTGCCAAATCATCCCGTTCACATGCGTGAGGAGATCCCTCCTCACTGGCCAGGGAACAATGTCCATCATCTGTGCCAGCTCCGGAGACCACGCCGGGGTTTTCCAGGCTACTAAGGGGACTGGGCATCCGCTTTCCTTGATCCGTCTGATGACCTGAGGGATCATAGAGACTGGCGGGAATGCATATAGAGCACATCTGGGCTAGCACCTGTTCCTCGAAAAGAACATAGCGCAATGAGTGTTGCTTTCCAAGACGAAGAAGTCGACCTCTGCCTTGCTGAATACACTCCATATCAGATGAATCGTCTGTGGGTTGAGAAACCACTCACCTGGAGGAGTGTTGTCTCGAGATAGCATGTCTGCACCCAAATTTTGGACACCCGGGACATGAGCAGCTCTCAGAGAGCGCAGGTTGGCTCATGCCCAAAGGAGGAAATTACTGGCCATGACACACAGGTTGCCCGATCTGAGGCCGCCTGGGGATTTATATAGGACACCACTGACATATTGTCCGTGCAGACCAAGACGTGGTGTCCTCTGAGGTCCGGCAGAAACGCGTTCAGGGTAGTGTTGGGCGATATTCTCCATTTTCATTTCGTCCTATCGTCAGCCTGTGAGATCGGCGATGCATGATATTATCGTGAGGGGGGCGGGGCTTACTTATTTGATTATTAACTTGCTTATTTACTCATTAATTTGCTTGTTTTATTACTTCGTTTTGTTTATGATAATCTTTTTCTATTTTGCTAAGGTGGAGTGTTTATTAATAGGCTAAATCAGGTTATTTCCCAGTATAGTGAGGTAAAAAAAGATAATTTTAGTTTTGTATCTGACAGAGTATTTCAGCATGTCAGCGGGAAATTACGGACACACATTATCCTCTCATTCCGTTACAAATGCAGCATGACTGTACTTCTGCACAAGATGAGAACACGTTTTAATAATTTTTGGGTCAAGAAAGAGTCGGAGTTTGCAATATATGTCCTCCTACCAGTGCTCTTCTCTGTCTGGATGCACTTCACATATTCAATAAGCCCAAAGAACGCGAGTTAATGTGTTTTAAATGCCAGGAGAATTCAGAGTAAGGGGCAAAAATCTAGCTGAGTCGATCGGTTTATACTTAAACTTATAATTTGACTTCGATAAAGGAAAACGGGTTAATGTGTTTACATGACCACATGCATTGTCAGTTTATTCAGCATAATCGGGTTAGCAACGTGCATGTAAACGTGCTCATTCCCTGAAAGTGACAGCAGAAACGGACTGAGCTTTCGGCATCTGTTGAAGCATTAACGCCACATTCTCTCAGAGATGACGATGGATATAACGATATAGGAACTATCTTAATTTACTGGTTTAATATTTCTCTTGTGGACCTACATTAATGACAGTGAAAAAATTAGAAGAATAGTTCTTGTTAAACAAGTGTTTGAAGCTGCTTTTGATTTTCACAGATGGCAGAGTTGTGCTGTGTGCTGGCCTAGGCCTATATCATTTTAGTGATTATTATTATTCATAATTTGTAATTGTATTGTTTTTAGTGTTATTAGTGTCATTAAATGTTTTGTTAATGTGCTATGGAAACAAAATACTGACGAACAACGATGCCGTTTTCATCTTGGATCTGTATAAGAATGATGCGTCCGTTAAAACAAGCACTCTTGAAAACTTGTGAATGGATCACCTTGCAATTAAATTTTGATGTGGGATGTAGTTTTTTGGTCTGTTTTAAAAAAAAATTAGCGACCCCCAACCTTGGTCAGAAGAGTCTGTGAAAATTACCTTCCTCCTGGAGGCCACACCCATGGTCACGCCCGACTGGTACAAGTTTTGGGCTTTCACAGAAGTCTCGATGACTGCCTGAAATCGCGGGGGTCTGCAAGCGAATTGGAGCGAGTAGCCTCGCTTTATAAATGTTCAAAACCTAGTTCGACACCTCGGGGATGGATTGCCAGGCCTCGGCTCTTGTGGCTAGGGTTTGAATGAAACATGGGGCTGGGCCGCCTAGCATAGGGGGACCTATCCTTATGTTGTGTTTTGTGCACATATTCTCTTTGGGGCCGGCTTGACAGGCCTTGACCCGGCTGAACAGAGATAGAATGACAACTGGGGGAGGGCCGCCTAGAGAAGGGGGACCAGTTACCCGGGTGTGGTGTGTTTGAAACATACTCTTTGAGTGCTGTACTGGAGTCGCTGTTAAAACAGCGTTTGTTTGTAGGGGTGCGTGTAGGGAGGTTCAGCCAGAGATGGCGCTCGAGCACAACAAGGTTAGCCATGCCTCTGCCGATCGCTTGAGTGGTAGCCAGTGCTAGGTCTGTGGTGCTGCGCAGGTCACGAAATGCATTAGGGTTCAGTCCAGACTAGTCCAAGGTTTGGAGAAGTTTGGCCTAAAACCTGTAACAGCGCCATGGTGTGTAGAGGCGATGCAGCCTGATCGGAAGCTGAGAAAGCACGTCCAGCGAGGGCTGAAGTGTTCCGGCAGGGCTTCGAGGGGTGTACCGCTCTAGATCTCCAACCAGCAGCAGTGGGCGGGCAGAGATGAGCGGTGACTGCTTCCTTGAGAGGAGGCAGTTTCTCATAACCTTTTTCCGCTGCGCCGTCAACAGAGGAGAGCGTAGCTAAAGTAGAAGTGCGCCATGACTTTGTGAGTTCATTGTGAACCTCAGGGAAGAAGGGCGCTGGTTTGTGATGGGGGACCTGCTGGCAGAAACCATCCATCCAGCCGACTCCTATGAGGCTCTTCGGGCGAGGTCTGAAACTCGCGGTGAGGATGTGCCGCATCTAGGTGTCTGAATTAGTCCTGGTAGCAGTAGCACTAGCACCTGGCTGTGAGAGGGCGGGGTCAGCCAAGCCCGACCACTCTTCTTCAGACGCAGCAATGGAGAGGCTGTCGTCGTGCTCTTCGTCACAGCGTTTTTAATAGTTTCCGTGTATCCGTGTGAACAGGAATCATAAAGCCTTTATGGAACATCCGTCTGAACACATACTATTTTGGGTAAAAATAGAAACTGCTCTCTAAAGATATTTGAAGTAAACATACAATAGCCCATAAGTTTTTATCCAAATGAGCACACAATTGGACTAAAAGCCCAGATGGATGAAAATATAATAAAACACAGAAAGGCGATAGCAGGTAAATGTAACATTTCCAATTTCAGGAATAGCAAAATAATTGCAACTTACTCTGTACAGTGGCCAAATTTACAAGATAACAGAGGTGGGTGAACAGGTTGGTGATTTTGCACTTCCTGTTGACCTGCAAGTCCTGCAGACTGGGGAGATTGACGAGTCACTTTCGCAGAATCCAAAAAACTTGAGCCACACTGGCAAGCTAACTTTCTTGGAGTGCCGGTAGAATGTCTCGTCTGTCATATCTGACTACATGCTTTTAAACGGCAGTAGCAGCTGTGCACAGCGCATCATGCTTGTCTGCTTGTGTTTTTGCAACCAGCATTAACCTGCAATACTGCCACCTACTGTGCGTTAGGACAGGGGTTCCCAAACTTTTCAGCCCACGACCCCCAAAATAAAGGTGCGAGTGACTCACGACCCCTACTATCCTCGGAGGTGGTTAAAGTATACAAACATTGCGTGAAACTGCACACAACAGTCAAAACAACCATTATATTATTTTATATTAAATATTAACATCACCTAATGAGATTTGGGCACAACCCAGCAAACACATTTACATTGTGGCAAGGTCTGTGGCACGTTGCATTTCTGCTTTGGCAATGTTGCTGTCTACGTGCTCACAACATTGTAACAACGTAGAATTGTAAGACGTGACAGCTGCTGTAGCAACGTTGTTGCGCGACATTCAGCAACTGAGAGACGACGTTCTGACAATAAAATTTTTTAATATGATAGATAGATATCCCCCATTTAGCATGTTATGTTTTGTGGTTCATTTTTAATTAGCCATATGTTAGATAATTATATACTTTTTAAATATTGTTTATCCTTATTATTTATGGGCCTAACAGTAACGTTAAATTAATTATAATCAACACCTCCAAGTGTACACTTTTAAGAGTAAAAATGACATAGAAGGTTAGCTAATTCAACTTTATTAAGCATATGGTAATCAAATTGCACTTCCAAAAGTCATACATTTGTGTGAGAAAAAAAAAACCCATTATATACAGGGAGTGACTAACGTTAACTAGCATGAGCAGACATGAGAAAATCTAGCAAAGAAACAAATGAGACGACAAATCAAAGTAAATAATAAACTTTTGTTAAAGCGGTAACCAAAAAAACATTCTCTCTGTGCGTTTCCAAAAAAAGTAAAAAAAAAACATTAACGTGCAACAAGTACGCGCTTAAGTCGCTGCCTGTTCAAGGAGTGCTGAAATCAATTACTCATCATTAAAGTCATTTTGGCTTCATTATGGCTTAGAACTTTTAGCAAGTTAAATATTTGTCATACCTGAACAAAAGATGTTCAAATAAATGTCACATTAGACATGGAAGTTGCAGGTTGTGTTTGTATAATTCCGTATCTTATTTAGCTGAGGTAACAAACGCAATTCTCACGTATCCTTGCTTGACGATGAATGAGACAACACAATGAGCCCAGCGGTTGGTTGAAATTTAAAAGGCAGATTTTCGCTCATTTCGAAAACAATATTATCCTATACTTAAAGCCTAAAAAATCACCTATGTGTCAGAAAGACTGTTAACTTGGTGCTGTAGTAGTTAGTAATAGTGACCGTTAATTGTCGTTAATCTGTCGTCATCACCTCAGGACCAACGGTCAAAGAAAAATAAATAAGGATGGTGGCTTTTTTATTTGTGAAGGAAAACAAATTTATTAAAGGTTTTATTTAGGTTTCCAATACCAAAGTATATAAACTGAGAATGTGAAGTTAGCATTTCAGGTTAGGATGGTAAATGATATCAGCTGTGAAACAGTTTCCAGCAAGAGAATCTGGCAATTCCTGTTTCTCCATTGTAAGTTAAATGAGTCAGATCACTGAGACTCTCACCTTTTGTTCTGCAAATGGCCTTCGGAGCCCCTGGCCCAGACGTTGAATAGTTAGGCTAATTGGATTAGCAATGCAAGCCAGATAACCTGCCTAACCTGTTTTCGCTTGATAGAATCAACTCCTACCTGTGTATGCTTTGTTTTTGAATTGGTCTCCACCTCCAGAAGTCCCTCCTCTTAAAATGCTTATAATATACCATGTAAAGTTACTTTTAATTTAGACTTTCAGACGAGTGTGCAAGACTGCAGCAACAGCACAGCTCATGTTCTTAATAAAGCAACCTTCTTAAGATACAATCTGAGTCTCCTGGTCTCCGCTTCTAAGTTTCTACACTTGAGAAGAAATAAGTTCACTACATTTGCATGTTTTTTATTTGTTATTTAACAACTATTTTTGCATTTTTTTTACAATTATGGATACAATGTGCTATTTCTAATCGATATATATAATTTTTTTTGATTTCTGGAAATCATCTCGCGACCCCCCCTCGCTGTCCCCCTAGTTTGGGAACCACTGCGTTAGGATGTCGTGTACTATATGTGTACTATTCATATGTGTACTGTTCATTTTAAATATTACAGTTATCGCCAATACCGGTATATTGCGACCTCCATAATTATCATGATAACGATATTTTATTTTTAAAGTACCATGATTTTCATCAATAGCGGTATGTCGCAACATCCCTAGTTATGCCTTATAACTAAGAAAATAAATAGTGAACCATGATCTGAAGTATTATTCATGTCCATAGCATAGACAATGCTGGAAGAGTTTGCTAAAGTTTAATTCTTAGGAATAGATTTGTTGAAATCAAGTATTGGTAGCATTAACTGTAATGTGGTATAAAGTAATAGTGTCTCACTCTGGACTCTCCTCTCTGAGCGGCGTGTGGAATCAGTATGGGCCCCTCCAGCTCTGTAGGGTTCAGTACTTCCCCCCTCTGGCCAAGAGTAAAAATAGTGTTCCTACTCTTGAGAGAAGGCTTGGAGAAAAAACCTGCAAAGCAGTTAAAGAAATCCACCACATTACAATGGTACAGAAAACAAATGCCTTTCTCTACCAAACTCAAAAGCAAGTATGTTTGTTGAATTTAAATAAGTCATTTGGCATGCTAGTTCTATGTGATTAGACATCAGTTTAAAGGATATCTTTTTTGGCTGTATCCTCTTCTCCCATCAGATCATCCTTGTCTGCAACATCTTCATACTGGCAAAAGGAGAGAGAGAAATAACAAACACAAGATAAATTGAGACATATTTTAGAAATAAAGTTTAGGGTCATGGCAAGCACAATATAGCATATGGAAGTAAAATAATGCCAAATGTTTTTGAAACAAAAAAGCCTGTTGAATTGCACTACTTGAAAAAAAATAAATCGGCATTGCATTAACCCTGCTTGCATTTTAATGCATTGTATTTTTAGGGCTTGCATTATTATAGGCTGAAATTGTCAACATGGTTGAATATTTAAGCTGTGAATATTTCAATTCAAAACATTTCAAACACATTTTCATTATTAAAAATTCAATAATCCATATTCACCTTTCATGTTTCACTTCCAAAATATTCAAACTGTTTAAAATACAACCAATAATATTCAACCAGCAATTTTTGGTCAATTTTATTTTGCTTTGCAAATTCGCTTCCACAAATACAGTGGTTCAAATTCGACAGTAAAATCAACATTGACATCCAGGAACTGCAGGAAAACCAGTAGTAACCGAGCCTAATCTCCATCTGCTGTTAGTCTCCTCACCAGCGGGGGGTGCAAGCGCGTGTTGTTGACAAAGACCAGAGCAACGGTTTAAACTAATTTACAGCAATTGAGCGAGCAAGTTTTTGTGATGATTATCTGGGTCTATGTGGAAAGATGACAAAGACACAAAAGCTGTGTTTATGTTTCATTCAATAACTTAATTGTTACACATTCCCTGTGTAGCCTTAGGCTACATGTTATCAGCTTTCTCTACCATGAATGGGATTATAATCGGTTTCCCTCAATACCTCATCATACTCAAGGATTCCCCTTCCATCGGGACAAAACGCCTAACATAGCTTAAGGATTAATAGAGTGATATAACAGACCAAACTCACACCTTATTGGGGAAGTATGCCGACATGTACTGCATTAGATTAAACTGGGAAGGGCCTCAGCACTTGAGTATTGTTGTCCTATATTGTTAGTTTGTTTAACCAGCCTGACTTCGTCATACTCATATTCTAATCAGAATGTGAGTCTGATACTGCTCCATAGGGCTTTGATTATGAGGCGTGTCTTAACCGAACAAGAAAAAAAAAAATCTGCACTCAATTGGATAGACCTACAACCAATCACAGCAACGCAGTAAGTGACGTACAGTACTGTGCAAAAGTTTTAGGCAGGTAAGATTTTTTAAGTTTTTAAAAGAAGTCTCTTCTGCTCACCAAGACTGCAATTATTTGATAAAAAAAAAAAAAAGCAGTACTATTGTGAAATATTATTACAATTTAAAACAGCTGTTTTCTATGTGAATATACAGTAAAGTGTAATTTATTCCTGTGATCAAAGCTGAATTTTCATCATCATTACTCCAGTCTTCAGTGTCACATGATCCTTCAGAAATCATTCTAATATGATGATTTGATGCTCAAAAAACATTCATTATTATTTTCAATGTTGAAAACAGTTGTGTACAATTTCTTTTTCAAAATTCTTTGATGAATAGAAAGTTCAAAAGAACAGCGTTTATTTAAAATAGAATATTTTCTAACATTATACATGTCTTTACTGTAACTCATCCTTGATGAATAAAAGTATTGATTTATTATATTTCTTTCCCCCAAAAATAAAATTTAAATTCTTACTGACCCCAAACTTTTGAAGGGTAGAGTTTAATGTTACAAAAGCTTTAGATTTCAGATAAATGCTGTTCTTTTTTAGTTTCTATTCATCATACATCATGAAATAAACATGTAAAAACTGTTTTCAACACTGATAATAATCATAAATGTTTCTTGAGCATCAAATCATCATATTAGAATGATTTTTGAAGGATCATGTGACACTGAAGACTGGAGTAATGATGATGATAAATTCAGCTTTGATCACAGGAATAAATTAAAGCTGCAAGCAGCATTGAAAGGGCCCTCGCACCCGTGCCACCGCCACCCGGTGGCTTTAGGAAGACAGAGCACGGTGGGCAATGTGCATTTAAGTAGGTAAATATAGGACGAGTACGTCAAAGTCAGTTACAAAAATGTCCTTTATTATGGGGATAATAGTATGCGTTATCAGTCAGATAAGTTTTGCTAGCATGTTTTACCATGTTTCTAGCATGTTTAGAACTCAATGGCATATTTAATATGTTGCTAGTCGCATCACAGTGTTAAACATGTCACTTCCTGTTGACAGTAGGTGGCGCTATTACTTTAACTGAAAATTGTCATGTAGATGTATTCAGGGCATGACTCTTTTCAAACGTGTGAAGTTTAGGGCAGATTGGACATTGCCTTTTTCAGTAACAACAACTTCCTTTTTCATTGCATTAGCATGCTTTAGCACTTAGCTAAGAATTGCTAGCATGTTTGAACATGTTTATAACTCAATGGCATATTTACTATGTTGTTAGTACTGCATCACAGTGTAAAACATGTCACTTCCTGTTGCCAGTAGGTGGCGCTATTACTATAACTGAAAATTATCATGTAGATGTGTTCAGGCCATAACTCTTATCAAACGTGTGAAGTTTGGGGCAGATTTGATATTCCATGCTTGAGTTACAGCAAATTCCTATTTTAATATGATGTTCTCCCATCACCGCAGAACCTAAACCTCTGGGTAGGAGAGGATCCCTCTTGTCCTTTGTGTTCATCACCTGCCACATTAAGGCACATTTTGACAGGATGTAAGGTGGCTCTTAGCCAAGGTCGGTTTACTTGGCGCCATGACCAAGTACTGAGATGTTTGGCTTTAGCATTGGAAGGCAAGCGTAGTATGACCAATAAGTTGCCGCATGTTCTAGCAAAACATTACACGCAGAAGACAACATTCCTCCGCCCAGGCGAGCAACCACCAAGAAAAGGTGTTAACACCAATTCTCGGCCAGGACAACTGGAAGCTGCTAGGGACTGGAAGATGCTGGCTGATCTTGATCAACGGCTTATTTTTCCACCTGAGATTGCCACCACTAACCTACGACCAGACATTGTTTTGTGGTCTGGATCAGCACGCATTGTTCAACTGATAGAGTTGACAGTGCCATGGGAGGATGCTGTAGATGAGGCATATGAGAGGAAGAAACTGCGGTATGCTCATTTGGCCACTGAAGCAGAACAGCGAGGATGGAGAGTCCAGGTTTATCCAGTGGAAGTGGGTTGTCGAGGTTTTGTGGCACACTCTACAACCCGGTTCCTCAGGGACGTCGGATTCAGCGGCCAAGAGTTGCGTCGCACAGTAAAGAACTTATCTGAAGCAGCAGAAAGGAGCAGCAACTGGCTGTGGTTGAGACGGAAAGATTCTAGCTGGCAAGGTACAGGCCGCCACGCTACGGTTTCGTAGAATTCTTGAAAAGCTTGAAGAGTCTGTTGGTTTATTTGTATAGGTTGTATAGTATAGGTTGTATAGTATACTATACAATTTGTATAGGTTGTATAGTATAGAATGACGGGTGGTTGGGTAGATATTGTGTTTTGCGTTAGGTGGTATGCCATACGGAACCGTTGCCACTGTAACTGCTTTAACGCACCAGTGGGGCTCGACAGCCTTAATCAATCGGGTTGGCGCGTATGGTTGGGTTGCGGAGAGATAGTGAGATTGTGGTTAGGTCTCAGCAGCAGGAGGGATGTAGAGGTCAGTAAGCTGGGCTGAGTTGAGTGGGGGACGGAGGGGGGTGACTCTGGGACGCCAGAGTCACTGTCGAGCCCTCTTGAGGTGTCGTGGGCTAGTCGACGAAACACTGAGGACGGAAGGTGCCCACTTGAAGACCCTAGAGATGTCCCCTACTCGGCTCAATCCAGACGGTTGTCGTGTTGGTCCACTAGGGAGACCACACTGTAGTTGCAGCCGTCGTGTGTGCTGACGCGCCAAGTACACTGCAGCCGGACAGAAGGGGAGTCACACCCTCATATGGAAAGAAGCGTAAATGGATGGAGAAGCATAGTTTACTGTAAAGCTACGTCTTAGTGTTGCTTATCTTGGCGAAAGCCGAGTACAAATCAGCATGAAGTTTTAACATCTACTCTCGTGTAATGGAAATCAAATCAGTAATAGCATGCTTTAGCACTTAGCTAAGTGTTTGCTAGCATGTTTTAACATGTTTCTAGTATGTTGCTAGCATGTTTAGCACTTGCTGGCACTTTTTAAAATATTATTAGGAGTCCACAACAGTGTTAAACATGTCACTTCCTGTTGCCAGCAGGTGGCGCTATGACTGTAACTGAATTTGAGCATGGACATGTGTTCAGGACAGAACTCTTATCAAACGTGTGACGGTTGGGGCAGATTGGACATTGTTTGCCTGAGTTACAGCAACTTCCTGTTTTATGGCGAAACATTGAAATTTGTCAGGTTGCCGAGGACACGCCCTTCGACGAAAACTCAAGATCTTCGCAATTTAATGTTGCAAAGGCCTTAAGATTAGACTCACCAAATTTGAAGATGATCAGATTAAAACTGTAGCGCGAGTTCATTAAAGTACGAGGCCTGAATATGGCAAAAACTGCACAAAAATCTGAGAGGAAGTTCAAAATAGCTGACTTCCTGTTGTGTTTAGGGCTACGCTCCAAGAGACCTTTTTGTAGGCATTGGACCATTACATGTATGTACCGAATTTCGCACACGTACGTGAAACGTAGCGGGAGGCGCACTCCATTGAACCTTTATAGGTGGCACTATCGAGCCATTTTGCCCTGCCCAATTCTGAAACGCTTATCGGATGTAAATTTCCGCCAATTCTGACGCGTGTGCAAATTTTCGTGAGTTTTCGTGCATGTTTAAGCCCTCAAAAATGTACTGCAGTAGACAGTTGACAGTAGGTGGCGCTATTACTATAACTGAAAATTGTCATGTAGATGTGTTCAGGGCAGGACTTTTATCAAAAGTGTGATGTTTGGGGCAGATTGGACATTCCTTGCCTGAGTTAAAACAACTTCCTGTTTCATGGCATTAATAGCATGATTTAACACTTAACTAAGTATTGCTAGCATGCTTTAGCATGTTTCTAACATGTTTAACACTCAATGGCATATTTTACTATGTTGCTAGTACTGCATCACAGTGTAAAACATGTCACTTCCTGTTGACAGTAGGTGGCGCTATTACTATAACAGAAAATTGTCATGTAGATGTGTTCAGGCCATGACTCTTATCAAACATGTGAAGTTTGGGGCAGATTGGACATTACCTTCTTGAGTAACAACAGCTTCCTTTTTCATTGCATTAGAATGCTTTAGCATTTAGCTAAGAATTGCTAGCATGTTTTAACATGTTTATAACTCAATGGCATATTTAACATGTTGATAGTGCTGCATCACAGTGTTAAACATGTCACTTCCTGTTGCCAGTAGGTGGCGCTATTACTATAACTGAATATGCTCATGTAGATGTGTTCAGGCCATGACTCTTATGAAACGTGTGAAGTTTGGGGAAGATTGGACATTCCATGCCTGAGTTACAGCAAATTCCTATTTAATTGCAGTAATAGCATGCTTTAGCACTTAGCTAAGTGTTTGCTAGCATGTTTTAGCATGTTTCTAGTATGTTGTTAGCATGTTTAGAACTTGCTGGCACTTTTTTATATGTTATTAGGAGTCCACAACAGTGTTAAACATGTCACTTCCTGTTACCAGTAGGTGGCGCTATGACTGTATCTGAATATGAGCATGGACATGTGTTCAGGGCAGAACTCTTATCAAACGTGTGAAGTTTGGGGCAGATTGGACATTGTTTGCCTGAATTACAGCAACTTCCTGTTTCATGGCGAAACATCGAAATTTGTCAGGCCGCCGAGGACACGCCCTTCGACGAAAACTCAAGATCTTCGCAATTTAACGTCGCAAAGGCCTTAAGATTACACTCACCAAATTTGAAGATGATCAGATTAAAACTGTAAGAGGAGTTTGTTAAAGTACGAGGCCTGAAAATGGCAAAAACTGCACAAATATCTGAGAGGAAGTTCAAAATGGCTGACTTCCTGTTGTGTTTAGGGCTACGCTCCAAGAGACTTTTTTGTAGGTATTGGGCCATTACATGTATGTACCGAATTTCGTACACGTACGTGAAACGTAGCGGGAGGCGCACTCCGTTGAACATTTATAGGTGGCGCTATCGAGCCATTTTGCCCCGCCCAATTCTGAAACACATCAGAAGTAAATTTTCGCCAGTTCTGACGTGTGTGCAAATTTTCGTGAGTTTTCGTGCATGTTTAGGCCCTCAAAAATGCGATTCATTGCGGAAAAGAATAATAAATATAAATATAGCTGCGAGCAGCGATTACGGGCCCAAGCCGGTGGCACCGCAACACCGGTGCCTTTAGTACCTAAAGGCACCGGGGTGGCGGTTCCGCCAGCTTTGGCCCTTCATCGCTGCTCGCAGCTATATATATATATATATATATATACACACTCACCGGCCACTTTATTAGGTACACCTGTCCAACTGCTCCTTAACACTTAATTTCGAAGCAGCCAATCACATGGCGGCAACTCAGTGCATTTAGGCATGTAGACATGGTCAAGACAATCTCCTGCAGTTCAAACCGAGCATCAGTATGGGGAAGAAAGGTGATTTGAGTGACTTTGAACGTGGCATGATTGTTGGTGCCAGAAGGGCTGGTCTGAGTATTTCAGAAACTGCTAATCTACTGGGATTTTCACGCACAACCATCTCTAGGGTTTACAGAGAATGGTCCGAAAAAGAAAAAACATCCAGTGAGCGGCAGTTCTGTGGGCGGAAATGCCTTGTTGATGCCAGAGGTCAGAGGAGAATGGCCAGACTGGTTCGAGCTGATAGAAGGGCAACAGTGACTCAAATAACCACCCGTTACAACCAAGGTGGGCAGAAGAGCATCTCTGAACGCACAGTACGTCGAACTTTGAGGCAGATGGGCTACAGCAGCAGAAGACCACACCGGGTGCCACTCCTTTCAGCTAAGAACAGGAAACTGAGGCTACAATTTGCACAAGCTCATCGAAATTGGACAATAGAAGATTGGAAAAACGTTGCCTGGTCTGATGAGTCTCGATTTCTGCTGCGACATTCGGATGGTAGGGTCAGAATTTGGCGTCTACAACATGAAAGCGTATATATACACTCACCGGCCACTTTATTAGGTACCCCATGCTAGTAACGGGTTGGACCCCCTTTTGCCTTCAGAACTGCCTCAATTCTTCGTGGCATAGATTCAACAAGGTGCTGGAAGCATTCCTCAGGGAGTTTGGTCCATATTGACATGATGGCATCACACAGTTGCCGCAGATTTGTCGGCTGCACATCCATGATGCGAATCTCCCGTTCCACCACATCCCAAAGATGCTCTATTGGATTGAGATCTGGTGACTGTGGAGGCCATTTGAGTACAGCGAACTCATTGTCATGTTCAAGAAACCAGTCTGAGATGATTCCAGCTTTATGACATGGCGCATTATCCTGCTGAAAGTAGCCATCAGAAGTTGGGTACATTGTGGTCATAAAGGGATGGACATGGTCAGCAACAATACTCAGGTAGGCTGTGGCGTTGCAACGATGCTCAATTGGTACCAAGGGGCCCAAAGAGTGCCAAGAAAATATTCCACACACCATGACACCACCACCACCAGCCTGAACCGTTGATACAAGGCAGGATGGATCCATGCTTTCATGTTGTAGACGCCAAATTCTGACCCTACCATCCGAATGTCGCAGCAGAAATCGAGACTCATCAGACCAGGCAACGTTTTTCCAATCTTCTATTGTCCAATTTCGATGAGCTTGTGCAAATTGTAGCCTCAGTTTCCTGTTCTTAGCTGAAAGGAGTGGCACCCGGTGTGGTCTTCTGCTGCTGTAGCCCATCTGCCTCAAAGTTCGACGTACTGTGCGTTCAGAGATGCTCTTCTGCCCACCTTGGTTGTAACGGGTGGTTATTTGAGTCACTGTTGCCCTTCTATCAGCTCGAACCAGTCTGGCCATTCTCCTCTGACCTCTGGCATCAACAAGGCATTTCCGCCCACAGAACTGCCGCTCACTGGATGTTTTTTCTTTTTCGGACCATTCTCTGTAAACCCTAGAGATGGTTGTGCGTGAAAATCCCAGTAGATTAGCAGTTTCTGAAATACTCAGACCAGCCCTTCTGGCACCAACAATCATGCCACGTTCAAAGTCACTCAAATCACCTTTCTTCCCCATACTGATGCTCGGTTTGAACTGCAGGAGATTGTCTTGACCATGTCTACATGCCTAAATGCACTGAGTTGCCGCCATGTGATTGGCTGCTTAGAAATTAAGTGTTAAGGAGCAGTTGGACAGGTGTACCTAATAAAGTGGCCGGTGAGTGTATATATATATATATATATATATAAACGGCCCGGTGGCACAGCCACCCCGGTGCCTTTGGGGTTATTGTGCACGACGTGCAAAAACGTAACCCCGCTTTGACTGTCGAAAAGAAGTGTGCTGTAGAGCTTGCATCAGTGTGGGCTCTGCAAAAGTGCGCATCGAGGGCACATATCAACCACAAAGTATGCATGAGCAACCTTCTGAAACCTAAAATGAAAAATGAGACACCCTACGGTCTCATGGATTTAACGGAGACATGAAATAAGTACACAAGACCGAATATTCATATGAAGTGTGCCATTTGGGACAGGGCCTATGATCGTGAACCACAATAGCCACATATATGAGATAATTTAAATTTAGAATCATTTTTAATGTCATAGGATGTCATATGTCAATATGTTTTGTAGCACTTAAATGTGTAAATCCAGAAGCCTAGTATTTATCTGGAGGTCTTTGTCCTTTGCCTGTCAACCTGGTTTGTCTCTGCCTTTTCTGTTCTGCCCTGTTTGCCATTGTTCACCCTGCCTGTCTTGACCATTCTTAATAAAAAGCTGCAAATGGATTCAAAAAGACAAGGCCTTAAACTTAAACTTGAACAAGGATTAAAGGGGTCATATAATGCCATTTTCGTAGAAGCTAATATAATTCTTTAGGGTCTAAATTAAAAGTTTGTAATATACTTTAATTAAAAATTCTCATTAGTATTGTAAGAAAACACTTATTTTACCTGGTCAAATACAGCTCTGTTTTCAGCACGCCGTTTCAGTGCATGTGCCTTTAAATGATAATGAGCTTCGATCACCCCGCCCCTCTGTTCCACAGTCTATGCTCTGTTCTGTGCGTACATGTTTGTAACACAATAACCATAACGCGTTGTTCATTATAAACGTGGGATTATGAATTATATTCAGAACGTCGTACATAGAAAACATGCCATAATGTACCCTGAGTGTAAACATTAGCCGCATTCATTGTGAAGCTAGCGATTTGCAAAGATTAATATAAATATATAAAGGTTAATAAAACATTACACTCACTTCAGTTCTTCTCGAGGTGCAGGAACACGAATAGTTGGTATCGATTCCTTTTTTCAGGAGCAGCTTCTTAGCAAAACCAGCTTTAGACCTCCTCGAAAGCAGTCTGGTGTGAAATGACTCGCGCAAACATGAAAGCATTGACGTTGATCGTGGGGAATATTCCCTTCGAAAACAAACTCAGCCACTGCATCTTCAGCGGTTCGGATTTAGGAACATTAAAATGACTGTTGTGTTCCTTATTGCACCCAAGAACAGAACACCACAATCGCTTAGACTCCATTCTGCTCAGTGACAGTGCTCCAGTGTACATTTCGGCACAACATCGGTCCGCGTGTGCATGATTGACAGCTCACTCACGAGCGAGGGCGGGTCTGTGTTGAAACGCTGCTGTCAATCAACAATCGTGGGAGGGGCGTGCGAGCTTGTGACGTCATAGGCTCGAACGGCTCGATTTGAGGCAGGGGAAAAGATATAAGGAGATTAAAACAAAACCACTGGATGGATTTTTATCATTATATGATGGTTGTGTACAGACACTGCCAACACACATTTCAGTACAATCAACTTGTAAAAGTGCATGTACCATTATATGACCCCTTTAAACTCTTGTAACTGTAACAGACACCAAGGCACAATCACACACATGCACGCACGCACGCACACACAGTTTAAAAACAAAAAAAATATTTATCCAACCCCATTTAAAAACAGTCTGTGATTCCTTTACTTTATTAATAAAACTTATTTAAAAAATACAAGGCTTAAGACATTTATTTTCCTTTTTAATGCAGGCCAAACCACACAGCAGTGAAATGGTTAATCTAGCCCTCCTCCCCCTACACACACACACACACACACACACACACACACACACACAGGCACAGACACAGAGACGTAGGCTTATGGCAAGCCGTTTTAACATTTAATCATTTAAACCCACTAGTCTCCATTTTCATGCTACTAGTACTTATTTTTTAGATACTAGTATTTTTAGATACTAATATAGTATCTAATGAATAAGTACTAGTATCTTTTAAAAGGTACTAGTCCCTAAGGAATAAGCACTAGTATCTAAAGAATAGGCACTAGTACCTAAAGAATAAGCACTAGTCGCTAATGAATAAGTACTAGTACTTAATGGAATAGATACTAGTATCTAAAAAATAAGTACTAGTAGCATGAAAATAGAGACTAGTAGGTTAAAATGATTAAATGTTAAGACGGCTTGCCATGTTGGCTCAGAGAGAGAGAGAGAGAAAATGACCATATTCAAACCAAAATATCTGACTTTCTGTTGTTCGGAGCTAATAACTGTAAATTAGAAAGTTGTTCGGCTTGAGGAGAAGAATATACACGCTGAGTTTTGTAACTGTAGGTAAAACTAACTAAGTTATAACACACTTTATATGTCCTTATTAAGCCATGAAAATTCATTTCCTCGCCACGGACAAACCGTTCGAGATATCAAAAGTCCGTCCGCAATTTAGCATCCTCAAAGTCTTGACATCATGCACACCGAGTTTGGCGATGATTGAATGAATTGCCTAGGAGTAGTACTTCAAATTCCACAGCAAGCGTTTTCCAAACAACCCATAACAGCCGACTTCCTGTTGGGCTGGCGTAAAACTTGACCGGGGGTAAGATGTTCGGCCCGATGAGATCTATATGTGTACTGAGTTTCATATTAATTCATAAAAGCGTGTTGGATATATGGACCAAATTGTCGGACCCCGTTCAAGAGGGCGCTGTTGAGCCCCCCTGCCACGCCCGGGTACCAGCTTCAGCCCGGCCCTGATGGCCGTGGGTTCTGACCTGTGTGCAAAATTTCAAGAGTTTTTGAGCACGTTAAGAGCCCCAAAAGCCCCTGAAACCTTGAAATCCATTAAAAGCAATAGACAAATCCCTCACACACAGAGACAGAGAGAGAGGGAGAGAAAATCCTCAGATACATCCACATTCAAACTTAAATATCTGACTTGCTGTTGTTTGGAGCTAATGACAGTTAATTAGAAAGTTGTCCGGCTTGATCTGAACAATATGCGTACCGAGTTTTATGATTGTAGGTAAAACTATATAACTAACACCCCCACTTTTGTCAAAAGGTGGCACTACTGAGCCCCTGCACCACGCCCGTTTCTGAAACTTTGCACATGTCTACTGGCTAATAAATGTGATCTGTCTGTCGAGTTTCATGCAATTTTAAGCAATTTCAGGCATGCTAAGAGTCTCAAAAGCATCCAAAAAGACTATTAAAGTTTGATGGGTTTGATGCGTTGTCACGGCAACAGTATCTTAGATATCAATAATCCTTTCACAAGTCTACATCTGGCGTGTGTTTACATTATACACATAAAGTTTGAAGCAAATCGGGTAAAAATAAGAGGGTGATTTAAAAGCATTTTGAAAGTGACACACTTCCTGCTGCCAGTTGGTGGCGCTATAACATTGACTCACAATAGTCACATCCATGTGATCGGACTCTTACAACGAACACACTGCTGAAGTTTCATCAAGATCAGTTAATGTATGCAGAAGTTATAACACACTTCCTGTTTCCATTATTCGCCATAAATTCGTTTCCTCGCCACGGCCAAACCGTTCGAGATATCAAAAATCCCCTGGCAACTTTTCATCGTCAATCTCTTGACTTCATGCTGACCGAGTTTCGTGGCGATTGGTTGAATTCTCTAGGAGGAGTATATCGAATTCCATTGCATGCGTTTTCCAAACAAGCCTTAATAGCCGACTTCCTGTTGGGCTGGGGTAAAAAGTAAAAGTACAAAGGATATATGAACCGATGAGATCTATATGTGTACCGAGTTTCATATTATTACATGCAAGCGTGTTTGATTTATGAACCAAGTTTTTGGACCCCGTTCCAGGGGGCGCTGTCAAACCCCCCTGCCACGCCCGGGTACCAGCTTCAGCCCGGCCCTGATGGCCGCCGGTTCTGACCCGTGTGCAAAGTTTCAAGAGTTTTTGAGCACGTTAAGGGGCCCAAAAGTGCGCTGAGAGTCTCAAAAGCATCCAAAAAGAATATTAAAGTTTGATGCATTGTCACGGCAACAGCATCTAAGATATCAACAATCCTTTCACAGGTCTACATCTGGCGTGTGTCTACATTATACACATCAAGTTTGAAGCAAATCGGGTAAAGCCTGTTTGATTTATGGACCAAGTTTTCGGACCCCGTTCCAGGGGGCGCTGTCGAGCCCCCCTGCCACGCCCGGGTACCAGCTTCAGCCTGGCCCTGATGGCCGTGGGTTTTGTCCCGTGTGCAAAGTTTCAAGAGTTTTCGAGCACGTTAAGAACCCCAAAAGTGCCCGAAAGCATAAAAAAGCATGAAAAAGCTTAAAAAAAGGAATATTAATGTTTGATGCATTGCCATGGCAACAGTATCAAAGATATCAATAATCCTTTCACAGGTCTACATCTGGCGTGTGTCTACATTATGCACATGAAGTTTGAAGCAAATCGGGTAAAAATAAGAGGGTGATTTAAAAGCATTTTGAAAGTGACACTTCCTGCTGCCAGTTGGTGGCGCTATAACTTTGACTCACAATAGTCACATCCATGTGATCGGGCTCTTACAACGAACACACTGCTGAAGTTTCATCAAGATCAGTTAATGTATGCAGTAGTTATAACACACTTCCTGTTTCATGTTTCTCGCCATAATTTCGTTTCCTCGCCACGGCCAAACCGTTCGAGATATCAAAAATCCCCTGGCAACTTTTCATCCTCAGTGTCTTGACTTCATGCTGACCGAGTTTCGTGCCGTGTGTTTGAATTCTCTAGGAGGAGTATTTCACATTCCATTGCATGCGTTTTCCAAACAAGCCTTAATAGCCGACTTCCTGTTGGGCTGGGGTAAAAAGTAAGAGCATGAAGTATATATGAACCGATGAGATCTATATGTGTACTGAGTTTCATATTATTACATGCAAGCGTGTTTGATTTATGGACCAAGTGTTCAAACCCCGTTCCAGGGGGCGCTGTCGAGCCCCCCTGCCACGCCCGGGTACCAGCTTCAGCCCGGCCCTGATGGCCGCGGGTTCTGAGATGTGTGCAAAGTTTCAAGAGTTTGAGCACGTTAAGGCCCCCAAAAGTGCCCAAAAGGTAGTAAAATAATAATAATAATCCTAAATAATAATCCTTAGGAAAACAATAGGGCCTTCGCCTTTTCAGGCTTGGGCCCTAATAATAATAATCCTAAATAATAATCCTTAGGAAAACAATAGGGCCTTCGCCTTTTCAGGCTTGGGCCCTAATAATCCTAAATAATAATCCTTAGGAAAACAATAGGGCCTTCGCCTTTTCAGGCTTGGGCCCTAAATATAGCTGCGAGCAGCGATTACGGGCCCAAGCCGGTTGCACCGCAACCCCGTTCCTTTAGTTACCTAAAGGCACCGGGGTGGCGGTACCGCCGGCTTTGGCCCTTCATCGCTGCTCGCAGCTATATTTATATATATATATATATATATATATATATATAAAGGCGGTGGCATCGCCACCCTGGTGCCTTTAGGGTTATTGTGCACGACGTCCAAAAACGTAACTCCGCTTTGACTGTCGAAAAGAAGTGTGCTGTAGAGCTTGCATCAGTGTGGGCTCTGCAAAAGTGCGCATCGAGGGCACATATCAACCCCAAAGTATGCGTGAGCAACCTTCTGAAACCTAAAATGAAAAATGAGACACCCTACGGTCTCATGGATTTAACGGACACATGAAATAAGTACACAAGACCGAAAATTCATATGAAGTGTGCCATCTGGGACAGGGCCTATGATCGTGAACCACAATAGTCACATATATGAGATAAATTTAATTTAGCATTGTTTTTAATGTCATAGGATGTCATAGGTCAATATGTTTTGCAGCACCTGTCAACCTGGTTTGTCTCTGCCTTTTCTGTTCTGCCCTGTTTGCCATTGTTCACCCTGCCTGTCTTGACCATTCTTAATAAAAAGCTGCAAATGGATTCCCCTGGCCTGACCCTGCCTCGTTACAACACATATGCTGCATCTGCTTGCTATCTGCCAAATGGCTCTGGTAGTTCCGCTTCAGCACTGATGATGTTGTAGGAATAGTGCGCTCTGGTTGGTCTGGATTATTCTGGATTTTTTATTTTATACAGAAATAAGTTATTTTTAATTCAGATGAGAATAAAGTTAGTGTTGATTAAAATGAAGGAAAACAAATATATTGATCTGAAATATAGCACATTCATTTTAAATTAATTTAGGTTCAATTACAAAACATACAATCTTAATTTAATTTAAAGCAAACAATACATATGGGTTTCAATTAAAAAAAAAAAAAATTTATATTAAAGAGACAAGGCCTTAAAACTTAAACTTGAACAAGGGTTAAACTCTTGTCACTGTAACACACACACACATGCAGTTTAAAAGCAAAAAAAATATTTATCCAACCCCATTTAAAAACAGTCTGTGAGTGCCATCTTTTGGACATTGATCATATTGCATAGGTTTTGGTTTCTTGTCCTCAAACAGAGCACTAATTTGTTTATTTTTAAGTTACACATTCTACATTGATTAAAATAAAAAAATCTAATTTGTTTTTTTTTAATGGTAGTATTATTTTATACAAAAAATTATAATTCTGATGAGAATAAAGTTAGTGTATAAAATTTTTAAGGAAAACATATATATTGATCTAATATAGCACATTCATTTTAAATTCATTCAGCTTGAATCACCAAACATACAATATTAACATTATTTACAGCAAACAATATATTAAATAGATATGTTCTATGCATATTTTGTCATTTTAATTAAAAAAATATCCATAAAGTGCTATGCAAAAAGACAAGGCCTTAGATATTTATTTATTCTTTTAATGCAGAACTAATTTTAAACTCAAACTAAGTGCACGGTTGCACGGTCATAACGGTGTGCGTCCACGGCCAAGAGCGAGCAGAACAAAGCGAACGTTTTTTAGTTCATTATTCCATAGCAAATGATGTAAAATGCTCGCTCTGCACTGGATGTAAGTATTTTATTTTCATTTTAGCGATTTAAATGCGCTAATTTTGAAATGAGAAAAAAAATATCATTCAAACTGCAAACTGTTTACTTATATTTTTGTACACTCCTATTTTTTACAGTCTATGGTGCAATAAAACACAAAATCCTCAGTCACATATCTAATATATTTATATAGAAATATAATTTTGAACACAAGAGGGCAGTATAGCCCTATCTATGATTTTGTGGTTAAACTATCACCCGAAGAGAATCGGCCCGATGAGATCTATAAGTGTACCGAGTTTCATATTATTACATGCAAGCGTGTTTGATATATGGACAAGTGTTCGAATCCCATTCCAGGGGGCGCTGTCGAGCCCCCCTGCCACGCCCGGGTACCAGCTTCGGCCCGGCCCTGATGGCCACGGGTTCTGACCCGTGTGCAAAGTTTCAAGAGTTTTCGAGCATGTTAAGGCCCCGAAAAGCCTGAAACCTTGAAAAACAATAATTAAAAGGATTCTCACTCGACAGAGAAATCCCCCTCCCCTCACAGACACAGAGGTATGCAGAGAGAGGGAGAGAGGGACAGAAAATTTTCCAAAACATCCACATTCAAACCAAAATATCTGACTTCCTGTTGTTCAGAGCTAATAACTATAAATTAGAAAGTTGTCCGGCTTGATCCGAACAATATACGTACAAAGTTTTATGATTGTAGGTAAAATTATAAAACTAACCCTCCCACTTTTGTCAAAAGGTGGCGCTACTGAGCCCCTGCACCACGCACGTTTCTGAAACTTTGCACATGTCTACTGGCTAATAAAAGTGATGTGTCTGTCGAGTTTCATGCAATTTCAAGCATGGTAAGAGTCTCAAAAGCATAAAAAAAACATATTAAAATTTGATGCGTTGCAATGGCAACAGTATCTAAGATATCAAGAATCCATTCACAGGTCTACATCTGGCGTGTGTTTACATTATAGTAGTGAAGTTTGAAGCAAATCGGGTAAAAATAAGAGGGTGATTTCAAAGCATTTTGAAAGTGACACACTTCCTGCTTCCAGTTGGTGGCGCTATAACTTTGACTCACAATAGTCACATCCATGTGATCGGCCTCTTACAGCGAACACACTGCTGAAGTTTCATCAAGATCAGTTAATGTATGCTGAAGTTATAACACACTTCTTGTTTCACGTTTCTCGCCATAATTTTGTTTCCTCGCCACGGCCAAACCGTTCGAGATATCAAAAATCCCCTCGCAAACTTTCATCCTCAATGTTTTGACTTCACGCTGACCGAGTTTCGTGCCGTGTGTTTGAATTCTCTAGGAGGAGTATTTCAAATTCCATTGCGTGTGTTTTACCAACAACCCTAAATAGCCCACTTCCTGTTGGGCTGGGGTAAAAAGTAAGAGTGCGAAGTATATATGAAACGATGAGATCTACATGTGTACCGGGTTTCATATTATTACATGCAAGCGTGTTTGATTTATGGACCATGTTTTCGGACCCCGTTCCAGGGGGCGCTGTCGAGGCCCCCTGCCACGCCCGGGTACCAGCTTCAGCCCGGCCCTGATGGCCGCGGGTTCTGACGTGTGCAAAGTTGCAAGAGTTTTTGAGCACGTTAAGGCCTCCAAAAGTCTCCAAAAGGTAGTAAAAAAATAATAAGAAGAATAAGAAGAAGAAGAATAAATATAGCTGCGAGCAGCGATTACGGGCCCAAGCCGGTGGCACCGCAACCCGGTTCCGCCGGCTTTGGCCCGTCATCGCTGCTCGCAGCTATATTTATATATATATATATATATATATATATATATATAAACGGCCCGGTGGCACCGCCACCCCGGTGCCTTTAGGGTTATTGTGCACGATGTGCAAAAACGTAACCCCGCTTTGACTGTCGAAAAGAAGTGTGCTGTAGAGCTTGCATCAGTGTGCAAAAGTGGCTCTGCAAAAGTGCGCATCGAGGGCAAATATCAACCATAAAGTATGCGTGAGCAACCTTCTGAAACCTAAAATGAAAAATGAGACACCGGTCTCATGGATTTAACGGAAACATGAAATAAGTACACAAGACCGAATATTCATATGAAGTGTGCCATTTGGGACAGGGCCTATGATCGTGAACCACAATAGCCACATATATGAGATAATTTAAATTTTGAATAATTTTTGCAGTTTGAATAATGTCCTGTATGAACAAAATGACGGAGTATGTTATCATGTTTCCACTGTTCGAACTCACCTCACACACATACACACACACACACACACACACACAGAACATACTCCGTCATTTTGTTCATAGAGGACATAATTCAAACTGCAAAGTGTTTAATTATATTTGTGGACACTCGCAACAAAGCACAACATTGTGCTTTTGTAAAGTAAATTCAAGCAATCCGCCTCCGAAATGTAGCTTATTTTAAAATTAAACAAAAATGCTCACCGCTGCATGGGCATACCTAATATATTTATATATAAATACAATTGGCTTACCTGATTTTGAACACAAGAGGGCAGTATAGCCCTATGTATTACTTAATGTATTTATTTTTTGACTGAATAGCGCATTCTGGCTGTTTTAAAACTTGTACATTATTTTTAAATTCAAAACAAGAATAAAATGGGTTTAGTTTAGTGTTTCCTTTTTTGACATGACTTTAATCCCTCGCCATAGCAAAACAATTTGAGATATTCAATTTCCGTTCACAATATAGCATCTTTAATGTATTTTCATCATGTTGAAAAAGTCTGGTGGGAATTAAATAAACCACTTAAAAGGAGTAAGTACAAATGTAGAGGCTGGTTTTGCAAAACATCATTCATCATATTGCATTGGTTTTAATTTCTTGTCCTCAAACAGAGCACTAACCTATGTATTTATAAGTTACACATTCTACATTGATTAAAAAAGAAACATCAAATATGTTTTTAGTCATAGTATTTTTTTATACAGAAATAAATTATTTGTAATTCAGATGAGAATAAAGTTAGTGTTTTACATTTTTAAGGAAAACAAATATATTGTTCTGAAATATAGCACATTCATTTTAAATTCATTCAGCTTCAATTACCAATACAACCTTAATTGTATTTAAAGCAAACTATACATTTAAAAGATCTGGGTTCTATGCATATTTTGTCATTTAAAAAAATACAAAATCGTTATGCAAAAAGACAAGGCCTTAGAGATTTATTTATCCTTTAATGCAGGAAAAAATCACACAGCAATGAAAGGCTTAATCTCTTGTCACTGTAACAGACAGCCAGCCACACACACACACACATAAACACAGACACCAGCCCTCCCTCCCCTCCCTTCCCTCCCTCCCTTCCCCTCCCTTCAGCCACACACACACACACACACACACACAGAATGGGAGGGGGCCCTCTCTCTGTCAGAGAGAGACAGAGAGAGATACCATTTCAAGAAATCCACATTCAAACCACAATATCTGACTTTCCTTTGGTCGGAGCTAATGATTGTAAATTAGAAAGTTGTTTGGCTTGAAAAGAAGAATATACACGCTGAGTTTTGTAACTGTAGGTAAAACTAACTAAGTTATAACACACTTTATATGTCCTTTTTTAGTCATGAAAATTCATTTCCTCGCCACGGCCAAACCGTTCGAGATATCAAAAATCCGTCCGCAATTTAGCATCCTCAATGTCTTGACTTCACGCACACCGAGTTTGGCGACGATTGAATGAATTGCCTAGGAGTAGTACTTCACATTCCACAGCAAGCGTTTTCCAAACAACCCATAACAGCCGACTTCCTGTTGGGCTGGCGTAAAACTTGACCGGGAGTAAGATGTTCGGCCCGATGAGATCTATATGTGTACTGAGTTTCATATTAATTCATGCAAGCGTGTTGGATCTATGGACCAAATTGTCGGACCCCGTTCAAGGGGGCGCTGTTGAGCCCCCCTGCCACGCCCGGGTACCAGCTTCAGCCCGGCCCTGATGGCCGTGGGTTCTGACCTGTGTGCAAAATTTCAAGAGTTTTTGAGCATGTTAAGAGCCCCAAAAGCCCCTGAAACCTTGAAATCCATTAAAAGCAATAGTCAAATCCCTCACACACAGAGACAGAGAGAGAGGGAGAGAAAATTCTCAGAAACATCCATATTAATAATCCTTTCACAAGTCTACATCTGGCGTGTGTTTACATTATACACATAAAGTTTGAAGCAAATCGGGTAAAAATAAGAGGGTGATTTCAAAGCATTTTGAAAGTGACACACTTCCTGCTGCCAGTTGGTGGCGCTATAACATTGACTCACAATAGTCACATCCATGTGATCGGACTCTTACAACGAACACACTGCTGAAGTTTCATCAAGATCAGTTAATGTATGCAGAAGTTATAACACACTTCCTGTTTCCATTATTCGCCATAAATTCGTTTCCTCGTCACGGCCAAACCGTTCGAGATATCAAAAATCCCCTCGCAACTTTTCATCGTTGATCTCTTGACTTCATGCTGACCGAGTTTCGTGGCGATTGGTTGAATTCTCTAGGAGGAGTATATCGAATTCCATTGCATGCGTTTTCCAAACAACCCTTAATAGACGACTTCCTGTTGGGCTGGGGTAAAAAGTAATAGTACAAAGGATATATGAACCGATGAGATCTATATGTGTACCGAGTTTCATATTACATGCAAGCGTGTTTGATTTATGGACCAAGTTTTCGGACCCCGTTCCAGGGGGCGCTGTCGAGCCGCCCTGCCACGCCCAGGTACCAGCTTCAGCCCAGCCCTGATGGCCGCGAGTTCTGACCCATGTGCAAAGTTTCAAGAGTTTTTGAGCACGTTAAGGGGCCCAAATAGTCGTAAGAAAAATATAGAAAATGACTTTCCAAACCCATAATAACCGACTTCCTGTTGGGCTGACGTAAAACTTAGAGCGCGAAAGTTGTTCGGCCCGATGAGATCTATAAGTGTACCGAGTTTCAGATTATTACATGCAAGCGTGTTTGATATATGGACAAGTGTTCAAACCCCGTTCCAGGGGGCGCTGTCGAGCCCCCCTGCCACGCCCGGGTACCAGCTTCAGCCCGGCCCTGATGGCCGCGGGTTCTGACACGTGTGCAAAGTTTCAAGAGTTTTCGAGCACGTTAAGTGCCCCAAAAGTGCCCAAAAGGTAGTAAAATAATAAGAAGAAGAATAAAAAGAATAAATAATCCTAAGGAAAACAATAGGGCCTTCGCCTTTTCAAGGCTTGGGCCCTAATAAATAATCCTAAGGAAAACAATAGGGCCTTCGCCTTTTCAAGGCTTGGGCCCTAATAAATAATCCTTAGGAAAACAATAGGGCCTTCGCCCTTTCAGGCTTGGGCCCTAATAAATAATCCTTAGGAAAACAATAGGGCCTTCGCCTTTTCAAGGCTTGGGCCCTAATAATAAACAGAGCAATTCCAAGAGGGTCCTCACACCATCGGTGCTCGGGCCCTAATAATCCTAAGGAAAACAATAGGGCCTTCGCCTTTTCAAGGCTTGGGCCCTAATAAATAATCCTTAGGAAAACAATAGGGCCTTCGCCCTTTCAGGCTTGGGCCCTAATAAATAATCCTTAGGAAAACAATAGGGCCTTCGCCTTTTCAAGGCTTGGGCCCTAATAATAAACAGAGCAATTCCAAGAGGGTCCTCACACCATCGGTGCTCGGGCCCTAATAATCCTAAGGAAAACAATAGGGCCTTCGCCTTTTCAAGGCTTGGGCCCTAATAAATAATCCTAAGGAAAACAATAGGGCCTTCGCCTTTTCAAGGCTTGGGCCCTAATAAAAAGAAAAAGAAGAAGAAGAAGAAGAATCCTAAGGAAAACAATAGGGCCTTCGCCTTTTCAAGGCTTGGGCCATAATAATCCTTACGAAAACAATAGGGCCTTCGCCTTTTCAAGGCTTGGGCCCTAATAATCCTAAGGAAAACAATAGGGCCTTCGCCTTTTCAAGGCTTGGGCCCTAATAATAATGAATAATAATAATAAAGAATAATCCTTAGGAAAACAATAGGGCCTTCGCCTTTTCAAGGCTTGGGCCCTAATAAAAAGAAGAAGAAGAAGAAGAAGAAGAATCCTAAGGAAAACAATAGGGCCTTCGCCTTTTCAAGGCTTGGGCCCTAATAATCCTTACGAAAACAATAGGGCCTTCGCCTTTTCAAGGCTTGGGCCCTAATAATAATAATAAAGAATAATCCTTAAGAAAACAATAGGGCCTTCGCCTTTTCAAGGCTTGGGCCCTAATAAATAATCCTAAGGAAAACAATAGGGCCTTCGCCTTTTCAAGGCTTGGGCCCTAATAATAATCCTTACGAAAACAATAGGGCCTTCGCCTTTTCAAGGCTTGGGCCCTAATAATAAAGAATAATCCTTAGGAAAACAATAGGGCCTTCGCCTTTTCAAGGCTTGGGCCCTAATAAACGGAGCAATTCCAAGAGGGTCCTCACACCATCGGTGCTCGGGCCCTAATTACACTTCACTATATATTCACATAGAAAACCGCTGTTTTAAATTGTAATAATATTTCACAATATTACAGTTTGTTTGTATTTTTTTATCAAATAATTGCAGCCTTGGTGAGCAGAAGAGACTTCTTTTAAAAACTTAAAAAATCTTACCTGCCTAAAACTTTTGCACAGTACTGTATGTTGAGCAACTCATAGTTGTATCGAATCCTGTAGGAAGGACGGCAAACACATCTTGACGATTGACAAATGCCTTGATTGCAGTTCTCTGTCCGTCTTTTAAAATTTATTCGCTGTCCATTTCTTCTACAACAGATAGCGGAATCTATACATCTCAATTCTCCAGCTGCAGTCACCAGTTCAAACCAAGCGCTCTTTGATGACGTGATGATTTCGTAACTGCAGATCATCTGTCCATCATCGTATAAAGCCCGCCCTGACAATTTGATTGGCCCGACCATTTCTGAACTGATCATAATGGGCTCTATGCACAGCTGCACTACTTCCTGAACTTCAGGCAGGTCCTTTGTTTCCTGTCTGCCCTTATTGGACAAACTGATTAGTTCAGGTGTGCCTGACTATTAGTCAGGCACACCTGAACTAATCAGTTTGTCCAATAAGGGCAGACAGGAAACGAAGGACCTGCCTGAAGTTCAGTAAGTAGTGCAGCTGTGCATAGAGCCTATTACTCCTCAATGGATCGAGTCCAGACTGAACTTCCCGACCAAAAAATGTTGTGGGCGGGGTTCGGGCTGGCATCCAGGCTATAGTTTAACTGTATGTCGCTTTGGATAAAAGCGTCTGCTAAATGACTAAATATAAAATTAGCTTGACATTCGCACATTTAGGGACCATCTCTCAATTTGCTTACAACATTGGTATACATGTTTCTAACTTCAACAGCAAACTTCAATTTACTTGAATAATCAAAAATCTAAAAGGTGCGCATTATGCCTGACACCTACACAAACACTTTACAGTTGGTTTTAAGACTGTAAGTCGTTCTCTTCAAATGCTTTTGAAGTTAGAAACGTGTAACTTATACCAATGTTGTATGTAACTTTAGAGACGGTCCCTAAATGAGCGAATGTTCAATGGTCAAGCCAACTTTATGCCAGTTTATCACTGGGAAACGCTCAGCATTAAACTTAGCGCATTAAATTCATATTCTGAGTCCATCTGCTTGCCTGCGAGTTTGGTCTTTTATTTCACTGTATTAGTCCTACATTAAGCGTTTTATATGTCCAGCAGGGGAATCCTGAAGTATTTAGGGCAGGGGTCCCCAAACTTTTTTCTGCGAGGGCCACATCATTTTTATTTTCTATAATGGAGGGCCGTAGTCTAACAGAAAATGACATGGGCCGGACTCAGTGATTTATTATTGTGGAGATTTTATTATGATTTTATTTACAGTATTATGCCTCCTAATGCCAGATTAATTAATTATGTATGCACCGTACATATCAAGTGATATATAGCCTAATAAAAGAGCATTATTACTATCGTAATGAAATTTTTTCATTGCTTTTGAAATCAAAACATTTACTTGCTTATGCGTTTTGGGCTAAGTGTGAACTATGGGCTTGTTTCTGTCTGGTCAGCCAGTCTCAAAGACTGATGCAAATGTTCATCAGTGAGTCTTGATCTCATCGGATTTTTCATCAGTTTCATGCGCGAAATGTTTGCTCACAGATATACGTGCTGCCAAAAAGTGTGGACATCTTCATTGCATTCCTTTTGATGTTTGGGTAGGTCTCGTTAGGGAGGGCAGTATAGAATTCAATGAGACTGTTGGGATTAAACGCGTTTTTAAGAACATCGCAGTTCTGTAACTCAGCCAACTCAAACTGTAAGAAGGCTGGGCTTCGTCAATGTCAGCAGCAATGGGGTTCTGAAAAAGGCGGATTTCTTTAGCGCGGACATGTAGCTCACGGAAGCGCACGTCAAACTCCGCCTTCAGCATTTCCAGCGCTTCCACTGACTGGAATGATCATGCGCGAGGGCTTGTATTGCGTGCAGAGATGTCATGAGCGCGCGCAGAATGAGCTTGCGAGTTCCCGTTTCCTCGCGTGCAGATGTTATCCTCTCGCGAAAGTCATTTACCGCGTGCGCCAGCATCAGTTGTGCGCTCGGTTCTTATTGATATTGATTTGCCGCCATAAATATGTATTATCAAATACAGATATGATATGATTAAAACATATATTTAAAATGAAATTTTTGTTCAGAGGGCCGGTTCAAATGTGGGGGCGGGCCGTAGTTTGGGGACCCCTGATTTAGGGAAACCCTAGTAGCCTACTGCATGTAGCACATCGCTGCAATATAAAGTTAAGGCAACTAAACAACCAAGAGACATGTATGTCATCCTGCTCCAGAGCAGATCTTATACTAGGTAGGATATTGCAAACCAAAACTGGACCAATCAGTGGTGAGTAAAGTGACTGTGATATCTCTGAAGCAATAAAATCTGAATCTCTTGCTCCACATTAAAGCAGTTTATTTATATTAATTTAAATATCTAAAATAAATAAAGCTGTTACTATATTGTGTGTATTTTCACATAACTAGAAAGCTGATTAACCAATGAGCATCCAGGACCGAAACTAAACGTTAGAGTGGATTAGTGTTGTGGCATTTTCATGTAGTCAAACTTCTAGAAATAGATTAAGCTTATTTTGGCCAAAAACAACCCAGTTAGACAGGAAGTGATTGTTTAAGCATCATTTAAAGTGACCAGCCATACTTTTTTTTTTACATGAGCTTTAGTGGTAAGTAGATCAGACACAAAGCAAGAACAAAGCAGATTATACATGCATGTACAAGGAAAGGGGTATAGCTTTCATTTCGACCCATTCATGACTTGATTCGTAAACAGAGTGAGCTATATGAACTGTAGTACACCCAGTAGCCTACACGCCTCTCTGACTGTAACCGCTGACGTTAGGTAGATACATTGTATACGGTTCTTACACTCGCCTCTTTCGGTGGACTTTTTCCTCGTTTTAGCTCTCCTCTCCGGTTCACATATGGTTTCCCAGCATCCCTAAAAGACTTCCTTGCTCTGTCCTTCCATTCGTTCATGTTTGCTCTCCTTTTTCGCAGAGTTTTTGCCTATTAATGTCCACAGCGGACATGAAAGCAATCGGCGTCTGCATTTTTCATTAGTGGACATAAACGTTTTTTCCGCGTAAGACTATTTTAAAGTTTAAAATACAGAGTATTGGTCGTGCGAACACACCCCCAAAGTGCTTCTGTATACAAAGTGGCAAACATACATGCATGTCACATGGTTATCTCATTTTTTTTTTTTTCTGGACTTACGGTTGTTCGTCACATGCACTCAAGTGTCTCAATCAAAACTTCTAACATCTCTCAAAACAGTGACGTCAAAAGTTCTCATTGTAGTGGAACTTGCAGGTACAACCGACTTTGTCTCCTGAGCTATAAACCTGTATGTGCTGACTCCCGGAAATTATGTAAAATCGGCCAATCAGATCAAAGCTTGGTTTTGGAAAGCTCTTGCTTTTTAAGACTGTGAACTGTAGTGTACTTCCATGCCTGTCACCTGGACTTTCAGCAGTCTGCTGCTGTATGACTTGAAGTAACTGAAGTAGATTTTGCTCATGGTGTCCACATACTCGTCCCGGATCTCCTTTGCAACTGTCCTCTCATTGGCTAACAGGAACTGATAGAAAAATCTGTAGATGACCAGAAAAAACATCCATACTCAGTATTGTGCTTCTCACTCAACAGAAATAAGGAAGGGCCATAGTTAAAAGTGAAGATAATATCTTGTTTACTGTAGGTCAGTCTCGGGAAATGGCAGTATTTTTTTATTTTTTATTTGTGAAAGGCTCTGCTAAACTCAGATTTTTCCAGCGCTGCCAGAAAGCACCAGGGTCGCAATGGTCTACTGGACTACTATAGGGATATTATGTGTAACCCAAACCTTTTTAGATTAGTAGCCAACAAATATTAGTTATGATTATTAAGAATGAATTAATAATCCATGACTTTTCTCCTTCAATACATTTAAAAAAAGATCATTTGGTGTTTACCATTACAGGATTGAAGATTTAAGTAACATATCTAACAAGAGTTTTTGTGTACCACTGTTTGAATTCTGTATAATATAAATAATAATAATAAAAAGTTTCTCCTTGATGTCAGAAACAAACCTTTGTTTTAAAGAAGTAAAGTCACAGCATAATAAGGGTGAATAAAAATAGCAGGGACAAAGACCAATTCTGCATTCTTTGAGAAATGTTTTTGCTTTTATTTAACATATTATAATATATCAAATACGACAATAATTCTTGTATGCAAACAAATATGTGTAGGGCTGAGCGAATATGGGTAGAACTCTTTACTGCCCTAGTACTTCAGAAATCCTTTTAAAAGGTATGCATGTGAATTAAATGTGACACAATGGCCTTCATCATCCCAGTATGCTAATGCCTATCTAGTGCAAGGGATTCATCAATATGCTGATTGAGGACTGTTGGGACCCTCCAGGCACAGGATGGTTCTGTCGGGTGAGACAGAGTCGTTTGCACCTCAATGACATAACCGTACCATTTGCTTCACAGATTATGCTTTCAACTACATACTGTTTATTTACTAGAGTGTTCAAACATGTACCTATGTCATGTTTGGTCTCATCTGACAGCTTATAAACTGAACTGAATGGTGGAGATATTAAAGTATGCTCCACAGTAATATCACTCACGTATATAGTATATAGAGAGGATTTTTCACGAGTGTGAAAATATTACTACGCCGAGTCGAAGTGCTCCCAAGCACTTGATGGTATTCCGCCATACAATATAGTTATCCATTTTACATGCTTAGAAAAGCGCAACGTTTTATTTTGTGTCACCGTTCTTGGTCGAGTTACACTACTCGAGTGACTGTTTTTAAATAGGGAAAACGTGGAGGTGTTTGGTCGCTTCTCTGCTTGGCCCCTATTGAATGAACTAGGCTAAGCTAAGTGCTATTAAAGTTTCGCCGCGCCCAGAGCGATTTAGTGCACGCACTGAGACGAGAGAGGTATGTATCAACTCGTCTTAGTTAAAGGAATAACATAGTTTAATATGAAAAACTGGTGGAGTATCCCTTTAAACATGCATTGAGGAGAATATGTTAATGTTCTTCTCCCCCTCTTGATCACCACCCATTTGCCTCATCTTTTGGTTTCCTGTCGGTCGGTTTCATTGTTGGTATTTCACTCATCTTTAAAAATGCTTTGCTCAGGATATAAGACGGAAAGATAACTGCTGATTCTAGAAGAAAGGCTTTAACCCCGCCACTCCCACACACCGGTGCGTAATCTCATACTATGAGAAAGGCTTTTACGGCAGTGCATTATTTGTTAACTAAGTTTTCTTTACAGTATGGTGTTCCATTCTACTGTCTGTATATTTAAACATGTAACTTAATAAATAACTTTGCCTGCTTTAAAGGCTTTAAGAACCTTTCCTTTATCACTGCTAATGTTGAAAAGCTAAAGTGATTATAACTTTCGTTATCTAAACTTTCAGGTTAAATCCTACGTACCTATCAGTTCTAAGAAAGACCTTTACCATTAAAGAATAAGAGGTTAAAGAATAACAACAACTTTAATGGAGTCAGACTAATTATTTTGGAGTCAGATAAATAACTGAATTATGCATGTCCTCCTTCAACTGCTTTTTGTTCCAATTATTGGTTCAAAATAGCAGCGTAACCTTCCAGCCTTACATATGCATCTTAACCGACACAAGTAATGAAAATCTGCAGTTCAGTAAATGAGGCCCTGTTTACCTCTGGTATTAAGATTGTTTTAGTTGATCGGATCACAGGTGAACGACGCTAAATACAGGTGTAAACGGGGTCTAAAACGTTTTGAGCTTGTACACTTTTGACCACTTCCAGAGGTAGCCGAAAACACATTTGAGCGGATCGCTTGCATAGTGTAAACGCTAAATATATAGTTGTGTTTCTTGATGTACACAATCTCAACACTTTTTTTTTTGTTTTTTTTTTTTGCTGTGGCATTGTAGATTAATTAAAATGTAATGTGATAATGACAACATGCAAATTGGCTGATATTGCAATGACAATCTTTTATTTTAAAATATATACTGCATTACACTAAACAGAGCTAACTCTATCTTGTTAACTAGAAGTAATTCACTGTGACACAATTTCTGAGAATAACCCTTGTGCCTGTACTGAAGTAATGTTATCATGCAACTTAGTATGATTTGATTGTGAGGAGTGCATTTTGTACCTGTACTTGAGTAGTGTGTTCTGAGGGATCTGGTAGTTGGTCATGGGCTTTCTGAATGAGTAGATCTTCTGTAGGATGAACTCACGGATCTTTGAGACGGCCTATGAACAGAGTCAAAAAAGATACATTCAGCAACAGAAAACTAAATTACATTAATTTTGCATGCATCTCTTAAATCAAGAATGGGTCCGACCTCTGGAAGGAAATCTGTAACACATTTTCAATGACTAACAATACTAACCTCCAGCTCATACAGTTCAAGATTATTCACAGGATTCACATCACAGAAAAAAACATGTTTATAATGGACTTGAGGCCATTTGTTCACATGCACATTGGAGAGCACAGACAACTATTTTCATGGCCGATGGAGCTGTCAATCAGTTCACTCATTTTGGATATCAGTGACCACAAAACTTTCCGTTATCATGGGTTGTGAAATCCCTCCAACTCCGTCACCCTGTTTACTCAATAACTGCATTGAAGTTGATAATCTCCCAATCAAATACAAAAATCCACTCCTCATTTCTCTAACTATCGCCAAGAAAGTAATTTTGCAAAACTGGAAGTCCAAAAACTGTATACATACCAATCACTGGACTAATCTTCTTATAGAATACATCACATTAGAAAAAATAACATACACTAACAAGAATATTATATGTATAATTCATGATATCTGGAAACCATTACTAACTTTCATTTAAATCAGTGACCTGGAACTGGACCCACTCTCCCAATCACATGTTCACAAACTAATAATGAATAACCTCTGAGTATTACTGAATGCATCATTCTACAATAATTCAGTATAGATATCTTTTATATGCATGTATGTATATGTGTATTTGTGTGTAGATGTATGTACAGTCATGGTCAGAATTAATGACACCCCTGGTAAATATGATAAAAATGGATGTAAAAAATAAATCTGCATTGTTTATCCATTTGATCTTTCATTCAAAAAAATGTGCAAAAATCTAACCTTTCATTTAAATAAAATAATTAAGTGGGGGGGGGGAAATCACATTATGAAATAAATGTTTTTTCTCCAAAACACATTGGCCACAATTATTGGCATCCCTAGAATTTTTTATCTCTGAAGTATATTCCCATTAATATTTACCTTTTTAAGCAGACCAGGGTGACTAGGAACATTAAATTGTCTAGCTATGACTTCTTGTTTCACAAGAGTTTAAATATGAGGAAACACAAAGGCCAAATTCCCTTAATCATCCATCACAATGAGTAAAACCAAAGAATATAGTTCTGATGTGCATCAAAAGATTGTTGAGCATCACAAAATAGAAAGTGGTTGTAAGAAAATTGCTAAAGAATTGAAAATCTCCATTTTGACCATCAGGGCAATAATTAAGAAGTTCCAATCAACTAAAGATGTTACGAATCTGCCTGGAAGAGGACGTGTCTATATTGTCTTAATGCATGGTGAGGAGGAAAGTTTGAGTGGCCAAAGACTCTTCAAGGATCACAGATGGAGAATTGCAGACATTACTTGAGTCTTGGGGGTAAGAAAGCCTAAAAAAACAGTATCATACAACCCTTACATCACCACATGTTGTTTGGGAGGGTTTCAAGAAAAATCCTCCTCGGTCCTCCAAAAATAAACTCCAGCATATTCAGTTGTCAGACATGACTGGAACTTTAAAAGGGACCTGGTCCTGTGGTCAGATTAAACTAAAAAAGGGCTTTTTCATTTCATTTCATTTATGTTATTTATTAAGCACTTTTACACAACTGGTCGTTGAACAAAGTGCTGTACAAGAATGGAGACAAAAAACACAACCATACAAAACCACACAGACGTTTACACTACAGTTAAATGACAATAAAATAAACAGCTCAACTAGAAAACCCACAAGAACAGCTACTATACCTCATTAAATGCTAAATCTAGAAGATATTCCTTTAGCTTTTGTTTAAAAACAGTTAATACACGTTCTAATCTAATAGAAATGGGTAGGTCATTCCAGAGTTTTGGGGCAATCGCTACAAAAGCTCGGTCTCCGCTTCTCCGTTTAGTTCTAGAGGTCGTCAAGACCAGCTGGTTAGCTGACCTTAAAGACCGTTTCGGTTCATATTTCTTAATCAGATTTGCTAAATACAGCGGAGCCATACCATGCAATGATTTATAAACAAAAAATAAAATTTTAAAATGTATTCTGTGGTCGATCGGTAACCATTTTAAAGTGCTCAAAACTGGGGTGATATGGTCTCTCTTACGAGTACCTGTCAAGAGTCTCGCAGCTGCATTTTGGACCAATTGTAAGCGATTAATCAATGATTTATTTATGCCAACGTATAGTGAGTTACAGTAGTCTAGTCTTGTAAATATAAAAGCATGAATGAGTTTTTCGAGATCACGCATGGTTAAAAATGGTTTCACCTTTGCTAATAATCTCAAATGATAAAAACAAGACTTAACCACAGAGTAAATCTGTCTCTCAAACTTGAGATCACTATCAAACAAAACCCCTAAATTTCGAACTAATGGCTTACAGAAAGGGGCTAGATCACCCAGATCAACAGAATTATTTGAAACTCTAAACCACACAACTTCGTTTTTTTCTTCATTCAGTTTTAAAAAATTTAAGGATAGCCATGATTTAATGTCATGTAAGCAGTCCCACAACAACTCTATTTGGTTTTTGCTATTCTTTTTCAGAGGGAGATAAATTTGCATATCATCTGCATAAAAGTGAAAAGGGATTCCATGTTTCCTAAGAATTGACCCAAGTGGTAACAAATACAATGAGAACAAAATTGGGCCAAGAATGGACCCCTGTGGAACCCCACTGAGCATGGGTGCGGGTTGTGAGTGCTCTTGACCAATATTTACAGAAAAGGTTCTATTTAAAAGAAAGGACTTGAACCATGCAAGTGCTGTACCACAAATTCCAACATCATTTTCAAGGCGTGTGAATAAAATCTCATGGTCGATGGTGTCAAATGCAGCGCTAAGGTCCAATAAAACAAGAACTGCTGAGGACCCTGAGTCAACTGCAGTCAATAGATCATTTGAAACTCTAATCAAAGCAGACTCAGTACTATGGTAAGCCCTAAAACCTGACTGAAAAATCTCAAATACATCGTTTTGAAGCAAATAGGTATTAATTTGATTCAGAACGACCTTCTCCAAAACCTTCGATAGAAAAGGTAACTTCGAAATTGGCCGATAATTTGATACAACCGCAGAGTCAAGATGTGTTTTTTTTAACAGAGGTTGGACATAGGCATGTTTAAACTGCTTAGGAACAATTCCATTTAAAAGACTATTATTTATGATAGATAAAATACTCGGGCCAAGAACATCAAAAGCTTCCTTTACTAACCTCGCTGGAATAATGTCTGATAAACAGTCAGTTGGTTTTGACTGTTTGATTATCTCGGTTAGTGACTGCAAGGAGATCATCTCAAAATTATCAAAACTAACAGATAATGTCCGGGCAACTGAAGGATCGAACAAACTTGTTTCGATTGTGGATCTTATCTCAGAAATCTTTTGGACAAAATAATCCAAAAAGGCCTCGCAAGTGATAAAAAGAGGATGCGATAACACATAAATTTTTGGGTTAAAAACAGAGTTTACTATATTAAATAAAACTTGCGGCCTACTACTATTTCTAGCAATTGCATCTGCAAAGTAATTTATCTTAGCCATCTTTACAGCATTCTGATAGTTAACTTGAGATTCGCGTAGCATTTGAACCGATATCTGTAACTTATCTTTTTTCCATTTTCGTTCAAATTTTCTACAGATTATCCTTAACTCACGAGTCACATTATTTAGCCAGGGTTCAGGTCTAACTGTGCACTTTTTAACACAAAGTGGAGCTACTGTATCTAAGAATGGTAAACAAATGGAATATAACATCTCGAGTGAGGAATCTAAATCCATGTTATGGGAGAGGCTGTCCATTAAATAAAAAGGGTTTGTTTCATAAAATAAATTTTTTAATTGGTCTATAGCTTCGGCGTGTAAAGCCCGACGTAATTGGCTTTGAGGTCTGGATTTATCAATTTCATAAGATATAAACACTTTAAAAATAATTGACTTGTGGTCAGAAAACGCTTGATCTGATATTTCAATATCAGAAATCGATAGACCAAGGGTCAGAACTAAATCTAAGATATGACCTTTAACGTGAGTCGGCTTATGCACGTGCTGTATGAGATTAAAAGAATCGATAACATTCAAAAAATCTCTTACCAAAGGTTTTGTAGGACAGCACACATGTATATTAAAATCACCCACTAATAGTAATCTGTCGTATTTCAGTACAATTTCACTTAAAAACTCAGAAAATTCGCCAATGAAATCCTTGTTGTATGTTGGCGGTCGATATATTTCAGCAAAAACAACCTGATTTGTCACAAATAGCTGCAATTCAAAACTTGCAAAAGGGCCGACAGACAAAGGTTTACATGAGAAGCTGTTTTTAAAAACAGAAGCCAGGCCACCCCCGCGTCTTTTAGTGCGCGGAGTATTAAGGAAACCACAGTCCGGAGGTAACAGATCCGTTATTTTATAGATCCTATTTTTGGTGGCAAACCCACCATATGTGTTTGGTGCAAACAGGGATAAAAAGTACCCCATGTCTACGGTTAAATATACTGCTGGATCTTTAATGTTGTGGGCCTATTTTTTTGCTGGAGGTCCTGGACATCTTGTTCAGATACATAGTATTATGGATTCTAGCAAATACCAACAGATAAAAAATCAAAACCTGACTGCCTCTGCTGGAAATTTTACAACGGGCCGTGGTTGGATCTTCCATCAGGACAGCGGTCCAAAATAAACATCAAAATCAACACAAAAATGGGTAACAGCACAAAATGAAACTTCTGCCATGACCGTCACAGTCCCCTAAACTGAACCCCAAAGAAAATAAGTGGGCTGAATTGAAGAGAAGAAGCACCAACATGAACTTGTGAATCTGAATCTAGAAAGATTTTGTATGGAGAAATGGTCTCTGATCTCATCAGGTGTTCTCCAAACTCATCAGGCATTATAGAAGAAAACTCAGAGCTGTTATCTTGGCAAAAGGAGGTTGCAAAAAGCATTTAATAACAGGCAGCCAATAATTATGGCCAGTGAGTTTTGGAGAAAAGCATAAATTTCATAATGTGATTTACCCTCCACTTTCAATTATTTTACTTAAATGAAAGGTTAAAAATGTTTGCACATTTTTTTAATGAAAGATCAAAAGGATAAACAATGCAGATTTATTTTTTACTGCCATTTTTTATCATATTTAACAGGGGTGCTATTAATTCTGACCATGACTGAATATGTGTGTGTATATATATAAATATATATAACATCTGGAATTTATTAAACAAACAACAGGGTCTATTGGTTATGCTCACTGGCAGTTGTGGATCAGCCCCCTGACCTAGAGTTTATAGCAAATGTACAATACCATTATTGACTGATCTAAATGTATTATTATTATTATTAATACTATTATCACTATTATTATAAATCACTAAAGCAACTGCTACTATTGTTGTCATGAATATTATCATTGTGAATATTATCATTGATATTATTACCACTAATATTAATATATTATTATTATTATTATTGTTATAATTATTGGGATGATTACTACCTTCACTAAAACTATACTACTACTACGATTATATTAAACTGCCCCTATCTATATCACAACAATATCCCATGTACCTGCATACACCACTATATCGATAACTATATTAACTTGTTTGTTGGGACTATCGTTGGGACAACTATTTCGTTGGTTTTATTATTATTATTTTGTTGTTCTTCTCTCTCTTTTGTATTGTATATGTGTGTCACTGATTTCTTATCTTGTTTATCTAGTATATGTTACTGTTTTGTTAATTTGCAATAAAAAAAGAATAATAAAAGGAATGGGTTATACCAGTCAATCTTTGATTTGCTCTCACTTTAATTTTGAGGCGATCAACGATGTCCTGTATATCAGAGCAGGCGAGGGTCTCTCTGAAGCTGAGCTCTTTAGCAAAGTTGATCTTGTTGTTAAGCTCGTGAAGCTGCTCCAAAAACTCCTGCTCCGTTACAGGACTGTCTAGAATCACACTGCAACACACATACAGTTCTTCAATCTGTGATTTAAGAAGGTAAAGCATAATCTCTCTGGAACAATACGCTCAATACGTATCCTTACGAAATCATGGTGCTGGGAACAACCAGTTCGTCAACCAGCTGGCTGAGCTGACTGCGGACAGCCTGACGGTTTTTCAGCCTCACGTTCATACTGACTGACTGCTGCTGTAGTGTCTGAATCTCACTGCTGATGGATGACAGGTCGCTCTGAAAACCGCTCAACATGCCTTCCATACGCTAGACAGAAAAGAAAGCAGATGCACAGTTCAGGTCAAAGAGCACCACAGCTGAACACAGAAGAAAATGTAGGCAGCTTCAAATGCATCTGTCCAAATTAGAGCTCTAAATGTGCAGTCACATGTCATTTTAAAGAATGCATCTGAGGCAATAGCATATAATGGCATTCTCCAGGACTTCTATTATGAGTCAATACAGTACATGCAAATATAAATACAAGTGTGATAATAAATTCCAAAATTACTCTTTAAACCATGCAGTTTTTCTTCTTAATTATAGTTTGTATTATTTTAAACTTGAATGAGTTTCCTTGATTTTTGATTTTCCACCAAGAGGTTAATCGGTGATGTTTAGATTCTTGAATGGTAAAATATCTTTTCACAATATGAAATTGAAGGTCATAGTTTGCAAACCACAACAGCTGAAAGTCATAATGTCCACTAAATACCCTCACCTCCAGTATTGAGTCACAGGCTGTGATCTGGTTGTGTAAAGAGGCAATATTCTGACTCTCTTTGATATCTACACAAGTGCTACTGTTAAGGGTTATTTATTAACATCCATTCCTGTTTTAAATAAGTCTTAATTACTGAACCATAAACCATGCTTCATGCTCATTGATACAAGAGTATCAATAAAACAGAGGAGAAAAAAAATATGGTTACACTTTATTTTAAGGTGACGTAGTTACATAAGTAAAGAGTAATATTAATTACCTACATGTACCTAATATAGAGTTCGGTTAGGTTTAGGGTTTTGACTTCCCTAAACCTAAACTACGTATAATTTAATGTTATCACTATAGCAAGTGCATGTAGAAACGTGTACCTATGCCACCTTTAAAGTGTTACTAAAAATATAAGCAAAATCATTACAGGTTATTGCATCAATATGAGAGTGAATCTCACAAAGTAGTCAAATCAACAGTCAATTTTTTTTTTTTTTTGATTTCGAACTACTATAAAGCTATTTAAAACAGCAGTATGGATACAGTCTTTGATTGATGCTTGTTCAATTCGCTGCAGCTCGGTCTCCACCTGCTTGGAGTACTGCCGCAAATCCACACCCTGTTCCACAAAAAAAAACAAAAAAAACATTTAACACGTAATGGTGATCTCATACACATCATAAGCTGAACTTTCATCTCACCGTCTTGAGCGCCTCTTTCACCAGATCATCCTCCAGATTAGCTTGAATGTGAACTAAAAAAGGACATATGACAGGGAACGTATTAATGCATGATGAATTAAGTTATCGGCATTTGCCTTACTTAAGTGATAAAAACTAAAATCACAGAACTCACGGTCCACTTCATCCAGAATGAACTCATCTGTGGTGATGTCCAGATCACCCAAAATTAGAGGAGGAACCACATCAAAGTCTGACTTCTGCCAACACATTACAAAGAGAGACAATCATCACTAAACAGTGGATCTTGCTGATCCAAGCATAAATGCAGATTCAAAAAGCGTTAACCTGAGAGGAGGAGAGCGATATTAACAGATCAAAACCCAAACAAATTGATCACTAAGCGTTCAACCCTGCTGCCGCTCTACTGAATATCATGAGCAGGGAGGGACCGGCTGTATGGAGCATCGGGGCTTTGAGACCAGTCAAGTTATATAAAGAAATATGTTTTAAACAAAAGAAAAGTTCCAATATGAGGCAGGCCCATTTGAGAAATGCAGAGGATAATTTTTCATATGTCCAAATCATTTATTCAAGTCCTACAGCTGTGGCCAAAAGTATTGGCACTGACATAAATTTTGAGTTTCACAAAGTTTGCTGTTTCAGTATCTGTAGATTTTTCCCCCCACGTAACGTTTCTACAATGATAAGCATTTCATAAGTTTAAAGGCTTTTATTGAAAAACAACAATCAATATATGCAAATTGTCACTATTTACAGTGTTGTCCCTTTTTCTTCATAACAATTATAAAAATTCGCTCTGGCAAGCTGAATCTAAGCTTAATGTAAGCAATAAGGTACGAGAGGCTGTGCTGTATCGTGAAGTAACGTCTGAAGGGCGTTGTTAGGCACGACGCAAAGCGGAGTGCCTGCAACCCCTTCAGCCGTTACTTATTCACGATACAGCACTTGCCTCGAGTACCTTATTGCTTACATAAAGCGTAGATTCAGTTAGATTATATTAAGTTATATATATATATATATATATATATATATATATATATATATATATATAACCACCTGCCAAAACAGAGCCGACCAGCCAATGCATGGACTCTACAAGACCTCTGAAGGTGTCCTGTGGTCTTTAGCACCAAAATGTTAGCAGGAGATGCTCCTGTAGGTTTCAAGGTGGAGCCTCAGCACATCCAACAAATGCTCAATTGGATTGAGATTGGGGGAATTTGCAGGTCAGGGCAACACACTGAACTCTTCATCATGTTCCTCAAACCATATCTCAATATTAGGCTATGTGCACAGTGTGGCAGGGTACATTATCCTGCTGAAAGAGGCCACTTCCACTGCTTCATTTGCAAGCAATCATTGCAGGTGCTTTCGACGGTGGACAGGGGTATCATAGGCACTCTGATTGCTTGGTCTGCCGCTACGCAGTCACATACAGAACAGAGTGTGATGCACTGTAAGTTGACACATTCATCCCATAACATCATTAAAATGTTGTGTAACTTGTGCCACAGTAGACCTTCTGTTGCATCAGACAAGACAGGATAACCTCTGTTGCCCTGTGCATCGATGAATCTTGGGCGCCCAACACCCTGTCACCAGTTTGTGTGTTGTCCCTCCTTTGACCACTGTTGGTAAATTCTCACCACTGCTGACAGGAAGCAACCAACAAACTAGCTGTTTCAGAGATACTTTGACCCGCAGTCGCCTTGTCATTACAATTTAGCCCTTGTCAAATATAAATACTTATTTGTTTGCTTCCAAATTGCACAAGAGAAACACGGCTATGTGAGCGCAAATTTATAGGCTAGAGGTTAAATGATATTAAACTACTATGAATAATACTGAATATAAATGTATATTGCTAGTTTCTTTGTTTGTTTATTTGCGACTTCACCAGTAGATTTAAATAAGTGCATTATTTTACTTGATATGCACATTTTTAATATTTCAAAAGAACTTGATCATGATACTTGCTGTACAAAAAGTGTTCAAAAATAAAAAAGTTACTTACGGTTTGTTGGCATGTTCAAAAAAATGTAAAGGTAATTTATTGTTAAAGTCATATTTACATATAAGGAACACAAATGCCATGAGTAGTGTAGAATTATAGGCTAACTTATTACTATACTACACATACCAAAGAAAAAAGGCAGAAAATAAGACAATAATCAATGAAAAATAACTTTAAAGAACAGTGCACAGAAGAATGACAGTATTTCATGTAGTGTGCCATACCAACTTGTTTCAATTTTAACATCTGATATTTGAGAGCGTGTGTTCACACCGAACGCGAATAGAGCGTCAAATACGCGTCTATCGCGTCTAGTTAGACGCTTGAACATTCGCTCGAGTTCAAATTTTTCAACTTGCGCGGAAGACATTCGCGGCAAACGCGTCGCCCAATTCGCGTCATTCGCAACGCCCGGCGCGAATGATGCGTCTATTCGCGTCTTTGCATTGACTTTGTATGTAATCTACTCGCGCAAATAATTAAATTCGCGTTCGGTGTGAACACACCATTAGGCTATTGTGTGGGGTTTGTACACATCACTGCAGTCACATGATCTAACTACAGGATATGACATTGAACATCTTCAGATGTTGGCTGAAATAAAGACCTGCATAGGCCAATAACAGTCGCGATCAGTAAAACAACATTCAAATGAATTATAATAAATAGTTCATTAAAATAAAATAAAAAAACTGCATGCCATGTCTGTGTTGTCTCTATATTAGATTCAGCTCTGATGCTGTTAACAGAGCTACGCGCTTAGTGGTCAGAAGTGCAACCTACTCACTGAAAAATAGCACTGATGCTATAGTATGAAAGAAAGTTATCACCTTATCCTGTAAACACGCCATCGCGCCGCTCATGGAATCAGCGGGTGTGTTTATATGAACAGCTCCAGTGATCAGCGCCTCCGCCATGGCGTATGTAGTTGACAAAAACTACAGGTCCGTTCAGTATTTCAGTCCCTCCAGTCATTAATTCCCCCAAACATGACACACTGTAACATCACAAGAAATCTATTTACAAAAGAGTAATTGCTCTGAAATACATGCTAAAACTTTCGAAACAGCAATAACTGCGTTTAATATGTTTAAACTTCATCGGTTTAAAGTATTGTTTTGTATAGCATCTGCCCATCGGACATGTACATTGTAACGGAATCTGTTCCTGTCAAAGTTCGCATGGCGAGTGAACAAATTATCGCGAGATCGTGACCACTTCCTCTTTGCGCGGAACCAGCGAACAAGATGGTGAGTATGAAATGAAATCCTCAAGATTTTCCATGAAATCTAGTAACATCGTCCGTAATTCTGTGTTTATGTTAGTACTGATTCAACATTAAGTGTTTTGTATGCATATAGAAAGTATATAAATTGATATTTTAGGCCTACAGTATAGAGTTAACGTTTAAGTGAGTTATGAAAGTATGCCCGTGTTCAGTCCGCGCCGGTTTAAGTTTACAAAAAAAACATGGTATTACCACAGTATTTTGAAGATTAATCTATAAATTGAATATTAACAATTTTGTGAAATTTTAATTGTATTTATGTTTACTTTTAAACCAGAGAGTTTCTATATTTCTAGTCCGTAAACAACGTTAGCTGTACATCAGCGTTAAGCCTCTACACTAGCGCTCCAAACTAAGGTTACAGTTCCGTCTAACGTTACTTGCGTCAAATTAATCAAATGTGACTTTTAAACAGTATTTGTCACTCTTGTTTTCTCCCAGTCGCTCGTCATTCCAGAGAAGTTCCAGCACATCCTTCGTGTTCTTAACACGAACATTGACGGAAGACGCAAAATCGCATTTGCCATCACTGCCATCAAGGTGAGTGAATTGAACTTGCATCATTTCGCTTTGCAATGCCAGTGAAGTTCTCAAGCCTCCGTGTTGTTCATTTACTCCACAGGGTGTTGGAAGGCGTTATGCCCATGTGGTCCTGAGGAAAGCTGACATTGATCTGAGTAAGCGGGCTGGAGAACTCACTGATGATGAGGTGAGTTTGTAGATTAGGGTTAAATGTTTTAGTGAAGTAAACAAAAACATATCAATCCGTATATAAATAGAATTTAAATAGATATACCTTTTTCACCAACAACACATCTTTTTTCGTTGCTTTTTTTTTTAATAGAAGTGGAATAATTATTACAATTCTAAAACTGGGTGCACACTACGATTTGCCCATCTGAGACATAATTTGCAAATCCTTTGGGGTACTGTTTTCAATGTTTGCAGAGTTAGTTTGTAAGATAAATATATAGGCTGTAAACTGTGTGTTTACACTGCTTTTTTGAAAATGGCAGGTGCCGGTGTTTCACGTGCGTTCGGCCAATAAAGTCTAAGGTATACTAAAGTCACGGAAAGTTTCTATAGTGCTGATTTAGACCCTACTCTGAGGTAAAAGTTAAATTAGTTCCTTCAAAATGAGTTCCTAGAAGAAAAATCTTTCCTAGTTACTGCGTTGCGAACACGCCCATACTGCTTATTTCCAAAAGTAGTTCTAGGAATTATGAAAAGGTTCCTCTGGTGTGAAAGCCCCATATATTATTAGGAATATATCTTTATATGAAGTAACTTAATTTAAGCCACAGAAAGACAAACGTTCTAAAAGATGCACAATACACAATCTTCTTTGTAAGGTAGTCCCCATGATCTGATTACATTTTCAGCATTATACTAAAGTATTCAGAAAGAATTTTTAGTATATTTTATATGAATTTTGTATATGAACGTATTGCATTTTATTTCTGAAAAACAAAAGGCTGATTTGATTGGAGCTGATGTAGGCAGTAGTTCTCTAAGTAGCCTGTTAAAATACAGTAGTCAACATTTGAAGTGGATCAAAAAACTTCACAACTTAAAGTTGTCCTAAGAAAAGAACGGGCATTGTTAAAAATTCATGTATAACTTAGAAAGGTTTTGATCCACTTCAAATGTTGACTTCTGTAGTTCAGACTGTGTGCCAATATGTAGTCCATGCAGTGATATTTGTATTTTTTAAATGACAGACCCATAGGTTTGAACGTTTTGTTCATGGCATTTATTCCTGCAAAATAAATGGCTGTTAACTACTTCTGATTTGTGATTAAGAAGATTGAGTGAATGTACATAAATAGTTCTGGTGGATGAAGGCCCCTCAAGAGGTAAAGCCCAGGGGCCTCTGGTAGTCTTCATGCGACCCTGAGTGCAAGGGAAAGCTACATAATCATCATCACGTGTTATTAAATAGACATGGAATGGCAGATGAAGTGGTCTTGCTTACAGAGAGCTTTTCATAGAAACAAACCTCAGACATAATTCTATAGAAGCTTAAAAAAGGCTGTAGAGTTATCGGATATCACAAGGTAAGTTATAGCCTGTTCACGCAAAATTAAGTTTTATTTGAAAAATAATCCAATCTGTTTTGTCACTGAATTACCATTTTAGTAGAAAATTAAATTGATGTCAAAATATAAATATATTAACCCTCTGGGGTCTGAGGTGTTTATTGGGTCCTGGAGGTGTTCTGACATACTCTGACATTTGTGCTTATTTCTGATACTTGTGACATTTTCATGACTAAAGTCTGATTACACTTTATTCAGCACAAACTCTGCTACAGTAATATTAAAGCAGCATGTATGTAAAAGTTTTGAGATAATGACGTTTATGCGTGGTTTGTAAAAAAAACAAAAAACAAACATTGTCACTGAAATAAGGTCATAAAACCCATAGTAATTATTTGTTCACAAGACTTTTGAAAATTGTATCTCGTGGCCTAGAATATTTGCTTCAAAACTGTAAAAATCATCCTGACTAAGACAATATATTGACTTAAAATTTGTAAGACGTGTTTTGTGTAAGAACTTTATGCGAAGGGGCGTTAACAATCCATTAATATATAGTGTTTTCACACCTGAGAAAGACAAAGACCCTCCCCTAATGGCCCTATAAGTTGCTGTCATTGTGAGAAGCCTTGCACAAAGAATGAGGAGAGACTTAAAAAATAATGGCTTTTAGATTGTTTGGATTTATTTACAACACAACCAAAAAGATACACAACCAAAGACAAAAAAGCACACTAGTAAACACACTGATTTAAAGACAGAGACTTGGACAGTCACACACCTTTGAGCCATTCCTAAAACATAGTAGGCTACATACCTGTCATCTCCAAGGTGTTTGATTTTTCACTTTACCATGTTCATCTAGAGACTCATGTGAATGTCAGCAGGACTCATCAGTGGCTTCTGCTTCTTGTAAAAAAATTTTTTTTAGAAAAAAACCCACATGTGAACATGCTGATATCAGGAGAAACTATTTTAGATTTTTCTGGTTAAAATTATGAAATTTAATAAATACATACATACACTATATATATATATATATATATATATATATATATATATATATATATATATATATATATATATATATATATATATATATATATATATATATATATATATATATTAAACTCCCGAGTGTGTTGTGCCTTGTAGGCATATATGTGTAGGGCTGCATGAAATAATAACAATAGCCTATAGCAGACAGCCTATAAATCGTTAAAAAGTTCAGCAACTAAAAGTTCAACACTACACTAGAGAAAACTATATGGATTATCATGTTACTTCAAACGTGTGAGCAGATATCCACAAACACAGTATTTAACAAACACCGGTCTAAACATTATAATATTCACAATCATACAAGCCTTCTGTTATATTGTGGTGTTTAATTATCGAACATTAGGGCTGGGACGATTACCGCAATACCGCGGTCACGTGACCCCTACCGCGGGTCTAAGCTCGTCAACATTATCACCGCAAAAAAAAAAAGTGCCTGCACATGTGCACGTTTTGTCTAGACATCATTGCATTTCTGTTCTAAATGTGAAATAATAAATGTTAAATAAACATGTTCCTTATTAAGTACAATTGCCTAAAGCCTTGTTTATACTCGACGCGTCCGCACGAGCGCGAAGGTGCGCGCGGCAAAAATTACGTCATTGCGGTGTGGGCGGTCGCGCGCGTTGGGTGCGCAGTTTTTCACGGGATGGTGCTAATAGCGGTTTACCGCAATACCGCGGGAATTTCTTGCTTTTCAACCACGGTAAGAAAAAATCCATACCGCCCCAGTCCTATCGAACATAAAAACATTTTCGTGTCATAGGCTACATGTATATACCTTTAGCATTAGACTTCATGTTTTTAACTCCAATTACATTTTATAAAGTACATTTTAGTCTGGCACCAGTTTAACTAGTAGCTACAATGTAAAGTTTATGCAACAATAACATGCTGCTGCTGACATGCTACTAACAATAACATGTCTTACTAGTGCTGCACGATTAATCATATCGCAATCGTAATCGCGATGTCAAGCCTATGCGATTATATGACGCAAAATGCCGCGATTTTATATGAAATAAACAAATTAGGGCTATTAACGCACCATCTGTTATTTTTCGTCGTCCTTTGGCTAGTGTAACATGATCCCGCTCTTATTCCTGCGAAAACCATTCTTGCTCGAGCACGACTAGTCAAAAGAGAGCGCGTTGTCTGTAAATGTCCTGACTGTGACACACAGAAAGACGCGCACGGCAGTGTCATGCGCATGCACAGCCACAGACCGCGCGCCAGAATACAGTTCTCTTTCGCGCTTGAACGAACAATAAAACACACAATTATGCCAAAACAGGGTATCCGCGGGGTCTTAAAAAAATGTATTAAAAGGTGATAAATCAATTTTGGGAAAATTAAGACCCTTAAAAAGTATTAAAGTCTTATCACGGCTTTATAAAGTCTTAAATTTTGAAAGTATTTTTTCTGAATTAGCTGTCCAACAGTTTGAGTCCCAAAAACATCGTAAAAGTGTGTGAATTTAGTCATTTTTATTAAAAAAACGAACAGGTACATAAAAAAAGTAGGCTATTGTGGGTGCGTTCGTAAGTCGCCTCTGCATGAGAGCACCAGAGCGGGCAGGCGGGCGGAAGTTTAAAAGCACAATGTACGCTCTGGCTTTCCCAGTGCGTATTACAACGCACCGAAATGTTTTAAAGGAACACTTCGACTTTTTGGGACTTTAGCTTATTCACTGTATCCCCCAGAGTTAGATAAGTCCATAGATACCTTTTTCATCTCCGTGCGTGCTGTAAGTCTGTTTGACGCACCCACCGCTAGCCTAGCTTAGCACAAAGACTGGATGTAAATGGATACTAGCATACTAATCCCAATAAGTGACAAAATAACGCCAAAATTTTTCCTATTTACATGTTGTGATTTGTATAGTCACAGTGTGTACAAATAACAAGGTAATATGAGACACAGCCACTTTTTAAACGTTTAAATACTGGGAACTATTTTCTTAGAAGGCGAAGCACTGCTACTTGGGCGGAGTGATTACCGCAGCACCCGAGACGCGCCGTTCTGAGGAGCAGAGAGTTCGCTCAGAGTTGGAGTAATAGAGTCAGCAATTACTAATAAATGCAAAGTTTATAATCATGGGTGTTCGCTGTATTGTGAAGAGCTGCGACAATAAACAGGGGAGACCAGGTAATACCATGATATGTTTCATAGAATTCCAATCAGAAACGCTGATCTGATGAATCAATGGCTACTTGCTCTGGATATCGATCCAAACACACATGTAGACATCATCAAGGACTATTTCGTTTGCTCAGAACATTTCACTGAGGACGACTATTTAAAAAAAATGCAATTTGCCACACGGACCATGAAACGTGTGCTGAAGGATACGGCCATCCCATCGATAGTAAATTCAGGACAAAGTGGATCACCTGCGGCCGCGGTAAGTGTTCCGTTATGTATTTAGATGACTAGCCTACTGTTACACAGGGTTCGTACAAGGTGCTTGAAGTACTTGAATTTGACTTTTTGAAATTTAAGTCCTGGAAAACCCTTGAAAACAGCCATATTTTTGAAGAGGTACTTGAAAAGTGCTTGAATTATTAAAAATAAGGTCGGATGCACCGATACCGAGCCCATATACTAGTAAAAATGCTCCGATACCAACCAGGCAGCGTGTGTATAGAAACACAGCTGTGGATTGAACGCGCGAGCTGGTTGAGCACATCCCTTTAAACGGATGTCAGTGGAAGGTTTGTAGTTCAGTCGGTTGTCAATGGCAAAGAAAATATAACACGGCATGTAGCTTATTATTAACGTTAACTGGCGAGAGCGAGCGCAGTTCTGTTGAATGCTCTTAATTGCTGATCGTTCACTCAGCACGTGTTATTTTGGACTAAATCGTATATTTAAGTAAAACATGAACTATTACCTGATTTATGTATAACGAGTGATTTCCTACATTATTACTGGACGTTTGCACTGGTCAAGACGTTCCATGAATGCAAACATCAGAGCGCGCCCCGCAAACCAGTGTCTCAGCACGCGAATACTGAATTAAATAGTTGTTCACGTCTTGCCGCTTGTATAGACGAATTCACACAAAATAACGTAAAAATGCCCGTCTTGGTGAGTCAGTTATATCTCAAACAGTCCGTCATATCTCAAGTGAACGTACTAGTCATGTTCAAATGGGGTCCGTGCGCTCGGTCTTAAAGGGGCAGCAGTTTAATAAACCCACTGCTGTTTTAATGTTAATCAAACAATGGACAAATACATTATCTTGACTAAATAGGCTACTCTTTTCAACTTAAAAATAAGATCCATCTATATTGAATAGATTATCCAGTAATGAATATGCAATTTTTTCACATTTGATTACTTTATTCAAAATTCTGTACCTGTTAGATCTACTTGAAAAACTCTATTTATTTGTAAGTTGATTCGTTCTTATTTTGTTACTGACTGCTTACCTTTAATAATATTTTAAATTCACATTAATTAGGCTGGTAGTCAACGCTGCAGCCCATCTGAGATATAGAGATATTTCTCATGGCTATGAGCATGATATTAAGTATATAAATGGTTATGGGGATTTCCCATGCCTGCAGCGCTGGTCACTCTATGAAGTGAAACATCAGATACTACCATATATATGTAATTTGAGTAAAAAAAAATAATAAATAGAAATAATAATAATAAAGATATTGTTTGATAAGTGCTGATTGAAGTCCTTGAAATCTAAAAAAGGAGTGCTTGAAAAGTCCTTGAAAGTCCTGGAATTTCATTTGACAGAGTCTGTACGAACCCTGGTTACAGTGCCATTAGCTAGATGTAATGTGACCTTAGTGACACTATTACATGAATAGGGTGCGCACTACTATTACAGTTGTTACCGGGCTCCATGTATCCCCTATAATGTTAGTATGTGTTGTCACAAACACGCTCTATCGCCCCAGTAACAAATAAGCAGCGCTAAAGGTAACTTTCAGGACTGTAGCCTTCTACTTGCTAATGAATTGGAGGGGGGATCTTGGTTTGATACCAAATAAAAATCCTCTGACAATTCCTCAAAGTCAGCCATGATCACGAATCACGTTCGCTACTAGCTAGTCACGTTGGTTTTGTTGACAGAACGGCGCGTCTCAGGTGGTGCGGTAATCACTCCGCCTAAGTAGCAGTGCTTCGCCTTCTGAGAAAATAGTTCCCAGTATTTAAACGTTTAAAAAGTGGCTGTGTCTCATATTACCTTGTTATTTGTACACACTGTGACTATACAAATCACAACATGTAAATAGGAAAATGTTGGCGTTATTTTGTCACTTATTGGGATTAGTATGCTAGCTGTATCCATTTACATCCAGTCTTTGTGCTAAGCTAGGCTAGCGGTGGGTGCGTCAAACAGACTTACAGCACGCACGGAGATGAAAAAGGTATCTATGGACTTATCTAACTCTGGGGGATAAGGTGAATAGGCTAAAGTCCCAAAAAGTCGGAGTGTTCCTTTTAAGAGAAGGTTGGTGAACGCATGAACAGAATGGGGAAGTTTTTTTAATAAACTTTTCTTTGATTTACTATCCCAGCCTATTTGATATTTTTGGATCAGAGTGGTCTATAGTCTTTATCACAAACTAAAACTGTTAAGTTAAAAGTATCACTGACGTAAATGGTTACAGCTTGAAGTGGCGGTGAGGTATTAAAAAATATTGAGAAGGTCTTGGAAAAAGTCTTGAAAAGGTATTAAAATTAACTTCAAGATTCCTGCATATACCCTGCAAAATATCGTTTTGTCGAGTATCTTCATAACATAAGAGCAGTCTTATGATGGACGTAAAAAGTTGTGAGAGAATGAGGCGCGTGAGAGATCCGCATCTGTCAACAACAGCGGCTGCTCTTAAAGCGCCAGCATCTAATAATGCTCTGTCAGTAAAGTTAATCAAAGATCAAAGGGGACAGAGAAAATTACTCGGTCGGTGATCTTGATTAAATAACTTTTGTAGCTTTAATAAGGATTAGGGCCTAGTCTATATATAATTTATGCAAACTGTTTGATAACTTTATTCAATTTCTGTATATAGATAGGAAGGGCACAGGTAAATATGACTTATTATGGGTTTATGTGAGGATTGTTTGAAGTTTACTTCAATTAAAAGCTGTTATACTTTTTGAAGCCTAAAATGTTTCTAAAAAATGTATAGCTTTCACTTGTAATGACATAATCACTGTAATGTTGGATGGCTATAATTAATGTCATTTTTATCCAGACATCAATGGTTTATTGATCATTAAAGGTGTTATTAATCATTTAGTTGTTGTTGCTAGTTTGAGTGGAGAAATACACATTAATACACAGAAGTATCACTAATCTGTGTGTGCATTTTGCTTTAGAACCAAGTAAGTTGACTCATGAAACCATTTGTTTATTATATCGCAATCGCAATATTGACCTCAATAATCGCAATATGACATTTTCCCCAAATCGTGCAGCCCTATGTCTTACCTTAAAAATCGTTCTCATAATCAAATCGTGTTCTAACTCTTGAGGCAAATCCAAGGGCACAAACACAGTATTCCACACTCATGAAAAGAAGAGTAGGACTGAAGTCGCTGATTCTTTGTTGAGGGAGTTTCGCGTTCTTCCACGTGGATCATTAGTATGCGAACAGCTGTTGCGCGTGGTCACATTAGCACTAATGAGGTCCGTTTGAGAAACTGTACATGTCGCTGCTTTCATACAGATTACTTAAACATAGAATATTTGTTTTTGATATCATTTACATCATTTAAAAATAGAGACTCCAAGCGTTGTAAAGACATACGTTTCAAGTTTGTGTGACAAACATTAGCTAAATTACAGATCATGTTCTGTCGCGTTTCAGAATGAGCTTCACATTGAGAGAGACGGCAGAACGCGCATTGTTTATTTTCTTTATTTTACGAAAAACACAACATTTTGTTTTTATGTGTACACAAATAAAAGACATTTAACAGTTTTGAATGATGTATAACACTTAAATGTAAGATCAAAATCAACAGAGTATTTTGAGTCTCTTTTGCACTGATAAGAAAAAAGTGAGCTGGTATCGCCGGCGCGACCATGGACCCCAGGGGGTTAAGAACTACCAAAGATAATTGATAGATTAAGCAGGCTAGCCGTTTATTTCAAAACAATTATTCTGAGTTTTTCACTTGGAAAAACATTTTGATGATTTTTTTTGTCTGGTGAAAGAAATGCATAAATAAATAAAAACATCCATGACATTTAAGATTTTGTCTATTTACTGAGTAATCCGCTATTTTGTTGAGGGGTCAAAATGAAAATTATCACATTAAATTTGGAGCCAAATTAAAGGGGGTAATATCAGGTGAAAATTGTCGTTTTGTCCCCATAGACCAAATAGTGGATTCCTCAGTCAATATACATTCACAACATTTTAATATTTTAGCTTTTATCACTATATTTGTCTTTCTTCTAGAGCTGGGTTTCGATTCAAATTTCAAGAATCGATTCGATTCCGATTCTCAAGATCTTGAATCGATTATCATTATTCGATTCGATTTGATCCGATTCGATCTTCGAGATTCAGATGATTGTTTTGGAAAAAAAGCATTTGTTTTCAGCTGTTACCTGAATTACAGGACTGTAGTTATGCAACAAATTGATACTATTATTATAGACATTCAACTGCAAATTTGAATTTGAATTTGATTTCAGGATAGCCCCTTGAGATGTGACATCTCATTTACTCAAATTAATGGAGTAGGCCTATTGATGGTTGTAAAGAACAATCCCCCTTCCAGAGTGTTGATACAACTGCTTTCACAAACTTGCACTGGTGTAGACGACAGGACGCAGAGGTATATCAGCAGTAGTATTAGGACTGCCGCGATTACCGCAATCTTGTAGTACCGCCCTAGTGACAAGTCAACCACAGAGGATTGTAAGTAACTACAGCAACCACAATATTCACGTTTTTTTTATAAGGCTGTACCCTTCTTGTTTTGAACTTCATGCATGTGTATTGAATGTTAAACAAGTTCATAATGATAACAAACAAGACTGTTTATCGTGGTGATGTGTAGCCTACAGGCTTCGCACAGACCGTGAATGAAAGAGATCAGCAGATCGAGCGCGTGCGATTACCTGCGTCTGTCTTTGAAGTCATATGTATTCATGATAAGGCTGCCGTATATTTGTCTTATCATCCTTTTACCGTTCACGTCACGGGTATTTACCATAAATGCGCGTCAGCAGCAGCGCGAGGAAGCCGCGGGGAAATAAAATCAGCGAGTCACGCATTGAATCAATGCCATATTGGTCTCTAATAAGTAAGTGAAGCTTCAGCGTTACCCATGCGACGCATTGCTGCTCAGCTGAGCCTTGAAAACTGGAGTTCAAAGTTAAAAATAATTAACACCTTGTTTCATTACATCCCTTTTATGAATCAGCTTTTTTGAACGTTTTCGTTGAATGAACGGTTTAATGACTCACTCAAAGCCCGTTGTCGTAACAATGTGCGCGCTGAGTGAAAGCCTTTCAATGCGCATACAGGGATCTCCCAGTCGCGGCAAGTTAAAGTTCACGGGGAAAATGTAAGCCTATTATTAAATCGATCCTCTGAGTTACGGATCGATCTTTAGAAATTAATATGAAAATCGATTCAGAATTGGTGAATCGATTTTTTCAACACAGCACTTCTTTCTTCAGGAAAATATTTATTAACCAAATCAAAAATTAGTGCCGGGAAAGTTTGATTTCATTTGACACGGAATTTCCTAAATGTGTAAAATTCACTTTTTTTTAAGCATAGGGATTCACCGCATCTGACTGCAAATAACATGATTGTAACAAAACCAATTTTCTCTATTTGTTGAACAGGTTGAAAGGGTGGTGACCATTATGCAGAATCCTCGCCAGTACAAAATCCCTGACTGGTTCCTTAACAGACAGAAGGACATTAAAGATGGAAAATACAGTCAGGTATGCCTTTTTTGTTCTTTTGGGGTGTTGGGTGTGATAAAGGGTGGCATCAGTGCATATCTGACTGCAAAATCAGATATTTCGTGCCCTCCAGAGTTTAGAGTTCAAGTCTTAAAGAGACTGGTAGAACACTTTAATAATTTAGTTAGTGTTGTCACGATACCAAAATTGTTTCGATACCAAGTCAAGAATTGCGATTACTTTTCCTGAAAAGGGAGAAACACTCTCAAATATCATTGCTGTGCTTTATTTTAAAACTGGGACAACATTCTAATCATATAATACACTAATAAATGAACACATAAAAAGCAGAAATTAAACATTTGAACAAAATATGAAATGTATAAATATAAAAAATAAATTAGAGCAATGACATTCAAGGTAAAAAAATTTAAATTTAGCAGCATTATCTCAGCTTGCAAATTATTAACGTTATCTATGAAAGTTGCGCTATTGGTTAGCCATGATGAGGATAATGCCTGCAGAGCTGCTAACTCGCGCATTGGCAGTGAGACACGCATTTGATTGGTCTCACACACCACACCCCCGATTTCTCACGCTGAAGTGTCAACCCGGTCGGTCAAATGCCTGAAAGCGTAGCACACGCACGGCAGAGAGGGAGAGCGAGCGAGAGACCTTGCGTGTGAAGAGAGCATCCTGATTTAGGGGCTGTTTACACCTGGCCACTTCATGCGTTTTCTGTGATCGGATAGCTATCCGATCGTGAAAAGACCAGGGGCCTCATTTATAAAACTGTGCGTAGGATCCTTATTAAAAGTGTATGTGCGCCCGAAAGCCAAAAATGACATACGCAAAAAAATATTCAGACTTATAAAACCGTGTGTACGCAAGAACCTGCGCAGAATTCACTTTATAAATCCCAGTCAGCGGAAGATTGTGCACACAAGCATCTCCTCCCCGAAATAACCATATATGGACAGGGCTCCAGAATAACTTTTTTCACCTCCATCCTGGAACCGTCATGAAAAACAATTTGAACCGTCCTGAAGTGAATGTCAACCACCCCAAAAGCAAAATGTTGTTTCTGTACTTTATTATCTATAGTTGTTAGTCACATAGGCCTAATAAAAACACCATTACAATGTTTATGATATATATTATTTATTTAGCTCCATTCAAAGTAGTTATCTGTAAACAGGTACAAATTTACATTTTAAGAGTTTTTAAGCCCTGTCAATTTAAACATCAAGCGCAAGAAGTGTACGCACAGAGCCGGGCAGACACACAATTCAGTGCTCTTTCTCTCTGAGCTTGACTGACACGATGATTCTAAGTTAAGTCGAAATGCCCGTCTTGAATATCCCGATAAACAGTCGGTTATTCAGGGGTTTTCCTGCATTGACGGGTTTTTTTTTGCCGGCCTCTAAATCAAGTTTTTGTCCCGCCAAAGCCTTATTTGAGTGGTGTAGAATAGAATGACTGCTGCGCTTGATAGGGCGCATATAAGAACGAGCAGAGAGAGAGCGCCGGCTGCGTGCACGCTCCCCGTCTTCAAACAACCTGTGTGCTGTCTTGCTCGCTCTCCCTCACGCTCGCGCATATTAATCAACATCAATTGATGCGATGGTAAAAAACGTTGCCTTAACTTCTCTAAAAAGCGTAAAAGTGAAGGATGAGATGCAGGTGCTCTTGGTGCTCAATCTGTATAACGTTACCGTTGTTTAACCAGCAACATATTTGCGATGGCATCAAGCCATTTGATAGATCCACCTGGTACCATGGAACAAGTCTCCGGGTGAGTACCCGGAAAAAACTGTAAAAATTTCCTGCAGCGTGAATGAGGCGTAGAGCGCAGCGCGGTAGACGCGTTATGCGCAAATGATTTTATTAGTGCTTTTTGTGCATTCACGTGTTTGACGCGAATTCGCATCTGCTGCCCGAGTTGAAAAATCTGAACTTTGCTGTCAATTCGCGCCGCGTTAACCAATCAGGAGCCTAGCTGCTGTCATGTGATGAAGTATCTGGATGCTTAAATAAATTTATTTCGTAATGTCTAAATGCCTGGTGTGGTTCTAATGCACAAAGCAAATATTTTATCACATAAAACTTGATTTCAATATAGGAGACATATTAATTTTGTATTGAATGCTATTTATTCCATATCTAGATTATGAAATATTATTCTAATGTAAAGACAATCAACATACTATAGTGCATAAGTTTGTGTCTGGAGAGTGTTGTGTGAGAAAAATCACTGGACAGGTTAATTACTTTTGGAGGCTGGCTCAATTTATCATCAAAAATAAATGTCAGATTAGGTGGATGAGGTGGCCGAGGGTGATCCTCGCTCCGATGCGGGACAACAGGTCATCAAACTGGGCGCGGGACAGGCGGAAGTACCGCCTAAAGCGCCCGTCATCCAGGCGCAGCTCCTGGATCGAGCAAATAGTGGAACTCTCCAAACTGGGTTCCCCTCCGAAGGGTCTGGTGGACCCAAATACGGCGACAATGATCCCATACGGATGTGCTGTCACATTACATTAATAAAAATCATTTAGCCTATCCTTGCCTTGTTTTTGAATACATTAATCAAAGTGTAAAATACATTTCAGAGAAAGTTTTTCTCAATCTTTTCCACTGGCCAAATAGTATTTGGAATTGATTTATATTTTTAATGGAAACAGATTGACCTTGTGCATTATTTGCACATAACTATTTTCTCAGACAATCTGCTATTATCATAAGCAATTATCTCTGTAGTTAAAACATTAAAACACAGCATGCCAGAGGAAACGTGTTCAAAAGCATCGCATCCACAACAATTATTTCTATTTATTGAATATAATTTTTTTTTTTTACCTTCTCAGTAATTATTTCATGTAGTTTAAGTGTTTAACTTCTTTAATGGGAATTTGGCATATTTAATCTAAATGTTTATATCATAAGTAAAACATAGTTTAAATAATAATTTTATTTATTTAAACTGTTATTGCGAACATGCAGTGTTTTTATGATTAGGACTCATAATGAAGATCTGCCGTTAGATAAACTATATATGCGTTAGTTTCACAAACGGCCCAAAATCGCGGACATTTAAGAAGGGATGGATATTTGCTTCAAGTGACAGGCTTGGTGAGTGAAATCATATTTGTATTATCTTTCTGTATATGTATAATTTTCTTTAGAATTTCTGTCTAAAAGTGACCAAAAGACATTTAACTCCAGCTCACCATCGGTGTCGCCAAACTGCTCCATCTCCAAAACGTGCGTACGCATGGGTTATAGTTTGCGTGAGGGTGTGCAAATTTTCCCGTCAAGTTTGTTTTTATAAATCACAACTTATGCGTCGGAAGTGGCGTATGCCTCCTTTCAGGGCCTGTTTTGTGCGTACGCAGCGGTTATAAATGAGGCCCCAGGTGTAAATGCCCTCCAAAACGCGTTCGCAACGGATTTGAATCCGATCGCTCCAACCACTTCAGGAGGAGGTCTGGGCCGCATTCCAGATGAAACTGGACAAGTGTAAATGCATCTGGTTGTTGAAACCACATATGTACATTTTATTCCTCCCAAAAATGCTAAAAAAAACAACAAACAAAAACGTGTGAGCGTGTTATAGGCTATATGTCATGTTATAGTCAGATATAGGCTAACGACGCTACTGCAACACGAATTACCGCAGCTGAGCATCTTTTCATCAAGCCAACGTGCAAACTATCCCAAATCAAAGTGAAAGTTGCAGACACTTAACACACAATCACAATCAGAACATGGGTCAATTATATTGTGTTTTTTATTAATTCGCTGATTTACAATACAGGTTTACTCTGTGTGTGTCGCATAAGGCGGCCTTCTGCTGCTTGCAAACGGACTCTTTTGAGGAGACAGTGGATTTCCACATTTGTTGCCCTGATTCCACGAGCAATGCGCGAATACACTGCCGGGTCACTGACGCTCGTAATTCATCAACACTATCATCCCATACAAGTGTTTTATTAAACAGAATACATCACAAACAAAAAGCTAAAACCTATGCGCAGATCACTTTACTTCCTGAACAAGTGCGCACCTGAGTCCGTGTTGTTTGCACATTCACGCGAGCCGCGCCACGGTTCGGGAATCGGGAGCAACCAAACTCAGACCAACTCCTCCAGGTAGTCTCGGGTTTTTCATGCGAACCGTGCCCTGTTCCAAACTAAACTGCCAGTGTGAAAGCCCCCTTAAGTACGTCCGCACCGCAGACATGTTGCTTCAGACAAGCACGTGCAGGTCGCGGTTTCTGTTTGCGTCATCACAACATTTCGGCCGTATTGTTTCGGTGATAAAAGTCTTTCGGCCGAAAATTAATAATACTTACACTGCTGCTTCTCTGTAGCCCAGGTCAGGCACTTCTGCCGCTGTTTCTGGTTCCAAAGTGGCTTGACCTGGGGAATGCGGCACCTGTAGCCCATTTCCTGCACACGCCTGTGCACGGTGGCTCTGGATGTTTCTACTCCAGACTCAGTCCACTGCTTCCGCAGGTCCCCCAAGGTCTGGAATCGGTCCTTCTCCACAATCTTCCTCAGGGTCCGGTCACCTCTTCTCGTTGTGCAGCGTTTTTTGCCACACTTTTTCCTTCCCACAGACTTCCCACTGAGGTACCTTGATACAGCACTCTGGGAACAGCCTATTTGTTCAGAAATTTCTTTGTGTCTTACCCTCTTGCTTGAGGGTGTCAATGATGGCCTTCTGGACAGCAGTCAGGGCGGCAGTCTTACCCATGATTGCGGTTTTGAGTAATGAAACAGGCTGGGAGTTTTTAAAAGCCTCAGGAATCTTTTGCAGGTGTTTAGAGTTAATTAGTTGATTCAGATGTTTTGGTTAATAGCTTGTTTAGAGAAGCTTTTCATGATATGCTAATTTTTTTAGATAGGAATTTTGGGTTTTCATGAGCTGTATGCCAAAATCATCAGTATTAAACCAATAAAAGACCTGAAACATTTCAGTTGGTGTGCAATGAATCTAAAATATATGAAAGTTTAATTTTTATGATTACATTATGGAAAATAATGAACTTTATCACAATATGCTAATTTTTTTAGAAGGACCTTGTGTGTATATATATATACATATATATGCTGTCAAACGATTAAAATATTTAATCACATTAATGTCATAGTTAACTCGCGATTAATCGCACATTTTTATATATTCTAAATGTCTCTTGATTTCTTTGTCCAATTATTTTTTTCTCATTTTAATGCTCTTATCAACATGGAAAAGTGGATCGGCTTGCTTCATGCAAATGTTTTTTATTGAAAACCACATTGGCAATACTGTGTTCAATTTCACACTAAAACATTCTCACTTGGAGCAAATAATCTCTCACACAATGTAACACTGTCCATCAATTAAAGCGTGAAATAAATACTGTGACGAGGTCCTGATATTGATGAGGGGGTGGAGAATGCGCATCAGATGTGTGTGTGTTTGGCCATCAAGTGGTATTTCAGACTGGACGTGCTGCGGTGATGATAGCTTAGTTCACAACGACAAAACACACAGATCACTTTGGTCTTGTCTTCTAGAATGATCATTTTTATCAAGCTTGTATATTTAAGTTCAGTAATTTCACTTAAATGGCAATGAAGATTACCTATTAATTGTCATTTAAGTGAAATTACTGAACTTCAATATACAAGCTTGATAAAAATTATCATTCTAGAAGAAAATTTAAAATGGCACTTAGAGGCTTTTGCATCTGAACTCTACATATATATATATATATATATATATATATATATATATACATATACATATACAGTGAAGAAAATAAGTATTTGAACACCCTGCTATTTTGCAAGTTCTCCCACTTGGAAATCATGGATGGGTCTGAAATTGTCATCGTAGGAGCATGTCCACTGTGAGAGACATAATCTAAAAAAAAAACATCCAGAAATCACAACGTATGATTTTTTAACTATTTATTTGTAAGACACAGCTGCAAATAAGTATTTGAACACCTGTCTATCAGCTAGAATTCTGACCCTCAAAGACCTATTAGTCTGCCTTTAAAATGTCCACCTCCACTCCATTTATTATCCTAAATTAGAGATGCACCTGTTTGAGGTCGTTAGCTGCGTAAAGACCCCTGTCCACCCCATACAATCAGTAAGAATTCAACTACTAACATGGCCAAGACCAAAGAGCTGTCCAAAGACACTAGAGACAAAATTGTACACCTCCACAAGGCTGGAAAGGGCTATGGGGAAATTGCCAAGCAGCTTGGTGAAAAAAGGTCCACTGTTGGAGCAAACATTAGAAAATGGAAGAAGCTAAACATGACTGTCAATCTCCCTCGGACTGGGGCTCCATGCAAGATCGAGAAATCAGCCCAGAACTACACAGGAGGAGCTGGTCAATGACCTGAAAAGAGCTGGGACCACCGTTTCCAAGGATACTGTTGGTAATACACTAAGACGTCATGGTTTGAAATCATGCATGGCACGGAAGGTTCCCCTGCTTAAACCAGCACATGTCAAGGCCCGTCTTAAGTTTGCCAATGACCATTTGGATGATCCAGAGGAGTCATGGGAGAAAGTCATGTGGTCAGATGAGATCAAAATAGAACTTTTTGGTCATAATTCCACTAACCGTGTTTGGAGGAAGAAGAATGATGAGTACCATCCCAAGAACACCATCCCTACTGTGAAGCATGGGGGTGGTAGCATCATGCTTTGGGGGTGTTTTTCTGCACATGGGACAGGGCGATTGCACTGTATTAAGGAGAGGATGACCGGGGCCATGTATTGCGAGATTTTGGGGAACAACCTCCTTCCCTCAGAGAATTGAAGATGGGTCGAGGCTGGGTCTTCCAACATGACAATGACCCAAAGCACACAGCCAGGATAACCAAGGAGTGGCTCTGTAAGAAGCATATCAAGGTTCTGGCGTGGCCTAGCCAGTCTCCAGACCTAAACCCAATAGAGAATCTTTGCAGGGAGCTCAAACTCCGTGTTTCTCAGCGACAGCCCAGAAACCTGATTGATCTAGAGAAGATCTGTGTGGAGGAGTGGGCCAAAATCCCTCCTGCAGTGTGTGCAAACCTGGTGAAAAACTACAGGAAACGTTTGACCTCTGTAATTGCAAACAAAGGCTACTGTACCAAATATTAACAATGATTTTCTCAGGTGTTCAAATACTTATTTGCCGCTGTATCTTACAAATAAATTGTTAAAAAATCATACATTGTGATTTCTGGATTTTTTTTTTAGATTATGTCTCTCACAGTGGACATGCACCTACGATGACAATTTCAGACCCCTCCATGATTTCTAAGTGGGAGAACTTGCAAAATAGCAGGGTGTTCAAATACTTATTTTCTTCACTATCTCTCTCTCTCTCTCTCTCTCTCTCTCTCTCTCTCTCTCTCTCTCTCTCTCTCTCTCTCTATATATATATATATATATATATATATATATATATATATATATATATATATATATATTAGGGGTGGAACGGTACACAGAAGTCACGGTTCGGTTCATACCTCGGTTCAGACATCACGGTTCGGTACGATTTCGGTACAATGGAGGGAAAAGCAAAACAAAAATGCATAAGGCATTGTATTTTTTAAATAAGTTTTATTAATAAAGGCATAGAACCAGTTTATTTGTAGTGCACTGACAATAGTTTTATATAATTAGTTTATTAATTAAATTAATAAAAAGACCTTGAGATGTGTTTGGTAATTGTACCTGAAATAATTTAAAATTAATTTGCTATATTTCAGATCAATATATTTGTTTTCCTTAATTTTAATTAACATTATTACTTAACAATGTAACATTATTCTAATCTGAATTATAAATAATGGATTTCTGTATAAAATAATACTACCATTAAAAACACATTCGATTTTCTTTTTTAATCAATGTAGAATGTGTAACTTAAAAATAAATAGATTAGTGCTCCGAGGACAAGAAATGAAAACCAATGCAATATGATGAATGTCCAAAAGATGGGACCCACAGACTGTTTTGAAATGGGGTTGGATAAATATGTTTTGCTTTTAAAACAGTGTGTGTGTGTGTGTGATTTTGGTTGGGTGACAGTTGTAGGTTACAGTTTGACAAGAGTTTACAGTGTGACAAAAGCACAATGTTGTGTTTTATTGCGAGTGTACACAAAGTAAACACTTTGCAGGTTTAATGATCTGTATGAACAAAATGACGGAGTATGTTTTTTATGTTTCCATTGTTCGCTCGCGCCTCTCTCTCTCTCTCTCTCTCTCTCTCTCTCTCTCTCTCTCTCTCTCACTCACACACACACACACACACACACAGTTCGATCGCGCCCGCGCCTCTCTCTCTCACACACACACACACACAGTTCGATCGCGCCCGCGCCTCTCTCTCTCTCGCGCGCGCACACACACACTCCAGCATTGCAATCTTGACATCGCAGCCTGTTCATTATGCGGTCACACCAAACGCGAATAGAGCGTCAAATTCGCGTCTAGTTCGACGCTACTCCAAAGCGAATAGGACGCGTGTATAAAGCCAACGTTTGAAGTGAACGCGCGTTCAGAGCTAAGCCGAGGGTACAGATTATGTGTCCCTAAAGAACCCGCGTATCTAACAGTAGTTCCGCATTACATTAATTAATTTGCACGCGAGTTTTTTTTTTATACCGTGTATTCTGCGTGTAAATTCGTGCACCGAACCGTGACCCCCGTACCGTTTCGGTTCAATACGAATACATGTACCGTTCCACCCCTAATATATATATATATATATATATATATATATATATATATATATATATATATATATATATATATATATATATATATATATATATATTACACACACACACACTACAGCCTAAACACAAATAGCAATAGCATTGCATCTAGCATTCAAGTCATGTCCTCTTTTTTTTATAGCGCTTTTTACAAAACAGATTTTATTTCAAGGCAGCTTTACAGCAAAAACTGGAAATAATGCAACACAGTTTGCTTCTCCTGTACAGCAGATCTAGAAGGTGTCATAGTCCAGCTTAAGTTCAGTGTTGGTTTATTTTTGTTGTAAAGTTTTTAATTTAGTTAATTTATTTAACTTCTCTGGATAAAACAGTGATGTCATCGTCCAAATGTCATTCATGCACAAACTTTTCATTGAGCACAGCTCAACACAAGCTTATTTTCCAGTTGATATATTTATAATAACCATTATAAAAATATCATTACTAATTTTGGCAAAAACATTTTAAAAATGCCATATGCCCCACAAAAATACACAACTCTAGAGTAAAACATTAATTTAAAAGTAATAGTAAACGCGTCTAAAAAAACTGACATGATTGTTACAAAATCAGTTGGTCTGGTGCATCTGGAGAACTCAGAACAACTGTTAGCATAAAGTTTAAGGTAAAAATAACTGACATTAAATAGCATCTTACAACTATGAGAGAAACTGTTCATTCATTACATCACTTTACCTCTGTCTTTATCCCCTTTATCATCTTCTCTTCTTTTTGGCACAGTATCTATTGCAGACAATAATGCTATTTTATAATGTGTCATGTAAATTTGGCCATCCGTCACAATCAGGAACTTTCACCGTGTCTCTGCCCGGCTCTACGGGGGTGCTCGAGTGTGTTAAGCGCCCTCAAACGAAATCAATGCTGTCAACATTGGATGCGGCGAGGGGCGACGCTACACAACAAATTACCAACAGTAAACCGTAAACGCGCTCTGTTTCTGACGCATTTGCCGTGGCCAAGGAACGTAATCCATCTATCTCTCACAGCAACATGTTTTGGTAAAGCATGAAAGCTAATACCACTCCTCTTAGCATTGCAACCCGCTACCGCACATAGGTGTTGATCCGCCATCGTCTTCTCTACTCCTCAGAACCTGAGCGGGCGGGGCGGAGGTGAGTATGAGCTTGTGGCCCCGCCCAGTGGAGTTACTACGTCACAACTCCAGTCTATTTTAGCCGGCATTTTAGCGTCTGCTACTGATTCACAGCCATTTGAATGTAGAAATACTCAGAAATACAACTTTGAGCTTATTTTTCTCAAGATGTGTCCTCTAACATCAGAAAAATGACACAAGAACATGTTAACACCTAGAAAAACATTATTTTCATTGGAGTGGGTCTTTAAACGACAAAACAAACTCGCACGTATTTGAGAATCGGAATAGGAGATAGTTGACGACATGGAAAGCAAGTTTGTTAATATTTAGAAATAAAAGCGTTACATCTGTCAAACAGCGCTATTTTGGCTGTGGTGAATCACACCATGGAAACATGGGGTCGCGATGCAGGCTAAACATCATGATGTCTGTCAGTGTTCTGCTAGTTACTAAGAAATAGTAACTAGTTACAGTTACTAGTTACTTCATAAAAAAAGTAACTCTATTGATTACTTACACCAAAAAGTAATGCATTACTGTTAAAAGTAACTTTTTAGTTACTTCTTTAAAGAAAGTTCTTTAATGTTCCCATTAATGCCCTTTTATGCATTATGGTCTATACAAACACAAAACTGACTTAAACAGAAAGTAATTTTTAAACACTAGTTTAAGTCACACTAGCACAAACTGAATATATCACAAGGATTTCTGAAATAAATAACAAAACGAGCATTTTTAAAGCTAGTGACGTGATTGCTTTCTCAACATTGATATGTTCATGCAGCTGACAGTGTATATATACGTTTTTACTGCATGAATATTTGAGCAATACAATTGTACCTTGATCATTCTTAGTTCAAACTACATTAAGGTAATAACAGATACAATAAAACATTTTAACTCAATTTAAAATGTATACAATTTTGAAATTAAAAAACTAACAATGAATGATACTTATACAACATTTATTAACCAGATTTAATGCTAAAATTGTGGTCTTATTGTAAAGTGTTACCATTTTATATGATTCAAGCTTAAAGAAGATGGCCATATATTTAAATATCTGCAAAGGCCAGAGCATTAAAATTACATAAATGTAGACCTATATTACATGTGCAGTCTTTCACTTTATTTGCTTATATTTTAGAACACTTGATGATTAGAACACTTGATGTCGGCTTGAACATATCAATGTTGAGAAAGCAATCACGTTACTAGCTTTAAAAATACAACTTTGTCGGCTAATGAATGCATAAAAGTGACCAGCTGGATATAAACTAATGCAAATAGATGGTAACAATTGCGACATAAAACATTTTGGTCAGGTCTGCGTGTTTTTGTCACATTGCTTTTATCGCTTGAGGTAAGTTAGCCGTTACTAATGTTATTCCTCTCAGACTCGACGGCAAGCTTCTGTTCTTTCTCTGCTGATGCAGCATCTAGTTTTTATTTTAAAAATGAATTACTTTATAATGATATGGCAATGTGTACTTTAGTGTTCTGTATTCATACCGTTTCGCTGTCTGTGTTTTAAATGTGCATCTGAAGTGTCATCGCTCTCCGTGCAGCTTGTGCTCGCGCTGCCTCACGTGTTAACGTAAACAACTCAGCCAGTGATAGTTTGTGTCCTCTCGCTCTGACATATAATGCTAGCAGTCTCTTCGGTGCTCTCGTAATGACAGCGCACACTTCTCAGTCGCTCTAGCAACTAATTAATTTAAAAAAGTAACGGACAACGCACCATATGGTAACTGTAACGGAGTTAATTTATTTTTAAAAGTAATGCGTTACAGTATTAGTTACTGTCAAAAGTAACTGCGTTACAGTAACGCGTTACTGCCCAACACTGTCTGTCAGCCATCGCAAGGCCCAACCCTAGTAGTAATAAAAATAGACCCAAGCTTTTAAAATGACTAAACTAAAATTAGCCAATAATATTTGGTTCAAATAAGTATCACAAGCAAGTAATTATATGGTTTTATAGAACCCTAAAATACATAATATAATTTTATTTATTTAAAAATGCCTGCAGAGGGCGCCAGCAGCCTGGTGATGATTGTTGTTACACGTACATGATACTAGGGCTGCTCGATTATGGAAAAAATCATTAAGAAAAATAATCACGATTATTTTGGTCAGTATTGAAATCATGATTATGTAACACGATTATTTCACATGACTTTGGGAACATGTTGCATTTAGACAATTCTTAAAAAAACTAAATTTTAACATTTATTGTACTTTAACTATTAAAATAGATATAATAGATAATACTTCAAAGTATTTGAATAATTCCCGCAGGTCTACCACTTATGCGGGAAATTCCCCCGCAAACATCGATTCACTTTAGCATGTAGTTTGTATGAGTAGCCTAAATGAATCCACACAGATTATAAAATCAAATCAATCATTTTAAAACTTTCTCCAAGACGCAATTTCGGAAAAAAATTCTCTCAAAAATGGGTTGGACAAGGCAAGCGTCAAAAATACATTCTCTTGTTTAGGCGTCGGGACATGACGGAAAATTCACTTGCACAATCAGGCCAGCATTGCATCATAACTAAAGTTGGTCATTTTCGCTTCTTTTTAAGTCTTATCAGTTTAAACATTAAAACTGAGAGAGTTTATGGCTTTGGGAGGGGCGGATGTGCACGTGCGCGTGTCATTCAGAACACAAGACAAAAGAAGGGTGTTCTTGCAAAACTGAACATGGCAAAATAATCGTTTTTATTCGATTGTACTACTTTGGTGATCGTTGGGAGACGAAATCGAAATTCAATTAATTGCACAGCCCTATCAGATACTTATTTAATTTTCACTTGATCTTTAACATTTGGCCACTTCACGATTGAAATGCTACAGCCACTGTAATTGCTTGAACATGAATATGTGGACATCAAAACAAAACTCAAGAGCAAGGGTTTAAACTTTTTATTTTGAAATCGCTATTAACAAATCGCATATAGAAACATTAGCGTAGGTTAATAAATGATTTGTTACAAATCTGATGAAATGGTGCACATTGCGTTCCGAGACGAAATCCACACATGTAAATTACTGTGAACGGAGCAGAAGCGCATGTAACCTACACACACACACACAGTAGTCAACATTTGAAGTGGATCAAAAAAGTTGTCCTAAGACAAGAATGGGTATTGTTCAAAATTCCTGTGACTTTGAAAGGTTATGATCCACTTAAAATGTTGACTACTGTATATTAAATCAGCAGCACATATATTAATTTAACTGACTCGCAGCCTTTGTGAATTCACAATAGCACTATGCTATATTGTGATTTTACAATTATTTCAATTAGTTCCGAACGGTCTCAGCGTTTGCCATAGAGATACAAACAGCATGGTAAATGATCTAGAGCGCGGCTGCACAAGCACACCCACCAAAAACATTTACAAACAGAATTTGCAGGGCTGCCAACTCTCACAAATTCACCGTGAGGCAATTGACACTTTTTACACGCTCTCACGCCACACATTAATTTTCTCACGCAGAGAAAAATCGCGAAGCAAAGAGGACAATGACACCGATAGACAAGACAGAAGGTTTAAATAGGTTGTTTTTTTTGTATGTGAAAAACAAACTTTTTTCTTTTTCTTTTTTTTTTTTGGCCATATTTTCAGCCCATGTTTCAATAAAATGTGCGGCCTTAGAAAACGATCTAATAATGCGGTTCATGGATTCCCGTCCATGAAATGTGACACTTCCGGTATTTTGAAAAGTATGTTAATGTTGTGGTTTTCCAAAGGTCCTTGCTAACGGTCTGGACAACAAACTCAGAGAAGATCTGGAGAGGCTGAAGAAGATCAGGGCTCACCGTGGTCTCCGTCACTTCTGGGGGTGAGTTTCACTGCAAATATTTTCCTGCGGTACAGTAAAATAACTAATCGATGTCACTGATCTTAGGAAAATGTAGAACTGAGGAAATTATTTATGTGATCAGAGACCTAGTGACTTTATAAATGCATTTATACATTTGATTTGTTTTACTTACTGACTGTTTTTTTTCTTTAGCTTGCGTGTGCGTGGTCAGCACACCAAGACCACTGGTCGTCGCGGTCGTACTGTGGGTGTGTCCAAGAAGAAGTAAACTCAAAATAAAACTGAACTGTTCAGCCATTTGGTGTCTTGGTCTCCCTTGGTTTCAGCCAAATTTGTGATCGTATGCCTGATTTGCATTATTTTTTCTAACATTGTCATAAGTTAGGAAAAAAATAAGTGTTTATACAGTTACAATGTTTTACCCCCAATCACCTCTGTAAGGAGTGAATTTATGGATTCTGCTGTATCCATGTTCCTGGAATATTAGTAGAGCTACGATTTGTTAATTCTCCGTTAAGGAGTAAGATACTGGTACACTTTTTTTTATTATTTGTTTTTTTATAGGCACTTTAATGCTGAGAAAGCAGTTCAAGGGATTTTACACCAAAAATGAAAATTATAAGAATGGGAATGCAAGATGGCATTTTTCAATGCAAGGGTAAAATTTTTAGAAAATGGCAATGAAAATAATTTAATTTTAGCCACCACAGCAATGTATCCCATGAATTCTGATTATGTTCCCATAATTCAAATCCATTTAGATTAAAAGATGCAACTATATTTTAAAAACATTAGCATGAAGGGATAGAATGTAAATAGAGATCTATGTCAGTTGTTTCTAACCAGAGGCTATTTGGAAAAAAGAGTTTAATATTAGGGGTGTAACAATGTATCGCAATACAAAAATGCATCTATGTATCGTGGATAGTTCACCCAAAATAAAATAAATATTACTGTGTAATTAAATTTAAAGAGTTTGTCAGTCCTACATTAAACTACTATAATGTTGAATATTATGTGTAATGATGCAATGGGGGAACATTTGTGGGTCCTAATAATGTCTAATGTTGCCAGTAAAAAGGGGCCTATATTATTTTAAATATTTCTACTCAGTGACAGAGTGCAAGCATATTCTTCTAAAATAATTCTGTATTTTCAGCTTCAGAATGGTGTCACTATATTCAAGTCCAAACCTATTCATTTACACACCCAATGTAAAACCAAATTTAGCATTTTAATCGATACATTTTTGTTAATCTTTTATGTTTTGGAGTATCACAATATCGTATTGTGATATGTATCGAATCGTGACATGACTGTATCGTTACACCCCTATTGTCAATGGATTTTAAATAATTTAGTCTGATTATTTGTTACAGCATTCACCTCCATTTAAAATCAAGACTATATTAAGTCAATTTGATTATTGTACATAGTTATCCACTGTTTGATCCTGCCCACTGTGCTGCAAAGTTCAGACTGCAGGCAAATCAAATTTTTATTTTCAAAAATCAGATCTGTTCTCCATTAATTTCAAGCGATCAAGAAGGATTTGTGTTTCCAGACGTAATCAATGTATCTGCATGGGTTGCTTTGGTAACGACATAAGCATACAAACATTTCTGACAAGTCTTTCAAAACGAATGCAAGAAAAATGGAGGTGCTTCATGTCTCACTCTCCAAATATGCACCCTGTCAATCGATGTCAAGTCGAGTCAAGGTGCAGAACTCCAGGCAGCATCTTATTAAGGCTGCATATCTCGGCTGCCACGTCATCAAACGACGCTGAAGACATCTCAATTTGAAGGATCCTTGGAAAGCAGCCTTCATTTCGCATCCTTCATTTGGCTAGTTTTGAAGGATGCATTAGATGTATCCTTCGCAGCATTAAGTCACCACAATGCTTTGCACACATTACAATTCAGAGTCAATACTGAGCTTGTATGAGTTTATGAAATGTAAGACAAAAATAATGTTTTCAGACATGAAAGCATAGATTTTATCTTTTGTTTTGCTGTAAATTAATCACTAAAATTAAACTGACGATGCAAGCTACTGGGAGACAGTAGACAGCTGTCATTTACTGTATTGCATTAATAAAAAGCCAGTTAATACAAAGATTTGTAATACAAATAATTTTTCCAAAATTACATTTTAATAATATTTTTGCAGGCGGTCTAATATTTCCATAATATTTCCAATCCATTGGGAATATTGGATCCAGTCTCTACCAGATCCCATCAAAAGCTTTTTTTTGTCTGATATCTGCACAGGAAGCAGAACATATTGTATTAACCCCAGAGGCAGGGGGAAAGCAGGAAGCAGTACATTAAGTGATTGTAAAAATTAGAATATAAATCATTAAATGACTGAATAAATGTGATAAATTAGTATACATGTACAAAAACAAATGAAATTATACAAATGCATGGTCACTCTTTTGGGATGCACACACAGGTTGCTACCAAGAATCCTCAGATCCTTCAATATAGACTTTTCAGAGGTAGTTTTTTGACTCCTCGTGAACTTTTATACATACTGTATTTCACTAATGTAAGCTGAGACTCTATAACATGCCACCTTACAACAGCTGCAAATTACTTGAATTTAGGGTCTGTCCTATTACCCACACTTGCGGTCTTTGCACTTCACCACTTTGTCTATTTGCATGATGAATTCCATGTATTTGGCCCAAGTGTTCAAGTGGGTGTGAAAACCACGTGTGTGTGTAGAACTTTGATTCACTGATGTAACACATCATAGTGAAAAAAATGGCAATAGCGTGTTTTTTAATTTTTTTTAACAAAGCTGTATTTTTATTTATTTTTTGGTGGATTTAAGTTTGGAGGAAGATCATCTGTAACAAGATTATAAATTGTGGTGCTTCTAATTTAAGTGATGAAAAGCAGTCACAAACATGTAACAAAATACATATCTCTGCCAGATTTTACATTTTACTGCCAAATTATATGCAGTATCTAATTTAACTTACACTGGAAAGTTTTTCTTGACATATCCCAATTTTGGGCCATGTGAGTTCCTGACAATGGTAAATGATGGGATACGCTTAGCCTCAAATACAGCTCCGATGCAATATTAGAGATAGTGTTAATTTAGTGTGTGTTAAGGGCACTGAGCTTTGGCATTTTTCAGACCTCGAACAGTCTTGCACATGTTGTTCCTGATGCATGCACACACTCAAGTGTCCAAGACCACAAGTGTAGCTATTGGAGCAAACCCTTAGTTTCTACAAATTTACATTTATTGCCTTGTCTATGATAATTGCTTTGCTATGGAAAAAAATGGGTGGGCAACAGTGATCTACATGCCTATCTCTCCAGTCCTTAAGTGTCTAGACAAACCAGTGGTTCTCAAACCTTCCGCTAGTGCAGGGGTAGGGAACGTTGGTCCTGGAGAGCCACTGTCCTGCAGAGTTTAGTTCCAACCCTAATCAAACACACCTGAACCAGCTAATCAATGTCTTTAGGATCATTAAGGCAACAATCAGGTGAGTTTTTTTCAGGGTTGGAGCTAAACTCTGCAGGACAGTGGCTCTCCAGGACAGATGTTCCCTACCCCTGCGCTAGTGCATATTTTAGATTTCTCCCTCATCTAACACATCTGATTTAACTCATCAGCTCATTAGTAGAGACTGCAAAACCCAAAATGCGTCCATTAAGAGAGACATCCAAAATGTGCAGTGGAGGGAGGTCCCCAGGACAGGTTTGAGTAGCATTGGTCTAGACTGGAGGTTCCTGTATCTGCAGGAGGATTGTGGTGATCTTGATAAACTGTCTCTAAACTCAAGAGTCACAGTTGTATAAAGAGACCGTTATTTGCCTTTAGATTAAAGATGATTTAGATAACATCCATCTGTCCCAGTTGGGGTGTCTGATTCTCCTGCTGCTGCTTCTGGTCTTGTGTAGGAGCATAGAAGAGTTCCAGAGGCTTACAGACCTTCCAGAACTTCTCATTCACCAGCTCCAAAGTCAAAGAGCCATTTAGTGTCTGAAAGACAGAAATGATAAAGATAAGACAAGCCAAACTCTGATTTCTCTGTAATTAGAGTACTGATGGCAGCGTGACTCACAGAGAACTGTCCTCGTGCTGTGCTGATGTAGATAGTAAATTGTTTTTCACTGACATCCTGCAGACTACTACTACTGTTGCCAGCTCCTGGCTCTCCCTCCGTATTTCTGTTCCCCTGCGTGTCACTCTGACTTTCCTCCAGAGCAATGCGGAGAGCCAGATATTTGGAGAGGTGGTCTACAGTGGCATTGGCTGTGGTTTTGACATATCTGCCAACAGAAAGGAGAATGTAGCACCCAAGATGTTAATTCCCATAATTAAATTTCCATCCATAAAGCTTTAGGAGTAACTACTTAAAAAAGAAAAGAAAAAGAAAACGATGTTCAATGTGTTAATACACAGCACTCTGAAATGTTTGGTTCTGATTGGTCAGTCATGACATTCTGAGGTCAGTTATTCCCTAATAATTACTATCGTCAATAGCAACACTAAAGAAATGACATTCATCTGGCTATTTGAGGTCAGTGCTTCTTTTCTTTCATAGTCAAGTCAAGTATATTTATATAGCGCGATTTTCACAATATAGATTGCATCAAAGCAGCAATCAAAACAACATAATGTTCGTTTCTTAGTGGAAAAACATCCACGTTTGGTAGAGCTGATCAATGGTAGTAATGATTGGTTAATTTAATATGAATAATATATAATTCGACTATTACTGTAAAAATCTACTATTTACTGTAAAATGAAACCGTAGGACCTCAGTATTAATGCTAACTGTAAGCCTATGGTAATATTGTTGAAGTGTTCAATCTTGTTGCTAGAAAGATAGTTTTGTAGTTCTGTGATGGATTATTAGATAATAAACAGGTACGATTTTAAAACTCAAATCAATATTTCATGTCCCCATCATTATTCATGTGGTGAACAGCTGTGTAATAAGGGGGATGAACCGTACATTACATTATCCCTAAAATGTCTGTCTTGCTATGATTACCCCCAAGATTACTGGTATAAACACAAGCCTCGTCTGAAAGGCAAAGGGGGAGGCGTTGCTGTAATTTATAGTAATATCTTCAGTATTACTTAAGAGGTCTAGTTCCAAATATAATTCTTCTGAAGTGATGGTCCTTAATGTAACGCTGTCTAGTGTAAGTGATAAATCCCACTTGACATCAATTCTTAATGCGCATGTGAACGCCATCAGCGTTTATCACAGGTTCGTGTTTAAAGTCTGTTTAGAGACATTCATATACATTTTTATCTTACAGTTACTGTAAATCCGGCCACTAGTTCATAAACGCCAGAGGAGAACTGGCCCCCGACTAAGCCTGGGTTCTCCCAAGGTTTTTTTTGTTTTGTTTCTTTGGGAGTTTTAGGACACCATTAGGTCACTTGATGGAGTTTTTCGGTTCCTTGCCACTGTTGCCTTTGCCTTGCTCAGTTGGGGACATTCAAATTAATTAACCAATCATTAATACCATTGATCAGCCCTACCAAACGTGGATGTTTTTCCACTAAGAAACGAACATTGTTATGTTGTTTTGATTGATACTGTGAAGCTGCTTTGATGCAATCTATATTGTGAAAAGCGCTATATAAATATACTTGACATTTGTGCTGGCTATTGTATACAGGCCATCATACAGACTGATTTTCTATCAAAGTACTGAGTTAGTACTGGCTGCAGATAAAGTCCTAATTGTAGATGATTTTAATATCCATGTACATAACGAAAAAGACGCATTGGGACTGACATTTAGAGACATTCTAAACTCTATTGGAGTTATGCCGGGGACACACTTAACGACTGTTTCCTTCGACTGGAGCAAATTTTATTCTTTGACAGTCAGAGATAAGCACAAACCTAATGACTGAGTCAGTCAACTACACAACACACTTAACGATTAGTGAGTCACAACGGGACATTCAGACAAAATCAACTGTGCAAGATCTTATACCGAAACCATGTATGTCAACAGACAGCCGCCGCTACTTATTTGCAGTGCAATTTGTGCAGAAAAAAAACCCTGCCAACAACACTGGTTTTATATATAGCCGTTATCGCCTGAGTAGACAAATTTCATTATACCTTTCCTGATTAATTTCATTAATCACAACATTTCTAGTGCTTTTTTTAAACCAATAATCAAACAATAATGTAGACTGTTACTCTTATATCAGGAATTAAAAACTAATTGGTTCGTTCTGAGCAAAAACGCTGGGCTATTTTTCCATTCCGGAAAGTTACCAGTTAGAACAAAATAAAATACGGTTGTTGTTTTTTTTTAAAATGTTATTTGTATATTTAAATTTTCCTTTTATCAGTCTAAAGTAAACAAGATTTAACGAGACTGCCAACACTGGAAACTCTGAAAGCATGACTTTATTTGACAGAAGAGCTGAAGAGAAATTTAAGGAACTGCATTTCCTTATCATATTTCCACAAATCTATTAGATATTATTAAAGTGTATATAATTATTTTATTATACAAGTTTGATTTTTTTTATTCATTAGACTATTTAAATTAACATATATTCAGAAACCAGTAGTTATATAGTCTACATAAGGTACCATTTTATTTTTTTCACTTTTAGTTTAACTTTTTTTTCCATCTGCAGAACAAATTGAATAGCCTAAAACAATTAACTTGCGAATGTTAACATGAAATAATACAAAAGAAACAAAAAAAAAATGTGTTTGATAAAATTACAAGAATGATGTTAGAAAGGGACAGCATCTTCTCAGCATAATCGCTGGTACCAGTTGCAAATATTACTTGTTTAACAAAATCTTTATGAGGATGACTGGCAACAGCTTGCTCTTAAATTCTAAGACTAGAATCTTTAGACACCACACGCTACGTGACTTTAAACACAGACTGAGCGCAAAAGGAACAAACTCGGTCCATTTGAGCATGATCAACTTACATTCATAATCGGTTTGACCGTCGTTAAGCGTGTCCCCAGCTTTAGGCAACAGATGTCAGGACCCACTCATTGTCGTAATCATACTTTAGATCTAATGTTGTCACATGGAATCAATGTTGATGGCGACAAAATTCTGCAGCAGAGCGATGACATCTCAGATCATTATCTAGTATCCTCCAAAAAAAAAAACTTCCTGTTACAAATATCACTTCTGCCACTAAAGATTGCTTTATAAATAAAATTCCTGATCAGTTTAATCTCCTCCGCATACCAGATAGCTTAGAAGAACTCGATGTTCTAACAGAAACTATTGACACTTTTTTCCCCAGCACTTTAGACAGTTGTACCGTGGTACAATGAACACACTCAGGGCCCCCTCAGAGAGTAGCCCGAAAATTGGAACGCAGCTGGAAGAAAACAAAACTAGAGGTTTTCCACATTTTGTGGAAAGACAGCACTATTGCATACAGAAAGGCCTTAAAAACAGCTAGATCTGCATATTTTTCAACCTTCTTAGAAGAAAGCAAACACAACCCTAGGTATTTATTTGATACAGTGGCTAAATTAACGAGAAAAAAGCTTCAACCCCAGACATTTCCAAACAGCACAGCAGTAATGACTTTATGAACTTCTTTGCTAGCAAGATTGATAATATTAGAGAGAAAATTATAACCATGCCACTGTCTACTACAACATGGTATCAGTCAGTGCATTGTAGTGTCCCGGAGGAAAACTTCAATTTATTCATTGCTATAGGTGAGGAAGAATTGTCTGAACTCGTTAAATCATCTAAATCAACAACATGTATGTTAGACCCTATACCGACTAAGCTATGCTTCCAGAGGTCATAGGTCCTCTTCTGAATATCATTAACTCCTCTTTGTCATTAGGACACGTAACAAAAACTTTTAAGCTGATCATTAATAAACAGCTTATAAAAAAAAAAATATAAAAAAAACTTTATTCAACAGAATTAGTCAATTACAGGCCGTTCTCAAATCTACCTTTTCTGTCAAAAATACTAGAAAAGGCAGTATTCTCACAACTGTTCCACAACAAGAAATGGTAGCTGTTGGGATTTCCATTCAGGATTCAGATTGTATCATAGTACTGAGACTGCTCTCATTAGAGTTACAAATGATTTGCTCTTATCATCCGATCGTGGTTGTATCTCTCTATTAGTGTTAATGGATCTTAGTACTGCATTTGATAATATCAACCACAATATTCTTTTGAATAGACTCGAAAATTATGTTGGTATTAGTGGAATTGCATTGGCATGGCTCAAATCATACTTATCTGACCATTATCAGTTTGTAGCAGTAAATGAATGGATGGCATTACAGCTCAGTATGGAGTACCTCAAGGCTCAGTACTAGGACCATCGCTTTTCACCCAGTACATGATACACTTGGGAGATATCATTAGGAAGAATACCTTTCACTGTTATTCTGATGATACTGTAGCGTCTGGACCAATCAGACACACTAATTATTCATTATATTTAATGAACAATCCGAAACTAACATCCCAAATGAAATGAACACACTGGCAGAACCTGGTGTCCTGTTTACGACCTCCAAAGGAATGTTCAGAGAGTACTGGCTCTCTCTGAATTCTAACTGAGGAGAAATTAACCCCTTTTATCCTACATATATATTCGCGTGAGAATTGTATAAACATGTATCCAATTTCCCCATCTAATGATTTTCCTTTAAGTGGTTTGGTCTATATTTTCTTGAAAACTCTAATGGGTTAATGTTTCAAACTTTGCAAAATATGGTTAACCAAACTCACCTATACCATGTTCGGTCTTTGTAAACTGGTACTTTGAAGATTGAAATGATTGTGTATATAAATATCAAGAGCTGCGCAACATAATATGTATAATTAGTATTACAAGAATCTTTCATAGTTTCCTCTTGAAACAAAGATCCATAAAGCAAAGTCTCCCGCTTGGAAATTGCCACCTTTCTTATTGGTCGAGCCAACCCTTAGAGGTTGGACCTTTCGCAAACCTTAAATAGCATTCACACAAGCCCTCTGCCTGTTTCTTGTTGCTGGACCTCAGAACTGTGTACTTCGGGTGGGTCTCTGTGGGACCCCCTTCCCCCAAACAGGGGCCCAGGGCTCCTGCAAGCTATAACCGACGCCTGTGAGGCCTTGACTCACATGTGCTCATGCAGGAGAGAGAAGACTGTTCTCATGGTTGGTTGAGAGAGAGTCAAACTAAGTTCATCATATCTTCTCCATCCAACGGAGAAGAAAACGACTGCGACTTCAACATTTGACATTCAAGAATCTTCAACTTCAGAACTGTGTACCCAGCACTAAAAATGCAAGTATAAGTAGTTAGCTCATGCATTCATGACCTCAAGGCTAGATTATTGTTATGCTCTACTGGTTGGTTGCCCTGCACACTTAAACTCCAGCTGGTCCAAAATGCAGAACCAGGAAGTATGACCATATTGGCCCGGTTCCCTTTCATAGGTCTCTCAACACTGCAATATCGCTATGGGAACACCTTTGGTGTCAACGAATGCCTGAAGCCCTTATACCATCACGCCAATTTGATTGGCCAATAGCGCTTAGCACCATCCTATGAATACTTCATATTAGTGTGCTGTATGCCATTTCCTCAGATTTTATTCCTTGAGGAAGCGGATTTTCTGTTGCCCGTAGGAAAGCGTGTTTATTGTGTTATTTTCTGAATAATTCAGAGCAGTTTTACCACTTCTCAAGCGGATGAGATGAGTTTCAAGAAATGCATCGACCCGTGTGACCGGTTCATCGCAGGAGGAGACTCATGACAAGTGTGTGCAATGTCTGGATCTTAAACATGCCCAGGCAGCGATTAACAGCCTATCTGACTGTCGTCACTGTGATAGCCTGCGTTTGAAAGTTTTGCACTCTAGACCTCACCTGCTTTCTGAGGAAAGAAGGCCTCTCCATTTCTGCAGTTGCAGAGGCGTCGCACAAGATGGATGCTTGGGGTGACGATTATGAGCCAGAGCACATAGAGAGCGAGCAGACGGAATATTTGCACTTTCTCTCTCTCTCGGACCCCGTCATTTTTGTTCGTGATGATTTTGTGTCCTACTCCAGAAGCTTGCGATGTGATTTCTTTCGGTTGTGGCCCGTTCAACGAAGACGTTTTGTCTACGGTGGCCTCTGACTCTTAAGAGCTTATAGGCGATCTATGGGCTCTCTCCCTCCAAGCGGACAGGAAAAGTGCACTTCTCCGTCCTATAACAAGCTGTTAGATGTGGTTACTCGTGCTGTAAACAACCTGGGGCTAGATTGGGACAGTGAGCCTGCTCAAACTCAGGCCCAGTCGAAGCTGGACGATCGCTATTTGACTAGCCATGCCCCAGCCCAACCCCGTAGGCCTCTCCCTTTCTTCCATGACCTCCACCACAAGGTTTCAAAGTCTTGGAAGCAGCCTTTTTCGGCACGAATCACAAATCCTGCGGCCGCGGATTTCACCACAGTCTCTAAAATGGTGGATCACGGCTATGCGGCAATGCAGATTGTCGAAGAGACTCTCGCGACTCATCTAATGACTTCATCGGCTCCGACTTGGATATTGCGCCCCATGCTGCCATCCAAACTGTGTAGAGTTACTTCAACTTTGGTTAGGAAATCCTACATGGCTGGTGGGCAGGCAGCAGCTTTCCTTCATTCAATAGCTGTACTTCAGGTCTATCAACCATGCTGCTTAAAGAGTTGGGTGAGGGAGAAGGCCTGACTCCAGAGGCTGTTAAAGAGCTCAGACAGGCCACTGACTTGGTAGCCTGGTAATACCAGACTCTGCTACTTCACTTTGCTTCGTAGACAGAGTCTGGAATAGCATAAAAGAGAAGTGTTTTCTCTCTCGCTAGGGGGCGATTTCTGAAGTTTAAAATCATTGGTTACCAGTAAGCCAATCAGATAAGTTTATTTATGACGTATGTTATGCGCCGACACAGCTGCATCGAACTCAAATCTATGATCGAACTTCCACTGTAAACCTGCTGTAAACACTTAATGATGCGAGCGAAATACCGGAGTGAACATGGCTGTAAACGACTTTTTTGATCGGTGAGTGATGTAATAGAATGACTGCTGCGAGAGAGAGAGAGAGAGAGAGAGAGAGAGAGAGAGAGAGAGAGAGAGAGAGAGAGAGAGAGAGAGAGAGAGAGAGAGAGAGAGAGAGAGAGAGAGAGAGAGAGAGAGAGAGAGAGAGAGAGAGAGAGAGAGATGGAGGCCCCGGCCGCGCGCACTCTCACGTCTTCAAACAACACGAGCGCTGTCTTACTCTCTCTCCCTCGCGCATATTAATCAAAATCAATCGACAAGATAGTAAAAGGTCGGAAGACCGCGGTTTCACGTGGAGCATTTGGAGATTTTTAGAGATTAGAGACTCTAGGAACAACATCTCAATGAACAACATCTCAACACTAAATTATAAAGGCCTGTCTCATAGACGCCTGTCTCAAATACAAGCAGGTGCAGTTCGACGATTTGGGCAAATAAAAGCCCAGGCTATTATTTGAAGTTTTACGGTATTTAAGACCTGGAAAAGAAAGGAAACACTGACCTGTCAAAAGGCTCCCCAGTTTCTCGCTGACGATCGGTAATAGTTGATAAATTAAACTTTTCCCAAAGGGAGTAGGGCCACAACATCACCTCCATTCAAAATGTTTAATACACACTCTTCTTGTTCTGGCTTCAGTTTGCTAATGCCGGGAATATTCTCCACAACAGAGCAAATTGCATCCGCGTCTCCATATCCGCGGTCGTTTTCGATTTCCCTGACCTAATCTTAAACTCTGCGCTTAGCGACTACGTCGCGGCTTTCAGCCCGCCCTCTGTTCGTTGATTGGCCCGGCTGTTTTCAGGCCGGAGAAAAACTGAAAGATAGGCTGCTATCTCAGACTGACTACAGGAGCGAAATGAAATTAGCGGAAGTAGGAAGTCTGACGTAGTCAGGCTACTGATTTGGTGCTTAGAGCTACCAAGTACACTGCCCGAGCAGTAGGCCAGTCCATGGCGGGTATGATGTCTGTAGAGCACCACCTTTGGCTCACTCTTAAATTACATCAAAGAAAGAGATAATACCTTCCTGTTGGATGCCCTCATCTCTAAGGACAGTCTTTTTGGCGAGTCTGTGACCGCTGCGGTGAAGAAATTTCGAGCAGCCCGCCAGCTTATTCCACATAGGCCTAGGGAGAGCAAACGATAACCACCTAGAGTCAAGTTCAGGCTTGTCTTCAGCGCCCCCGTGAGGCACAGCGAAGTGAACCATCGCCTATGGAGCCCCCTCGCAGAGACTGGGGCCCTAGGTCACGTCCAACGTTTCGTTCACGACGCAGAAGGCTAGACCTGGGTCCGACGGCCAAGACCTCTCGACCCCAGTCCCCCAGAAATGGTTCCTGTTACTTTCACTCGTCCTCTGAGGCCTGGCCCTCCATCGGAGAATTTGGACGAACCACGCAAGCATATTCGGCTCTCTCATTGTGGTCTACGTGCTACGACCTTAATTGCTCCGCCGAAAATTGAGTCTCGGGCGGAACTCCCTCTGCGAGCAGCACTCCAGACACTTCACGCACTTACGCCTTCGAAGTTCCGGAGTCCCGCTTATGACGGCGTTCAAAACCCCCAGGTTCGACGTGGTGGGCCAGCCCGATCGGGCGATGAGACAGTTCTCTGTTGTAGAGGTTTCCGCCACGTATGTGCTTCAGAACCCTACACAGGGGGACCAGTCTATGACTACCATAATAACTTCACTCGTACTTCCTGTTTCTGCAGACGCCAAGGGCTCTCTAGAATCAGCAAATATACTAACACCTGCAGTTCGGCAGGTTCCAAAGGAAGAACGGCTAACGCCCCTAGCAGAGTACTGTGCCACATGGCAGCGCCTGCCCGAGTTCTCGCAATGGGTGTTAAGTACAATTCGACACGGTTACACCATTCAATTCAGGAAAGGCCCACCTCCTTTTGGTGGGATCCTTCTCACGACGTTGCGTCCTGGGGAGATTGATATTTGATACTGAATCAGGAGAATGTGTCACTCCTAGAGAAAGGGGATATAGAAGAAATATCCTCTCCTCTACTAGATGGAGTTAGTCTTCTACAGCCGCTATTTTGTTGTACCCAAAAAAGGATGGTGGCTTGCGTCCAATACTGGACTTACGTTGCCTAAACCTTGTGCTCAGAGCAGATTAAAAATGCTGACATTGAAGTCCATTTTGTCATGTCCAAACCGGAGATTGGTTTGTGACTATCGATCTGACGGATGCGTACTTCCACATCCAGGTCGGTCGTCAAGAGGCACAGGAAGTTCCTTAGGTTCGCTTTCAACGGCAAAGCGTATCAATACCGTGTTCTTCCATCCGGACTGGCTCTGGCTCCTCAGACGTTCACAATGTGTATGGATTCAGCTCTGGCCCCGCTGTGGCTCCAGGGCGTCAGAATCTTTAAACTGCCTGGACGGTTGACTGATATTAGCTTAATCTCAGGACTTGGCAATAATACATCGAAACTTGGTACTCAGCCATTTGAGGAGCTTGGGTTTACGCATAAACCTTTAGAAGAGTGTGTTGCTGCCACGTCAACACACAACTTTTCTGGGCATAGAACTAGACTCTCACACGATGCAGGCACGGCCGTCTCCCACACGTGTTCAGTCATTGCAGTACTGTCTGAGTCAATTCAGGACAGGATGTTGAGTCCAGGTGGGTTTGTGGCGCAGACTGATGGGTCTTATGGCAAGTGGCGCTGAAGACTAAAGGGTTCCTGATGGTTTCACACTTAATTCTTCACCTTAATTCTTAATTATTTTGCAGTTAACATGTGTCTTTTCTTCTCCACCTGTATTTGTCTGACCTTGCTGACCCAATGAGCATTTCACTGTCCAATGGTCATGCCTTAACTGCAATTTCTAGTATTGCATTAGTATTGCATCCTTCTCATGGGCATTTAATGATTTTTGACTTTTCAGTCCGAGTTAAATCTCTTTTTTGGTTTATTTTATCTGTAAAAGAAAACATGCCTAATAATTCTGCACACCTGAATATAAGGCGTTTTTCATTTCCAGCCTTCATGAACAATTATATATCACTTATAAATTATTCAAAACAAAAATAATAGTAGTCCTTAAGATTGTGGTTTGGAATTGGCAAAATGTGCCTTAAAAAAATATGGTCAGAAAAACAATGTGCCTAATAATTCTGCACGCAGTCTAAATGGAGGCTGTTTGTCTCCTGGTGCAGCCAGCGCGACCTGGATCCAGTTCAGTGCCCTGCGAGTTCAATACTGTAGTTCCTGCTAAGTTGTTTTTCGGAGGGTGTGGCCTGGCCACTCTTAAGGAGTACGTGGTGGCTATTTCGGCAGAGCATGTACCAATAGGAGGTGTTTTCGTTGGACGTCACCTCCTGGTTTCTCATTTTTTACAAGGGACATTTCCCCCTCCTGATTCAGAAACAGAGTGATGCACAGTCTTTCTGCCTGGTGAGGGCACTGGAGGTCTATGTCGAACGCTCAGCCCAGTGGCGTAGATCAGAGCAATTGTTTGTGTATTTATTGTTTGGCTTCACCTCTAGGTGGGCGTGCCCATTCCACTAGAGGAATAGCTTCTTAAGCTCTTTTTAGGGGCTCTTCTTTGGAGGATATTTGTGTTGCGGCAGGATGGTCCTCTCTGAACACTTTTGTCAAGTTCTACGGTCTGGATGGCTCCCGGCTCCCAGGTCTTATCTGCATGAGCATGACATCCACGGTCATCCAGCTATTCTCAGGTATGTGAAGGCGTTATGGTATAAATCGTTCCCATAGCGATATTCGCAGTGTTGAGAGAACTATGAAAGGGAACGTCTCGGTTATGTATGTAACCTTTGTTCCCTGAGAAGGAAACGAGACACTGCGATGCTGGCCTTCCAATACTTGAATAGTGCTTCCTTCGTCTTGTTATCTGAGGAAATAGCATGTAGCACACTAATACGAAGCATACGTGACATATTCTGAGGGTGGTGCTAAGCGCTTGTGGCAAGGGGGGCGTGGTTTAGCAGCGTCTGTAGCGGGAGATTGAGGGCGGAGCCGTGCGGTTAGTAAGTAGGTCAAGTACAAAATGATAAACACCTGTCTTTGATTGCAGTGATTGGCGTGGGGAGACCGGATAAAAGCCAGCTTCATCAGAGAACGAGTGAGAAAGAGAAGAACTGGGAACTCGTGTGTCGTTGTGAGAAACTGAGCCTCTGGAAAAGAAAGCCTACCTTTTTCTGCTATAGTCTGTCTATGGTGAAACACGCACGCGCGCAATTGTTTTGTTTATTTTTCTTTAAACTGAATAAATTACACGAGTCCCAGTCACACCGACCCCTTGTCTTCTTCCATCACCACATCCTGAACTTTGAACCACATTACACTGGTGCCGAAACCCGGGATGGAAGAAGGGGCCGCCGCCAGACCATATCCGTCGCCCCTTGAGGAAGTCATCCACGCGCTCGCGGGACTTCACCAGGAACAGCATCGGGCCCTGATGGAGATAAACGAGGTACAGGAGCGTCGATTCGAGGGACTGCTCAGGGCCCAACAAGAGGACCGCGAGCTGTTCCGGAGCTGGATAGACCGGGAGGTTCGGGCTATTCCATCAACGCCAGCCTCAGCCCCGGCCGTAATCATCCTGCTACAGACGCCGCTAAACCACGCCCCCCTTGCCAAAGCGCTATTGGTCAATCAAATTGGTGTGATTGTATAAGGGCTTTAGGCATTCGTCCACACCAAATGTGTTCCCATAGCGATATACGCAGTCTCTCGTTCCCTACTCAGGGAACAAAGATTACATACGTAACCAAGACGTTCTGTCAACAACACTGCATTGGCTCCCTATTAAACATTGTATACATTTCTAAATCTTACTAATTACTTACAAAGCATTAAATGGTTTAGCTCCCCAGTACTTAACGCATATAGACTCTTAACGCATTATAGTATTTCACATCTATTGCGATCTCAAAATTCTGGCCAGTTGATAATACTTAGAATATCAAAATCAACTGCAGGTGGTAGATCCTTTTCTTATTTAGCACCTAAACTCTGGAACAGTCTTCCTAGCATTGCTCAGGAAGCAGACACACTCTGTCAGTTTAAAATCTAGACTAAAAACACATCTCTTTAACCTGGCTTACACATAGCACATTATCAATTTATATAATTCAAATCATATAAAATGATTATTAGGTTGCATAAATTAGGTCAGCGAGAACCGGGAACACTTCCCATAACACCTGATGTACTCATTATCTACATCATAAGAAGAACGGCATCTACATTAATATTAGGCTATGTTTACACGGAAACGATCAGAAGAGAAAACGCAAAAGTGGCGTTGCGTTTTCACTTTTTATTCTGCGTTTAGACGAGCGTTATGAAGGGGAAATCTGCGTGCATATGGTGACGCAAAAGTGTGTGAAATTCGATGTAGTGTGCACTCCAGGCGGCTAGGTGGCAACGAAGCACTGCCACACAACAACACCAATATCTGAGAATATTTTGTGCAACTGCTGAAAAGACTCTTGTATGTTTATCAGAGCTGCTGTGGCAACTTGAAGGTCCGACGTATGGAAATAATCCGACATGTTAGTTATTATTTTCCTGTACTGGCGAATGCCTGTGACGTAAACGCGCACGTGATCGAGGGCAGTTTTGCGTTTTTACCGGTTTTTACCCTTTACACGGGAACGCGACGGTGGAGCGTTTTTAAGTTTTCCACTCTGGAGGGTGGTTTCACTTTTTTGCGTTTTTAAGCCATAAAAACGGCGTCACCGTGTAAACGAAAGGCACATCCGATAAAATATTTTTACGTTTTCACTCGGAATCGTTCTCGTGTAAACAGGGCCTTAGTCTCTGTTTATCCCGAGGTTTACAGTACTCAGCCGGTTCCTGACCGTATCCAGATCAGATGAAGGACATGCGCCTAGACACGACCACAACGCACAAGTGTCAGCAGAGACCATTAAACGTACAGTATGTAATTTTTGGCCACCAGGGGTCACTCAATCAAAATAATAACAAAAGACGTACTTTGATGACGTCGGGAAAGAGCGTGCGCTCATGGGAGTTGTTGTCGTTGTCAATGACGTGCGATAGGTATCGTAGTTGATCTGATTCATGATCAGTACGGGTCAGCTGCTTCCTGTCCTGTAACGCTTGTGATTCACGGATTAATTGCGAAGTTTAACCATCATAGAGTGAAAGTTTATCATTCACATATCATTTACATGTGTTTTTAAGCCCTGTTAGTTTAAACATCAAGCGCAAGAAGTGTACGCACACAGAGCCGGGCAGACACAAAGTTCAGTGCTCTTTCTCTCTGAGCTTGACGGACACGAACATTCAAAATTAAGTCAGAATGCCCATCTCGGTGAATATCCTCATGAACACAGTCAGTTATGCAGGAGTTTTCGAATTTGCCAAATCGAATTTTTGTCCCACTAAAGCATTATTTGATGGGTGAATGGTGTAGAATAGAATGACTGCTGCCGCTAGACAGGGCGCATATGAGAGCGAGCAGAGAGAGAGAGAGGGAGAGCTAGCCCCGGCCGCGCGCGCGCTCTCACCGTCTTCAAACAACACGAGCGCTGTCTTGCTCTCTCTGCCTCACGCTCGCGCTTAGTAATCAACATCTGGTGACATATCGCAATATCGCAGAAAAAAAAAAAATATCCTGCAGCCCTAGTGTCAGGTGTTCCCCTGCTTTGTGTTTGCAGTTTCGCCCGGTTCCGCAGGAAGTTAGAGACTTGGAGGAGTCAAAGGTTATATGACGCCATAGACGGGCGACGAAACGGAAATAAAGACACGGCCCGTGTCTTCGAATTAAACTATAAATTTCTCCGGATTTGAAAGTTGTTGGAAACTGTCGGGATAATGTAAGTACACAACTAAAAGAAATATATAACATAGATACAATTATTTTTGCTATTTTTAAAGCAGAAAAAGTACATATTGTGCCTTTAACTAAACTATCCCCTGCAAAGGCCTCATCGACACGACAAAAAAAAAAGTCTCTGTACAGATGAAAACATTATGAAAATTATTCCTGTTCACACGCATCCGTGGTAACAACTAAAAACTAGGGCTGGGCGATATGGACCAAAAGTCATATCCCGATATATTTAGGCTGAATATCGATATACGATATATATTCCGATATTTTTCCCGCAAAGTGAGAACAAATGTTCAAAGCCAAATATGGACTTCACTGTATAAATTATACATTGATTCTTATTAAAACTACTGTTAAAGTTTTCCATCAAGAGCAGTGAGTGAGTTCCTCTGTTTTGTTGTTTTATTTACAAGTTCTCCCAAAAATATAAATTGTCATCATTTACTCTCTCAAGTTGTTTTAAACCTGAATAAGTTTATTTCCTCTGTTGAAGTTATTTGGAAGAATGTAGGTAACCAAACAGTTGATGACAGTGAAACAGTGACTTTCACAGTATATTTTTTTCCTATGGAAGTCAATGGGGACCAGCCACTGTCTGGTTACCCACATTCTTCAGAATATCTTATTTTGTGTTCAGCACAAGAAATAAATTAATACATGTTTGGAACAACATTACAGTGAGTAAATAATGACAGAATTAATTTTTGGGGGTGAACTATCCCTTTAAGGAGAAGCGGCTGCATGTTTACTATTAGGGCTACAGTTAGGCTGAATCCCAATTCTCTGTCTTACCCCTTCCCCTTACCCCTTCCCCTTAGTTTTGCACGTTCACGTGAGAGTAAGGGCTATCCCAATTCTCATTTTGATCTAGGGGTAGGGCTAAGGGGAAGGGGTAGATACCCCTTAAAACCAAGAATTTTCGCGAGCTTACTTGAAACCAAGGGGTACCCAGAATGCACTGCGCAACCGGCAACAATGGCGGGGATATCATCCAGAGAGTCCCATACATTTAAGTATTTTTGGCTTAAATGATTGATAAAAAAATTATGACAGTCTTGTTTTGTGCTCTACACAGTTATGTACATATATATATTTGCAACTATGTTGTTTATTGAAACGTTTTTAATGTTTTTAAAAATCGCTAGTTTGCTACGCTAGGCTATGCTAACGTTACATTGCTGATTTGCACAATCAGTCCTACATTTCGAGATCACCCAAAATGTCCGGGATTCAGCTTTTACTTTCTACAGTCGCCATTCATTATGTGTACATTGTATGACACTGACACGTACGTGCCAGCTTTGCAGGTGATGCATTCAGCTTCAAACGGATCCCAAACGAGACGAAAACACAGGATTATTAGCAATGCTAAAATGCACATCAACATATCACTTGTTTAGCGTTCATGTACGTCAGGGAAAAAAATCTCCGAATGCCCCACATGAAACTTTAGTTTTCCGACCTTACCATCGTGTCGATTTATTTTGATTAATATGTGCGAGGGAGAGAGATCAATACAGCGCTTAGTTTAGAGACGGTGAAGCCTTTCGCTTGGCTCCGAAGAGAGAGAGAGAGAGGGCGCGCGCGACCGGGGCTCCCTCTCTCTCTCTGCTCGTTCAGGTAAACATGCGCCCTGTCACAAGCGCAGCAGTTCATCTACATTTCTCTTCTCCCTTGATTTCTGCGATTTGTTGCAGACAATAAACACACTTGCAGACGGCATCTTGGAAGTTTGTGATAAACACTTGTCGCCCCTGGTGACACAGACGCCAGTTAATGACGATGTATGACGTAACCTAGTGGCGTCTCATTTCATAGGGGTATGTTTTCACCCCTAGCGCTTACCACTCGGTTTCGAGGGACAAGGGCTAGGGGTAAGACGAAGGGGTAGGGGTAGGGGAAGGGGTAAGACAGAGAATTGGGATTCAGCCTTACTGTCTCTTTAAGACCTGCACGCGCCGTGTCTAATACACACGCAGATTTCTCTAAATTTTCTCGGCTTGCTTTCAGTTTAGACATAACTAACTTTATTTATGTAAACATTGTGTGTATTTGACAGTATTTGCGCAATAATACTCGAAAGATAACTTAGTCCAGTAACCAGGCGCTGTTAGACAGGCTTTTAGTGCATGTGCGCATCATCGAATGACATGTTTAACCGGCAAGGCTTTTAAAGCACATGCAAATAATGAACTTTTGTGACCTGCAGTCTCCCATTCCTCAGCGTTAACATTTGATTAAGTATTTATATAAGCGAGTTTTTGTCGCATTGTACACTACGCTGTTGAGACGGAAGCGCCAGAACTGCAACTGATAGAATGCACGATACTATTTCTTCAAAGCAGTCAGCAGCTGGAGCAAGGATCACGGCGCAAATTTGAACTATATCGATATATGCGATATGGTCTAATTCAATATCGCATTTAAAAATATATCGATATATCTTTTATATCGATATATCGCCCAGCCCTACTAAAAACACTGTATTATGCATGCCAGACAAGTCATTGGCAATGTCACTTTGTAAAGAAAGACTACGTGCCCGCACACATACGCATTCAAACGCGCATGCCAATAGACTAAACACGTAATAAGCATGTGCATGCCGTCACCATTTTCACAGATTTACATTTTTTGAAGTTGAAGTAAACCTACTTCAAAGTTTGTTCTCAGGCCACCAAAACGTTGGGTACATGAACAGCCAGAACGCATTAAAAGTTTTCTGTTTTCAGTTGAAACCGGTGAAATCTAAGTTAATAACTAATGATTTTTACAACGGAAATTAATAAATTAAAAACTGACTTGACAATGACTTTCTTCTAGAGCTGCTGTACAGCCAAAATTATTCCTATTGTCACTGTAAAGTTGCTTTGAAACAATACGTATTGTAAAAAGCATTATATAAATGAAGGTGACTTGACTTAACTATGAACAGTTTTCCTTTGCAGAAACTTTTAGCTTAATGAGCGATTAAAATATTCAAATCAAATGTTTCAAATATTTTAACTCAAATCAATATTTTGTCTAATTATTTACTTATATGGAAAGTAGTCATATATAATAAGTGTAATAATTAACATCCAGCCAGTTGCTATCGCAAAATAAATCCAGACAGGGAGATTAGGACCCCGACGAAGCTTAAACCATTTACTAACATGTCCCAGGAGAAAGATCTCTTCCTGGCCTTAAAGTGGAAGTCGGAGGAGGCGACGAAGGTAAAATATAGAAATTATGGCAAAAGTAATATTTCAACATTACTATGCTGTTACAATTCATCATGTAAAATTGTCCTCTCACTGAAAAATTGCCCATATACCCTCAGTCACTCATTTTCCTTATACCTTGTCTGGCTGTACTGTTGGTTGTTGACCAGCAGGGGATGTGGGCAAAATATAAGTTCAATTTCTGAGCTCAGCCCATGGCCTGGCAGTTGTCCAGGAGGTGTACGACTCCCTCCAAAAGCCTCAGGTCCAGAATCATCAGACATTTGCTGCTTTTTACTGCAACTCGGTCCAGCCTCTGGAGCGTAGCTTGCAGGGGCAGAGGTATGGTGTGAAGGCGCGGAGTCGTGCGAGACGTGTGAACGGGTGTCACCGTTGTCTTCACCACCGCTAAAGGTAGTGTTTTCACTCTCTGGATGCAGCTTACGGACACGCTGAGCTCTAAAAAAAACAAAAAGGGAGGAAATGCACTCTGTTTATCCAACATGCAAACTTTGTTACTCATTTCAGATATAAAAATAAAATATCTTATAGTCTCCACGAGAAGATGGAAAACGGTCATGAAAAACCTTGGCAAACATAAGTGCATCTAAGGTAAAAATTAAATAAGATTATATGAACACTTAAGGATAAACAGTCTATATACATAATATATAGTATAGATGGGGAGATACCAACCAAAAGTACCATTAGTAGTATACAAAACTTGTGCACTATATGCCAAGTCTTTAGATGCCAGAACCAATTAAGTTTGATGTTACCATTAACATTCAACCTGTTGCAGCAGTGCACATTTTTCTTTCACTATATAAAAAGTGCTGCATGAAAATTGCTCAAGATTTTTATTCAGTGTTCAACATGAGGGTAAATAAATAATGAGAGAATGGTCATTTTTGAGGCACTATTTCTTTGTTGACATGCATATGCACTTCTAGCTGTGCTGTGACCTGTGTCTGGCCTGCATGCGCAGTCCCTGTTCGATGCTGCTGTTGAGTGCATATTTGTTGTTCAGTCGACTGAGCTGCTCCAGAACTTTGTCCTGATGGGCCTCATACTCATCACGGCTAGGGTACATCTTAGAGATCAGGGCATCAAAATTTGGGTCAGCACGTAGAGAACGCTTGGACACAAGCTTCTTCCTGCAGGTCGGACATTCTTTATTTCTGCAGCGAAAAATAATTAAAGGGCAGAACTGAGCAAGAAATATCTGATTAATTGAAAACACCAAAAAATGGCAGATGATCTGATGTAAAAGAAAAAGCGTTTGATCAGAAAATGTGGTCTTACCCTGATCGGAGTGCGGTGACGATGCACTCGGAGCAGAAACGATGCAGACATTCTTTGGTGGTCATGGTGTTTTTCAGCATGTCCAGACAGATGGGACACATAAGCTCACTGTGGAGGCTTCTGGGAGACACAGCAATCTCTGTGCTGTCCATGATCGCCTCCTGAAACAATCCATACATGGGTGGAACTTACTACATAAATATATTAAAATACTACTCCTATAAACAATAAAAACTGAAAATGAAAGTGTGCATCAATTTCTGATTCATATCTTTGTTTAAGGAATTTATAGGGGCAGCAGGATGACTGGCCGAGTGTGAATGATTGGGAAATTAATTTATTAACCACCATTATTTTGTTTGCTGCTGCTATTATTGACGCAGAAACTGACTGCACTTTTAACTTTATGGAAATGGAGACTGTAATGGAAATTCACTGTAGTCAAGAGTCAGAGAAATAGAAAGTAAATTTCACATCTCTAAACACATTTGAAACAAATGATGCATTGAATAATATGGCTAAGATTGCAAATTGCAGTTAGAACTAGGAATGCCTAGTGACAGTACAATAACTATTGACATGCAATGACTGTGAATGGGGTTTTGAACAACATTCATTAGGGTTCATATCAAATGGTCCAATGGAATTTGTCAGACCATTTTTAATTTCCCTTTTTTTCTTTGATTAGTATTGCAAAACCATAACGTTACTTTACTATGTACCTCCAAAAACCGTTGGGTGGATGATCTTTCCTATTATAAAATTATAATTGTGTGAGTAATTGTGTGTGTACCTGCGGCGTTCGGTGCAGTTCATATAGACTCAGTTCCCATGTCTTACTCAGAGTCTGAACACTCACTGGATTCGCCATCATGACTTCAATACAACTGAAACAGAACACACTTTACACGCACAACCCATGCAAACTTCATAGGCTTTTACTGCCAGTTTAAGAACATCGTCATTAAAATGGTTATTTTAGAATATACCAAATTAAATGTAACCTGTTTGAAACATGCACACATAAGACAAACTTCCTGGACTGATTCGATTAAACAATTACGAAAAAAAAAATCTCCTACAATAACATCTTGTGTTATTTTCTACTTTATTTTCAAATTTATAACATAAACAATTAACTATTATAGGTAGATTTAGCCTACTATTTGAACGATAAATGATAATACCACGTTTCTGAATGATACCAATATTGTTTTTTACATGATGCCCCAATATATTTTTAAAAAAAACTACCACGATACCATGTCTTAGAAACATGGTAATACTATACTTTTCGGAACTTTTATGTTAGTTTAATATACAGTAGGGGATGATGAAGATCTAACGAAAATTGACACTCACCCTCAAATATCTGTGTGCGGTCAGAGTGTCATCTGGTGCTGAACTTTTTCAGCACACGCGAGAAAACCTCCTAATATTGTAACATCCTAATACCGGATGTTTTTATCTTCGGAGTCACCTCTCACTTCCTGCCCGATTCCCTCTAGCGGCGAAGTACAGTGCTGCGTGTACGTGTTTCTTTCCTTCTTCTTTTGTTCTTTGTTCTAAAAAAAAAAAAAAAATGCTTGAAAGACCAGTAAACACATTATCATTGTAATACCATAACAATACAACAATAGGCCTACTCCAGGGTCCTTCAGTAAAATGAAGTGCCAAGTCCTTAGATGTGTTCTCATATTAAGGTATTTTTGGTGCAAAACAACTGAACGCCTGTGACAGTGGCATTTGTTGTTGTAGAGAATATCCACACATGTGTATCAGTAAATTTTAAGTCACAGAGATAAATATATATTTATTTGATTTCAACCCCCATGGGTCCATATGTTTTAAGAGTTGCAATAATTTAGTCATTAACGAATGCACAAAACGTTATTGAATGCATAAAACATTATGAACTTTAAATGATACACAATTGTAGTTTAAGTTCGCGCTGAAACTATTTACCTTTTTTGAAATAATCCATTAAACCTGCTGAGAAACTAGAATGAGCAGTTCCACGCACATGCCCTTATTTTTTCGTATTATTTTTCCGTTTCGTTATGTTCATAATGTTTTTATTAATTCGTCACTGACTGAATGATTGCTGGCATTCACTTCGTGTAGGCTAGGCCTATATAAAGTAGCTACAGAAAACTTCAACTCGTATAAATTGCACCTTGCGTAGCTTTAAAACTGTGGCGTTTAGGCCTAATTGTTATCATTTGTTGATTGCAATAAATTAAATAAACTTTATTTATTTTATTTTTATTTATTTATTTTGTATTTGATAGGGACAATGCACATTAATGAACATCTGCATTGAAACCACAAAAACAGATGTAAACATGCCGGATTATAGCCACAGGGCTAATTTACATCCGTAGTCCATAGATAAACCACAGAAATACAAACATTATAACATACAGAATGACAAATATTAGATACAAATAGAATAATTTTTTTTTTTTAAAGAAAAAAAAAGAATCACTTAATGGTCACAAGACTGGTTTGCTTTAAGCCACACTTTGAGGTCGGTTTTAAATATAGAAAATGTGGGACATTCCCTAACAGTTATGGGGATTATTCCAAAATTTACAAGCCTTCACGGACAGAGAAATTTATCCAAAGGCTGTTCTTCTGAAAGGAACCTCACAGTCACCTCTAGCGGAGGCCAATGTCCTGGCACCACTGTGAGTCTTTGGTTTAAAATAAATCCGACATGGGAGGTGGGGCTAAATTCATTTAACAATTTGTAAACAAAACATGCATATTTAAAAAAAAAAAAATTCTCAATGCTTAGTAGATTATGTTTTTGTAAAATATTACAAATATGAGAGGACATTGGCTTTTTATCAAAGACTTTTAAGGCATTTTTATAAAGTAATTCTATTGATTTGAGTGTGTTCATACTGGTCAATGTCCAACTTGTACAACAATATTCAATATGTGATAAAATCATAGAATGTAAAAACACTTTGGCAGCCCCAAATGGAATAAATTGACGAATTTGTTTAAAATTTCGTAAATTAAATTGTACTATTCTCGATATTCTTTTTACATGTTTTTTAAAACTTTATGTGGAATCAAGGGTCACACCAAGGTACTTAAATTCCGAGACGATTTCTAATTCTTCTCCTCTTAGAAATACACCAGATTGTTTTATGTCGCGGGACTGTTTAGTGGACATCGTACAAACTGTTTTTTTAGTATTGAGTGACAGACAGGATTTTAAAAGCCATTCATTTACAGGTACCAGAGCGGAGGTCAGGATATCAGAAGCCTCTTGAACACTTTTTGCACTTGTGTAGATGACTGCGTCATCAGCATACCGATACATTTGAAATTCAACATCAACACAAGTGTTTGGAAGGTCATTTATATATAAAGAAAATAATAAGGGACCGAGTATTGACCCTTGAGGAACACCATCGGGGACATCTAGAAAAGACGATTTGACACTGTTAATATTAACACACTGTTTTCTTGAGTCCAAGAAAGATTTAGTCCATTGAATGGCATTTAAAGAAAAGTTAAAATATGTCAATTTAGACAATAAAATGTCATGATTCACAGTGTCAAATGCTCTTCTTAGATCTAACAACACTGAACCGACACAAGCATTATTGTCCAATTTACTTTTTACTTTTTCTACAAAAAAACTGTTGGCAACTTCAGTCGAGTGATTGGCACGGAACCCAAATTGCATCGGATGCAAGGGGGAGTGGCCTTTATTTAAATGTTCATTTATAATTTTAGCAACCCACCTCTCAGCAACCTTGGAGACCACTGGAAGGATGCTGATTGGTCGGTAGTTGGCTACATTTAATTTATCAACAGATTTGAAGATTGGGGTGACTAAGGCCATTTTCCAGAAGGTATGAAACAATTCTCTGCTTGAATGATAAATTGATCATATATGTTATTGGAGCAATTAAGGAGTCTTTACATTATTTTAGAGAATACGAATCTAGCCCATAAGCATCCTTTGCTTTAAATGATGTTATCTACCTCCAGATCTGTTATTTCACACAATTTGAACACAGGCTTGGAAGAATCAATGGGTCTAGTTATTTTCTCAGGTGGCTCAAACATTTCAGTTATCTCCCTAACAGATTTAGAAAAGTATTGATTAAATTCATTTGATAGAGAATTTGTTTTGTTTTTTACTACAGTGTTGTTAATTTTGAGTTCAAAGGCTTCAATTGATTATTTTTTTCTTTCTTTTTTTGTCTACCAAGTAATTTATTAAGATTTTGCCAGATCTTTTTGCCATTTCCTTTGGCATCAATAGAGAGAATACAGGGCGGCATCCATCAAACTGACAGTTTTATTGCCCCCCTATGATTGGTTCCCGCGCTAAGCCCCGCCCCTTTTTACCACTCCCACCCACTTCCGGTCTGACCATCTGGAGCGTGGGAAAATTCCCACGCTAGCTCCGCCCCTTCCCACCCCCACAACCCCCACTTCCGGAGAGATCATGTGACCGTGGGAATTCTCCCACGCTAGCTCCGCCCCTTCCCACCCCCACCACCCCCCCCCACTTCCGGAGAGATCATGTGACCGTGGGAATTCTCCAACGGTACGGAACCCCTCCCATCCGACCCGGTACGGAACCCCTCCCATCCGACCCGGTTCCGGACTGGACACCTGCTGTACACCTGTTACGGGCACCTGTCTTGTTCAATGTAAAAATGTTCAAAATGATGGAAAAAACATTCAAAACAATACATTTTCAATCTTTTTAAGAAGGATGACAGAAAACAGGTTTAGTAGAGATAGGTTTAGTGTTAAAATAGGTTAAAACCATTAAGTCAATTTATATCATTAAAACACAGTACAAGTCTTTACCCTTACACATTATTTAGTAAAATGATCCATTTTACATAAAACATCTGTTTTAAAAAAAAAAAGTGTTTTCAATCACAATAATAACTAAAATTATATCAAGTAAATAGTTATGTTTTCTTAATAAAACATCTAAAACCGCATGTTTTAAAATTACATCAAACAAATAGGTCTATTTTCTATCATACATTTAAAAAAGTCTTACTTTTCACATAACACCTATAGTGCTTAAAACTATTTAGCCCATTTATACCATTAAGACGCAGTACAAGTATTTACCTTCACACATTATTTTGTAAAATGTTACATTTGACATAAAACATCTGTTTTAAAAAGTGTTTTCAATCACAATAATAACCTAAACGGCATGTATTAAAATGATATCAAGCAAATAGTACTATTTTCTAACATACATTTAAAATAGTTGTACTTTTCAGATAACACGTACTGATTAAAACCATTAAATCAATTTATATAATTAAAACACAGTACATGTCTTTACCTTTACACATTATTTTGTAAAATGCTCCATTTTACATAAACCAACTGTTTTAAAAGGTGTTTTCTTAAAGTTATCTTAATGTTTTAGTATGAAAACATCTAAAACAACGTGTATTAAAATGATATCAAGCAAATAGTTCTATTTTCTAACATATATTTGAAGAAAAGTTGTACTTTTCACATAACACATAGTGCTTAAAACCATTAAAACACAGTACAGGTCTTTACCTTTACACATTATTTTGTAAAATGTTCCATTTTATATAAACCAACTGTTTAAAAGGTGTTTTCTTAAAGTTATCTTAATGTTTTAGTATGAAAACATCTAAAACAACATGTATTAAAATGATATCAAGTAAGTAGTTATGTTTTCTTAATAAAACATCTAAAACCTCGTGTATTAAAATTACATCAAACAAATAGGTCTATTTTCTATCATACATTTAAAAAAAGTCTTACTTTTCACATAACACATATAGTGCTTAACACTATTTAGCCCATTTATATCATTAAGACACAGTACAAGTATTTACCTTCACACATTATTTTGTAAAATGTTCCATTTTTACATAAAACATCTGTTTTAAAAAGTGTTTTCAATCACAATAATAACCTAAAACAGCATGTGTTCAATTTTTATCAAGCAAGTAGTTCTATTTTCCATCATACATTTAAAAAAGTTGTGCATTTCACATAACACAGTGATTAAAACCATTAAGTCAATTTATATTATTAAAACACAGTACTGGTCTTTACATTTACACATTATTTAGTAAAATGTTCCATTTTACATAAAACATCTGTTTTATTTTATTACTGTTTTATTAAACACATTTTGTAAAATGTTACAGTTTTTCTCGATTGCTTAAACACATTTCTTGAAACTATACCTCGTATTCTCAAAACAGTAAACACAAATCCATAACGTCTCACCCAATTCCCCAAACATCCTATTTTCGGGTCAAAATGAAGCTCTACACTCAAAACCATTCACTCTTGCTGAAAAACCAAACTTTGCCCTCAGACAGGACACACAAGCCCTCAAAATCACACACACTACAACATAGTCTAACACACTGGTGCAATAAATTCAAAACAACATTTCCAAAACTGGTAAGTTTTTACCCCCCCCCCCCCCCCCACAAACCTTTTCACATGATGAACACAAAAGACATAACCAATGGATTTGTACTCTTCTTCTTTGTTTTACTCTCCTCTAAAAAAAAATTTATATTTACTTACGTAAGATGTGTGTGACCATCATATGACAGTAAAAGAGCACACACAAACCTTATTCTAATATGGAGTTGTATTGGAATGGTAAAGAGTGTTGGTACGTGACAGGAGGGCCTCCACTCAAGGATGCAATATGATGAACAAGTCTAAGAATGTTCCACATATGGTTGAAATACTATCATTGGCCTAGAAAGATAACATTCTGGGACTCAAGACTGTAGTAGTTCCACTGAAGTAGAAAGGATGCCCTCCTTCACTGTCACACTCTGCAGCCACTCTGTGTGACTGTACAACTGCTGGCCTTTTCCTGCAAGAAAATAAACCTCATCAAAGACAATTGGAAATGTTTGTCTCTTATTCAGTGATAGAATTGTCTTTGCCACCACACCTCCCTGAAGGTTCTGATGATAGAGGCGACGGTGAAGCACTCAAATCTGGCCTTACTTGTAGCCCGGCCTTCCTCATAGTCATACCATTGACAAAGACATGGTCAACTAAAGTGGCTTGAATTTCATCCGAGACTGCTTGTCTTCTTGTCCTTCCCCTTCCCCTTCCCCTTGCCCTTCCCCTTGCCCTTCCCCTTGCCCTTCCCCTTGCCCTTCCCCTTGCCCTTCCCCTTGCCCTTGCCCTTCCCCTTCCCCTTGCCCTTGCCCTTGCCCTTCCCCTTGCCCTTGCCCTTCCCCTTCCCCTTCCCCTTCCCCTTCCCCTTCCCCTTCCCCTTCCCCTTCCCCTTCCCCTTCCCCTTGCCCTTGCCCTTCCTTCTCCTTCTCCTCCTCGACCTCTTCCTTCATGTCTTTCTGGATCCATTGTTCCAAAACTCAAAAAAGATCTGATTGATGTGTGTTAAATTTTGACTCTTAGTGTTTTCACCTGGGTAATTGTGTGCTAACTGAGCTGAAGCTGTGCTGACTTGAGTGAACAATATTGAATACTAGTGCTTTCTAAATGACCACATGGTCTAGGCAATGAGAAATGAAGGGATTTGTGTGTAGAGTTTTGCAGTGACAGTTCAACAATTCTCACTCATGTGTCAAAACAGGGAATAGTGTTTATAGTTTAGTGAAATGGGTGTGCTTTTTGATAAATGGCATTATGGTTTTGAAATTTTAGTTCAAAAGCCTGGTTATAGTGTTTAAGCAATTGAGAAAAACTGTAATATCCATAGATATAAACAAACTGCTTCGGTGTGTCGCATAGACGTCGTCATCGTCTTGCTTCTCCCTCCCCGTTCTGTGATTGGTTCCCTAGCTGTGGCGCAAATCTGGTCCATGGAATCCAGGCTGCCGCGCAAGGCAGCATGGGGGAAACCCAGGCTAGTATGCCACAATATTTCAACAGGTCATTTGAAATAAAAGTATGATATTAATCATAGACTTTGTATGACACTAAAGTCCATCTTTATATAATGTAATTTCAGATAATATATTCAGAGATTTGACAATCATATCAGTGAATTAGACCACCATATGATGACTATAACATCACCAATAAATGACCAAGACCATCTGATATTTTCTCCTGCATTTATTGCCATAACTAATGTGTATCAAAAACACAGTTAAAGCAGCCAGAGAAAAACTAATGTTAAAAATGCAAGGGTCATGAGCTGAACTAAAACAAACACTGATTTCAATCATGGTGACATCAAATTTCTGTTAAAGTTTTTTGCACTTTATTTAAATTAGAATATTTTACTTTAATTTTATGGTTTTTGTTTGGCAGCCGTATCTGCCAGTCATTTGACCCTTTTTTTTACGTTTTTTTTTTTTTTTTTTTACAATGAAGGTATATGATCATGATAATTCAGGAAATACCTGTAAAATAATAGTGTTTTTTTTTTGTTTATTTAATTTAGGATGTTTTAGTTTAATGGTCCAGTCAATTGACCATTTTATCATTTAACTGTTTTGTTAATGTTTAATTACAGATTATATTTGTAATTTTACATACATTTTTATGTAATTTAAGAAAACAGAAATTTCCTGTATAAAAAATGTGAATTACTGCAATTTGTCATTAATGTCCTAAAATACCTAATACCTAAAATAACAACTGACTTTTTATTTTACAGAAATTATTTGTAATTTTACAGTGTTTTGAGTACAATTTAAAGAAAATGATCGTCAAAAAATCTGTTATTTTCTGTAAAAGTAGGATTTTTTTCTGTGAAACAATGTTCAAAATATGTTACAACACACTTATTGTATGTACTGTCTGTAGTTAGTATAACACTGAACCAAAAAAAGACCTAAATCATTATGATGAATGGAGAAGAAGTGTTTTCCATTCATCATTGTTTTACATTGAGTGTTCAACTGCTTCTTATAAATGTCTATTCTGGTTCGTACAAAATAAGATTTTGAGAAGAAATAACATTGTTTTGAATGTAAAGTTTCATTTTGCAGGAGAATTGAGGGGATTTGCCCATTGTGTGTGTGTTTTTTTATTTATTTATTTGTGTGTAGAGTTCTTATAGTATGAGGCATGCTTTCAGAAAATGTGTATATACAATCGAGTAATACAAGTCAGACAAGATTCAAGAAGAGTTAATGATGTAAAAATACAGTCTGTAAAATGTGCATCATGTGCATGACAGTGCAATGAGAAACTCTTTATTAAAAATAAAGTAACAGGATATATTATAATTATGTATAAAATATGCTTCATAGAGATATTTTAAGTCCACCATGAGTGTGACATCAAGACAAGAGAAAATCAAAATCAGAAATCCATGCAAATGTGTGAGTATCCATGATGTGTGCACACATGCATGACTCTCAATGTGAGTGAGGATTAGTGTGTGTGTGTGTGTGTGTGTGTGTGTGTGTGTGTGTGTGTGTGTGTGTGTGTGTGAGTGAGTGTGTGTGTGTGCGGGAGGGATTAACCTCAGTGTGTGTCCAGCAGTGATTAGTCTGGTCAGTAAAGCTGTTGTGTATTCACTCAGTCCATTAGCATATTAAAGCCCGTCTCTCTTGATCTCTCTCCCTCTTTCTTTCTTTTTGCGGTTCACTATGTTGCTTTTCTTTAATTTCCATCTGCACAGATAGATTGTCACAATATACCTCTGATTTGAGCCTTTGGTTACACTTTATTTTGATAGTCCTCTTTAGACATTCTACTAACTATATTTAATGTTGCAACTACATTCTCTCATTACAGTATAAGTAGACAGTAGGGTTAGGGTTTTGGTTAGGGTAAGAATGAGTTTACCTGTATAGTTGTTTATTTTTTTATTTAATTTCATTTCAGATTTTCACCTTGTTTACTACTTTGGCTCATCAGTTTTTCTGTGTATCAATTCAGTTTCAGCTCTTACAGTGCAATTCCTTTATAACTATAGAATTTACACTTCATCTTTAAATATCTAATTTCAGTAAATCTCTGTTTATTTTTTTCCCCCTCTAATTTCAAATACACATTCAAAGGAAAATTGGAGTTAGTTATGGTTCATTTAAACATCAATTTTGTCTTAGAGGTTTTACCTATACTGATTAAAGACAATTATAAACACAAGACAAAAACAAGGCAATACTTTAAATATAAATACTATAGGCCTAATAGAAATGATTTTCACTCAGAAATTGCAAGTACATTTCACACACAATTACAAAGAAGCAGCAAGTAACAGCAAGTTTTAAAAAAATGAATTATAGTATTTTCTTGTAAAACTTACAATAATATCAAATGTGTTATTTACATTTTTTGAAATGTATTTTTAATTATTATTATTTTATTTTTTTATGGTTTAGTTATAGCGCCAAATCAATTGTTCTCAATCCTTGTCCTGGAGTACAACACTGATTTTTTTTATGTCTCTCTAATCTAACACTAACAATCTAACAAGATTTTAGGTCTTGGAGTCTTTACTAAGGAGCTGATGAGTGTAATTAGGAGTTTCATTAGGGAGACAATATAGACCCCTTTTGCGCCGACGTCACAGTTACGTCACGGCGCTAGCTGGAGGCAAAACAAACGGACAACTGCAGGCGGCTAATACAAACCAGCACAGATTCGGCTACATAATAAGAAGCTTAAATTATTATTATTATTATTAAATGTCATCTTGATGTGTTGTTGGGTGCAAGAATCAATGAAAAATGAGTATGCTGTATCTGGAATTTTTATTTCTAGAAAATATTCACATCATTAAAATTGCACCGTAATGTCACTCTTTACATTCATTGTCGTCTTCTCGACAGAACTTCGCAGAACTGCGGATCGTACCACACAAGTCTTGTACATGACCATTCAGCACATAGTTATAGGCATCTAAAGATTTATATGCCCTCAGTTTCTCTTTACGCTCGGTTTCTCTATGAGATAGGTGTAGAAGTCAGGCCACTCAACCGGAGGTAGCGTTAATCCTGTCAGATCGTCCATGCATTGAGTGAGCGTGTACGGGTCAGCCATAAAACGTTTTTTACGTCTGGTTCCGTCCGTTAAAATTAACTTTTGCAAATAAAAATCGCGGTCCTGGACACTGAGTGACCTTGCACATTAAGATAAAATCGGATTTTCTCCAGTCATTGTTAAAAAACAAGCTAACAAAACTTGCAAACTAACGTTAGGGAAGCGGCCAGAGGGATCGTTCTGCAACCACCTAAGCTCCGCCCACAGAAAAACGTCACCATGTTTACCAACTGATAAGGGGTCTATATGCAGTACTGTAGGAGTAACCCTGCACTAAATTAATGTGGATCAGTTCTTATTGACTTTGGTTTCTTGGCAAATCTAAGCACAGTTTGAGGCATTGTTGAGGTCTCTTGAAGTGACTCTCTTCTGAAACTCTATAGACCAGCGATTCCCAAACTTTTTTTTTTTGTCAGCCAAAGCCCTTTGACTTAAGGGGTTAGTTCACCCAAAAATGATAATTATCCCATAGTTTACTCACCCTCAAGCCATCCTAGGTGTATAAGACTTTCTTCTTTCAAGTCAAACATATTTTTTATTAAAAGTTTTAGTAAAAAATATCCTGTCTCTTCCAAGCTTTATAATTGGAGTGAATAGTAACTTAGATTTTGAAGCCCAAAAAAAGCACATCCATCCATCATAAAAGTAATCCATACGGCTTCAGGGGGATAATAAAGGCCTTCTGAAGCGAAGTGATGCGGTTTTGTAAGTTAAATATGTTGATACATATTTATAACTTTACAAACTATAATCTCACTGGGTTCCGGTAATGGCCGTAAGCAAGTCTAGTTCCGGCAGAAGAGTGACCTCTGAACCGTGCTTGGAAGAGCCAGGATATTTTTAAATATAATTCTGATTGTGTTTGGCTGAAAGAAGAAATATACACCTTGGATGGCTTGAGGGTGATATTATAATTTGAACGGCTTGAGGGTGATATTATAATTTGAACACACACACACACACACACGCACACACACACACACACACACACACACACACACACACACACACACACACCAAATAAAATCTGGGAGTGAATGAAAATAAGAAATTTTTAAAGTATTTCAAAGCTTGTTTTGTCTTATTTTAAATAATTTTAGGTAATCTTGAGGCCTCTTTGGAAGTTTTCTGAGGCCACCTAGTGGGCTCTGGACCCCTGTCAAGAACCACTGATCTAGAGGATGCAGATCACAAGAGAAATAGTTGAGGAACAAGTGACTTCCCCCCCCCCAATTTAATCTTAGTTATCATCTGAATATATGGGTTAAGCAAAGGCTGGATATTTGAAGACTGGAGAGAAAACTGAACCAAATCAGAAGAACTGGCTGAGTGTCTTATTTTCAAAACTTTCCTTTGTATGACCATTAACCCTTTAGAAAACATTTGAAAATTCATGCTTGGCTCATTCTGGAGATGTGAGGGACAGCCAGGAGCATGATGTCCATCCACAACTCCTGCTTCACACAAGCACAAGAATTGCGTTTGGACAATCAGCACCTAACAGTCAATATTAAACCAGACAGATCAACAGAGAAGAGAAGAGAAGAGAAGAGAAGAGAAGAGAAGAGAAGAGAAGAGAAGAGAAGAGAAGAGAAGAGAAGAGAAGAGAAGAGAAGAGAAGAGAAGAGAATCGGTGGTCTCTCCCTGCTGTGTTAGGATCTTAACAAGTGATTGACCGGACACAATAGTCAGCGGTGAGAGGGTCAGCGCTCCGGGCAGCTGTGCAGTCACAATAGGATCCTCATGGCCTAAGAGATCAAAGCACACAGCTTCAGATAATAGTACCGCCCAACTGCAGGGTCTTAACCCATAACTCAAACACCCACACAAAAGATCTGAGATAAATCAAACCATTCAGTTTCTCTCGCTTTGACAGGCTGTAAATATGCTTCCATGGAGTTTGGCTAAATGATGCTTCAAAAACGTCCCAACTGGTTTGATTTTTCCCTTTTTCTTTGGCTTTGGTGGGTATAACTGAATTGAGACCGTAACTCTTTCCCCGCCAGGTTTTTTTTGTTTGTTTTTGTTAGCAGCCACGACCAGCATTTTTGTTAATTTTCACAAAAGTTTCATGGCCCCCAAATTTTAAATTAATTTTTTTTAATTAATTTTGCTGTATGAATATCTGAACATACAACAGGCTATACATATATAAAGAACATACGCTCTGTTTTATTCTAGCCTCATGCATACATTTTTTTTGTCAACTTGAATGTGGGTATGTTTAATTTAAAAAAGCAACATTTTAAGCAAAAAGCTGAGAAAATCACCTTTTTTTTACATTCGGATCGGATTCAGACCAATGATCAAAACATAGATGGAGTAAATTGAGTCCATCAACATCCCTAAAGCTTCACAGTCCTATAGCACTTCCTGTGTCGACATTTTATTCAGTGACATTAGGTCATTTTGATGGTTATGCTATTTATTGAGATTTATCGTTTCTGCTTCTTTTTTGCCTGCGTTTTGATCTGGAGATACTTTACTCGTTCAGGAGATGCATAATAATCCCCCTACCTTATAACAGTAATAACACGGAAAGCCGTAAAAACTTGTCATTGGCAGGGAAGCGTTGTATCATGAATGATGAGATAAATCATCAATGGCAGGGAAAGAGTTAAGAGAGACTTCATCTGAGCATAAAATGACAGAGATGACATTCATCTATAGTTGTTGCATTTTGTTGCATTAATCCATCCATCAAGCTTAGATTCTCCAAATTCTAAAGCATTTACTTGTGATTTGTGGAATCACTTGATTTATCTAATAACTAGGCCCACATGTGCCTGCACAACTCAGGATACACTTATCCACACATTGCCTGTTTCTTGCATATTCATTTCCTCCATTCTGAGGATTTTCCCCAAAATCTGTGCAGAAAATGCAATAACAGTCTGCAGATTCCATCTAGATTCCACCTGCTAATAACAAACTCAAACAGTATCTCATTTTTACTATTTTGACTTTAAATGAGTTTACCCATCAAAACTAAATTCTGAAAACACAGAATGCTCAACACACAGCAAAAGAAAATTCAAATGAGATATTTTCAGTATCTTCCCCTAGACATGGTTGCAATGAAATGAAGTCTATTATCTTCTCAGATGTTTCTCCTGATAAAAACAATACCAGTGACATCACACGCTTCTTCTCTAGAGATCTCAACAATGTTCCACACTGTGCTCAAAATCTGCAATCATCTCAATATAAACGCAAAGATTTCTTATTTAGTTTTCACAAAACTAAATGAACTGATCCAATTTTTTTAGCTTTATACTCAAACTGTCTATCAACAGTTGACCCATTTGTTTTGTTTTTTCTCCTAAAGAATTTTAAGAGAAACATCTGGATTCTTAAACAAAATATAACTCAGAATTCTGTTATGCCTTCTGCGCTATAAAAGAGTAACCCCTGAGCGATAAAATATTCCTTAGGGAAAGCCTGTTTAAAAAAAGAGTAAGTTTAAAGAGTTATCAGGTTAAGATCCCAGGGCCAGAGTGACAGATGTTCTTACGTCCTCCTCTGCGTGGTAGTCTCTCCTCTGATCCGCTCCTCTGAACCTCCTCAACATCTTCTGTTCGATCCTAACACAGTACCACACATTTTGTGTCCCTTCTCTGGATTTTCCCCTCCTCTTTCCCCCCTTCCTCCCTCCTAACCTCCTTTTCTTCTGTCCCCTTCATTTTATGCAGGACTGGGGTTTCCTAAGAGACTCAAGCTCAATGGAGAAAATCTCCATGGGCACAATGAACCAGGCAAGAGAGAAAAAGAGAGGGAGGAGGCATTGTGAGGGAGAGATGGAGATACAGATGCAGGTCGGGGAGTTGGAAATCTAGGACTGAACAAGTCTGTGTAATTTCAGCTGAACAGTTTGAAGCAGTTTGAAGGGATCTAAAGTTAGTCCTTCAGAATAAAGCTGAAGAATGGTTCAGTCTTTGTTAAAAACCTTCGCAATGTGTACAGAACTGGAGCTCAAGTTCTTGCATCATCTTGTTTGTTGCCTTGTTTACTCAGTAAAAGGGTCAACGGGCAACTAATTTCTCTGTAAAGGGTGGAAGTGTGTGTTTGGACAGCACAAGTTTTCTACAACTCCCCCTCAACAAGGCCCATAAACCAAGGAAGCATTTACACTAAGAAAAATGTTCATATAAGACTTGCATTACTCTCTGTATTTGGGAATGTGGACACAACTTAAAGGGTGCTGCTAGGCTGAATCTATGCAAGTATGTTAGCTCAAGCACTTTTAGCTACTCAAACCCACTGCAACACAATCCAAAGACCACTTCTACAAGCGCACTTGACACTTCCACTTCTACAGCAAGTTTTTACGTTCTGGTTACTTACTGCCACAACAGATTGACAGGTTGAATGCTTTCATAGGACAGTTAAAGGTAATAAGTTTATTAAGCAAATTCATGAAGTGGCACCTTTAAACTACAAGATACAGTTTCTGACATGTAAACTGCTTCTGACGCTTTTGAGAAATGCCACCCTGGTATGTTAAGCAAGAGTGAACAATTCTTAAAAAGTATGAATGAAGATATAAAAATTTCTACAGGTACAAAGTCTGACAAGTTGGATCTCAGAAACATGTCTGAGTGCTAAAGAGTAATTAAGGGATTTAGATAAATGTTGGATTAGATAAATGGTTAGATTTGTTCTAAGTGAGAGTGTACAATACTCAAAAAGCTTCAATAAAGATCCGGTTGTTTTTCTTAAGTGAAAAATAGCTGGTTGGTGTGAGGTGTAACGGGTTCTACATTTAATTAGCAGTCATTTAAATGGCATTGTTGAGAAATATAGGGTATGGCCTTAATTTCAATTATAATGTCCCTGATTACAGGCATAATTACTATTTTGGGATGTTTATCTTTACTGTGGTCATATTGTTTTCCATAAGTTTAATGCTACAAAGTCAACAAATAAGCAAGTTTGTGTTTTGAGTTTGACAAAGAAGTGAATGGTTTTTATTACTTACTCATAACTACTGACATTGTGTTTATGTCAGACTTCATCAGATCACATGATTAGAGGTGCTGAAATAGTATGTGATGTTTATTGAGGAGCGTTTCAGGCAGATTGTCCAACACTCTGCCGAATAAAAGTTATTTCCACGACTCTATCCATCTGTTATCGTGACTGTAATGGCCTCAGAGTTGCCATAGCGAGGTCCGTACAAAAAGGTGTGGCGTGGGAACGAGTCCAGGGGTCAGGAGTGAGGGTCGAAAGGTGAGGGGTTACAGCCAGCTGGACAGCACAAGAGGAGGCGAGGGTGTGAAAAGCTGGAGGGTGGAACCCACTGGACGTTAACATTGAACTGAGGGGCTGCTGGGAGAGTGTGTGAATGAAAGGGGCCCGCTGACCACCTCTATGGGAGCCACAACAGCCTAATTGTGCATATAGCATTTGACAAGCAATTGGCTGTAGTGGAAATCTACGTAAATGTGTGTGTGTGTTCTTTGACCAAATAAGTGACACACATATGAGGCACAAATTATTAAATTAAAAACAAAATCACAGACACTTTTATTTTTTTGTATGGACCTCACTATGGCAACTAAACGTCTTATTAAAAAACGCAACTTGATCCTTGAATTAGACAATTACAAGCTGATCTCAAATATACCCTTTCTGTCAGAAATACTAGAAAAGGCAGTATCCTCACAACTATGATTCTTTTTATAAAGAAATGGTATCTGTGAGGATTTTTCCATATCATAATCACAGTCAGGATTTAGACCGTATCATGAAGTACTGAGACAGCTCTCATTAGAGTCACAAATGATTTGTTCTTATCCTATTGTGGTTGTATCTCTCTGTTAGTGTTACTGGATTTGATACCATCGACCACAACATTCTTTTGAATAGATTTGAAAATTACGTTGGCATTAGTGGATTTGCATTGGCATGGTTTAAATCATACTTATATGACCGTTATCAGTTGATGTAATTATTGGACAAAAAACCTCTGCACGTAGTAACCTAGAATACTGTCTAACACTTGATGGTTGCTCTGTTAAGTCTTTGTCGTCAGTTAGAAACCTGGGTGTGCTCTTTGATACCAATCTTTAATTTGAAATCCAAGTTTCTAGCCTCTGTAAAACCGCATTCTTTCATCTTTAAAATATATCTAAATTACAACATATGCTCTCAATGACAAATGCGGAACGGATAGTTCATGTATTCAAGACCAAATCAAACCACGTATTCATGGTGGTTGCCCTGCACGCTTAATAAACAAACTCCAGCTGGTCCAAAACGCAGCAGCTAAAGTTCTTACTAGAACCAGGAAGTATGACCAAATTAGACCCAGTTCTGTTAATACTGCATTCCCTATTAAACATTGTATACACATTTTAAAATCTTGCTGATTACTTACAAAGCACTAGGCTAAATGGTTTAGCTCCGCAGTACTTGAGCGAGCTCTTAACGCATTATAGTCCTTCATTCTCAAAATTCTGGCCATTTGAGAATACCTAGAATATTAAAGTCTACTGCAGCCGGTAGATACCCAGCTAACAGGGAACGTCCCCATAACATTTACTAACGTTCTTTAAAAGTTGTGTAAATGTTAGTACAAAACGTTATTAAAATAATGTTTTCGGAACGTTCATATAACGTTATTTACGTTCTTGAAACGTTGATAGAAAACGTTCTTAGAACAACGTTCTTGGAACATCTTTATGACGTTATTTGTGATTGTTGAACGTTCTCATAAAGTTGAAAGAAAACGTTCTTAGAGCAAGGTTCTTGGAACGTCTTTAAGGCGTTATTTGTGATTGATGAAAGTTCTCATCACGTTGATAGAAAACGTTCTTAGAACAAGGTTCTTGGAACATCTTTATGATGTTATTTGTGATTGATGAAAGTTCTCATCACGTTGATAGAAAACGTTCTTAGAACAAGGTTCTTGGAACGTCTTTATGACGTTATTTGTGATTGATGAAAGTTCCTATAACGTTGATAGAAAACGTTCTTAGAACAACATTCTCAGAACATCCTTATAATGTTATTAGCATTTGTTATATTGTATAATTATGTTATATTTAGGCTATCATAAAACGTTCTGGGAACATGTTATTTGCTGAACATGCTCATAATGTTAAGTACACTTGTTAACAAATGTGAGCTTCTTAACATTAGTTTACAATCACTAGATTTGTATAATATGCCCATAATATATAGTTTAATATAATATCCATATAAACATTTAACAATCCCAGCTAACAAAGAACCCAACAAACACAGAACTTTCCCCCTATATGTTCAAATATGGTTCCCATTTGGTTATTATTTTGGGAACCAAATAAGAATGTTCTTGGAACATTCTCTGTAGGTTTTTATTTTTTATATCCTAAAGAGAACTTTCAAGATCTTTCCCTGCAGGTTATTTTTAGGTTTAATTTTATAACCCAAAGAAAACCTTCCCAGAACGTTCCCTGCAGATTATTTTTAGGTTTTATTTTAGAACCCAAAGAAAACCTTCCCTGAACGTTCCCTGCAGATTATTTTTAGGTTTTATTTTAGAACCCAAAGAAAACCTTCCCAGAACGTTCCCTGCAAGTTTTTTTATAACCTTAGTGAACGTTATGGGAACGCTCTCTTAACATTCTTTAAAGGGGTCATATAATGCCATTTTCGTAGAAGCTAATATAATTCTTTAGGGTCTAAATTAAAAGTTTGTAATATACTTTAATTAAAAATTCTCATTAGTATTGTAAGAAAACACTTATTTTACCTGGTCAAATGCAGCTCTGTTTTCAGCACGCCGTTTCAGTGCATGTGCCTTTAAATGATAATGAGCTTCGATCACCCCGCCCCTCTGTTCCACAGTCTATGCTCTGTTCTGTGCGTACATGTTTGTAACACAATAACCATAACGCGTTGTTCATTATAAACGTGGGATTATGAATTATATTCAGAACGTCGTACATAGAAAACATGCCATAATGTAAGTTACCCTGAGTGTAAACATTAGCCGCATTTATTGTGAAGCTAGCGATTTGCAAAGATTAATATAAATATTAAAAGGTTAATAAAACAATACACTCACTTCAGTTCTTCTCGAGGTGCAGGAACACGAATAGTTGGTATCGATTCCTTTTTTCAGGAGCAGCTTCTTAGCAAAACTAGCTTTATACCTCCTCGAAAGTAGTCCGGTGTGAAATGACTCACGCAAACATGAAAGCATTGACGTTGATCATGGGGAATATTCCCTTCGAAAACAAACTCAGCCACTGCGTGCGTCTTCAGCGGTTCGGATTTAGGAACATTAAAATGACTGTTGTGTTCCTTATTGCACCCAAGAACAGAACACCACAATCGCTTAGACTCCATTCTGCTCAGTGACAGTGCTCCAGTGTACATTTCGGCACGACACCGGTCCGCGCGTGCATGATTGACAGCTCACTCACGAGCGAGGGCGGGTCTGTGTTGAAACGCTGCTGTCAATCAACAATCGTGGGAGGGGCGTGCGAGCTTGTGACGTCATAGGCTCGAACGGCTCGATTTGAGGCAGGGGAAAACATATAAGGAGATTAAAACAAAACCACTGGATGGATTTTTATCATTATATGATGCTTGTGTACAGACACTGCCAACACACATTTCAGTACAATCAACTTGTAAAAGTGCATATACCATTATATGACCCCTTTAAAAGTTATGTATAAATGTATAGACAAAACGTTCTTAAAACATTTTTAAAAAACTTGATGTTTTGAACGTTTAGAAAACATTAAACAATTACGTTTTCATAACATTTCCAAAATGATAAAACATTCTTAATACTTAAAAAAAAAAACGGATTTTGGAACGTTAAGAAAACATTCAGAGATAACGTTTTCATAACTTAATGGGAATGTTAAAAAAACATTCTAAGAACATATTTTTGTATCTGAGAATGTTGTTCTAAGAACGTTCTCAATAGTATGAGAACATCAGTCAAGAACAAATAACATCACAAGCACGTTCCATGAACATTGTTATAAGAATGTTTTCACTCAACATTATGAGAACATCATTCAAGAACAAATAACATCTTAAGGACGTTCCATGAACATTGTTAAAAGAACGTTTTCACTCAACATTATGAGAACATCACAAGGACGTTCCATGAACATTGTTATAAGAACGTTTTCACTCAACGTTATGAGAACATCAGTCAAGAACAAATAACATCACAAGCACGTTCCATGAACGTTGTTATAAGAACGTTTTTACTCAACATTATGAGAACACAAGGATGTTCCATGAACGATGTTATAAGAACGTTTTCACTCAACATTATAAGAACATCAGTCAATGTTACGAGAATGTAACGATTTTAACTCTAAACATTATAAGAACGTTCCAGGAATTTTATTTCAGGAAAGTATTTTACTAACATTTACATAACTTTACATAACATTTGTGAAAGTTATGGGAACGTTCCCTGTTAGCTGAGTTTCTATTGTGTTGTTTTCCACATGTCTTGTTAGATTTGACTTGTCTAGTTGTATGTCTGAGTTTGTGTTCTTTTTTCCCTTGTGGTGGGGTTATGTTTTTGGTTTAGAAATAATTTTTCCTCTTTATGATTCCATTGTTTGGACTGTGTATTATCCAGAGACTCATACACAATTGTGTGTACTTTACAGTAAAATGTGAATCTTGAAGTAAAGTATTTTTTGTTATTTTTGTAATTCAAATATTGAATTCACTTTATACTCTGGAAAAATGTAAATACTCTAGACAAATGTGTCAACAGGTTTTGGTACTTAAAAATCCTGTCACTTTGAAATCCAGACCTGTAGCTGTAAGAAATGGAAATAGAAAACCGGCAGCACAGCGGCTTAGTGGGTAGCACTATCACCTCGCAGCAAGAAGGTCTCCGGTTCGAGTCCTGGCTGAGGAGTTAGCAGGTTCTCTGTGATTTCCTTCAGGAAAGCTACAGCAGTTTCCACCACAGTTCAAACCCATGCAGTATAGGCTAATTAGTGATACTTGAGTGTCTGTGTGTAAGCCTGGTGATGGATGGGCCAACCACATCAGGATCAGGGTGATAAAAACATTCACAAATAACATTTTAATAACATTTTCAAAATGAGTAAATGGAATGTTCCTTTAACGTTCACATTAACCAAGAAAAAAACGTTTCCAACGTTTAAAAAACATTCAGAAATAACGTTTTAATAACATTTTCAATATGAGTGAATGGAATGTTCCTTTAACGTTCACATTAACCAAGAAAAAACGTTCTTAATACATTAAAAAAACCTGGACATTTCCAATGTTTAAAAAACATTCAGAAATCATTTTTTAATAACATTTTCAAAATTAGTGAATGGAATGTTCCTTTAACGTTCACATTAACCAAGAAAAAACATTCTTAATACATTAAAAAAACTGGACGTTTTCAATGTTTAAAAAACATTCAGAAATAACGTTTTCATAACCTAATGGGAATGTTAGCAAAACGTTCTGACAACTTATTTTTGTTAGCTGGGTAGTAAGTAAGTAAATTTTATTTATAAAGCACATTTAAACATAGCAGAGCTATCCAAAGTGCTGAACATAGTAATGAAGAATAAGTAAATAACAGGCATTACATTTAAAAGTGTAAATGGAAGGTGCAAGGCAGATGTCCAGAGGCAATTGATTCCATAGACGGGGGGCAGCACGGAGGGGCAGCAACTGAAAAAAACTAATCTCCCTTAGTTTTTAAACGGGAGCGGGGTATGGATAATAGAGCCTTGTCTGCAGATCTTAATCTGGAAGGTGGCAGAGGAGTAAGAAGATCTGTTAGGTAAACTGGAGCTTGATCATTAAGAACTTTAAAAACAAACAACAAGATTTTAAACTGAATTCTAAAATTAATTGGGAGCCAATGAAGGGACGCTAAAATTGGGGTGACATTATCAAATTTCTTTGTCTTTGTCTGGTCAGCAGCCTTGCAGCTGTATTATTTTGTACCAACTGGAGGTGACCAAGTGATGACTGAGGAAGACCCAGATACAAAGAATTACAACAATCTAAGCGTGAGGTAATAAAAGCATGAATAACCTTCTCCAAGTCTTGTGCTGACAGAAACGATTTAATATTTGAAATAATCCGCAATTGATAAAAACTATTCCTAACAACAGAATTAATTTGTTTAGTAAAGCACAATTCTGAGTCCATGATAACGCCAAGGTTCCTAATAGTACTACTCCTCAATTTTGGGGAACCAAAAACAATTATTTCCGGTTTGTCCTCATTAATTTGAGATCTTTCCAATTTAACACCTAAACTTTGGAACAGTCTTCCTAGCATTGTTCGACAAGCAGACACACTCTGTCAGTTTAAATCTAGACTAAAAAAATTTTTTTAACCTGGCATACTGGCATACCTGGCATATTATTCAAATCAGATAAATTTGTAAAAATCAGTAACACTTTCTATAACACCTGATGTACTCCTTACATCATCAGCAGAATGGCATCTACGCTCATATTAGTCTCTCTGTTTATCCCGAGGTTTACTGTAGTCATTCGGATCCAGACCGTATCCAGATCAGATGGAGGACCTGCGACTAGACACGACCACAATGCATCCCCGAAGTGTCAGGAGAGATTTTGTCAACTAGACTCTCCCCTGTGAAGGCCTCATCGACACGACAGCCAGTGGCACAGAACCCTAAACAAACCCGTCACCATACCAGTGAAGGAATACAAATTTATTTAATGTTTAATTTAGGTTTCCACTACAATAGTATATAAACTGATAAAGTTTATTAGACTGATTTCAGATGATTGAGTCTCCAGCAAGAGTCTCCTTTCCTGCAAGTCCTGTTTTCTCCATTGTATTTTAAATTAATCAGATCACTGAGATTCTCACCTTTCAGCCTAGATGTTGAGTCGTTAGGTTGATTGGATTAGCTGTTGGAAAGACTTCCACCTTTTGTCTTTAATGGCTCTGGGATGGCCCTTGGAACCAGAGTTCCTGGCCAGTATCAGAATTTGAATAAGTTAATTTGCATGCTTTGTTCAGAGTCTCCGCCTTTATGTAAATCCCTCCCCCTTGGAATGTATATTTAACTACACTGTATACTGTTTGAGTTAGACTTTCAGACGAGTGTGCAAGACCGCAGCAACAGCACAGCTCATGTTCTTAATAAAGCAACCTTCTTAAGATACAATCTGAGTCTCCTGGTCTCTCTTCTGAGTTTCGTACACTTGAGAAGAAAAGGTTTACAACACCAGTGTGATGATTCCGATCTTCAAACAGATGGATAAATATTGTGAATGTTCCGATCCATCCTGACTTCTCACCTGTAATACTGCCTGAATCATACTGTTCGTCCGTTGGCCAGAGGAGAACTGTGACTTGACTTCCAGGTTCTTCCAGACCCCAGAAAATAGCTGTTAGATTAGCACTTTATTCCAATTGAGCTAAAAATGACCAAAATGTACTGTGAGACAGAAACACCCTGATAAAAATTAATAAATAAATAAAATGACAAAAATGGAGGATTTGTGGCAACATCATCGCCTCTGCTCTAATAAGATGCGATTACCCTGCAGCTGGCGTCAGTTCATTTGCATTTCTCTGAGGCAACGCACTAACCCTGAAGTCACACGTGGCTGATTTTAACATCCAATGGGCAGCCGTTGGGACAAGTAAGGCCCTTATCTTTTATTATATAATGGCACTCACTGGATCTTTGTAAATTAAACATACTATACTGATAAAATAAATGTTCACGTTTGTTTTTAATGTAATAAATAATTGTTTACTTTATGTAACTTTTAGACCATTTTGATTTTTAAAATTTGGCAAATGTTTCAGGGTGTGTATAAAAAAACTTATTACACAAATCTCAAAAATAAAGTGGAAACTTATTTTGTCTATGGTCCAAACAGATGTATTTTTATACAACGAAGTGATACAACCAGGGTAGCTTATATTTTTTTCACAAAAAGATCAGGCGCCATAGTTATAAGGATATTTAAGGATTTAAGGAATAAGGATATTTAAGTAGCTTTTATAAACATACTTTAGAAAAAAAACATGCCTTGGAAAAAACATTACTGGTGTGCATCGGCATCTTGAGACAAAAGAATGGAATTAACATATTTTAAGATATGTCAGTCAGTGCAAGATCCTTTTAGTTAAAACAGCTCAAACATGCATTAGTCTGGGACTAGGCTTAAGCCTTGTCTGTGAACCCGGGGGTTTAACATGCCATTCGAATTGTAACACTGGTAAATGTTGATAAATAATACATTGTAATGGTATCTATGTTTCATAAATATCTTGAGCATTGAGAATGCTCTCTCATAATCTTTAAACTCAGAGGCAGCTTGGTCATGTGTAGATTGCGCTTTTATCAATTTGAGTTAAGATATAAATAAATAAATAAATAAATAAAACAAGTGAAGATACATAAGTTAATGAGATGTGGTATATAACCTGGATTATTTTTTGAATGCTCCAAATAATGTAGATTTATATTATTATAAAGTCACCCAGTATTTGTAGTCTTTATACAGAGATTATAGTTGGTAAAGACCTACAGAGAGGTGTTTGCAGCGATATGGGTGGCAGTAATAGGATTAAAGGCTGCCTTGGTCGTCTTTCTCCATGGGCTCCATGTGATATCTTTTGTGTGTCTTCAGCAACACAATTCAGAGCTGAACCTCATGGGCAAAAGACCTCAGAATATCATGGATAATCTACAAATATACTTAACACTAATGAGATATGCAAAACCAGCTGAGCTGGCCTAAACTGTGATGTCTCCATCTTCTTCCCTCTGATTTATGGGCAGTCATCTATTATAACTCAAGAGTAACAGACCCCAGACAGTAGGAGAGGAGAGGAGACTCCTTGGATTCCTCGGATATTATCGCCCATTCCTACAAGATTTTTCACATGTGGCCAAACCAATTTATGAATTGCTTCAGACTCAGTCGGGGGCAACAATGCATCAGTACAGTCAAAGGAAGACAAAGTGTCCCCAGATGCCCTCTCGAACACCAGTGGAATGGACCTGTTAGCACTAGAAAATGCTCAACCTGCTGATTGACATGCTGGTAAAAACCCCCGGTCTTGGCTTACCTGGACTTCAACCTCCCATTTGTGCTACACACTGATGCATCAGAAAGAGGACTCGGGTTATCCTTTATCAGCACCAGGATGGAGAGCTGTGGGTTATCGCCTACGGTTCTAGGACCCTTTCTCCAGCTGAAAAGAACTACAGACTGCATAGTGGGAAGCTGGAGTTTCTTGCATTAAAGTGCGCAGGATGCGAAAAGTTATTTGAACTATTGAACTATTTGTTTTACGCCCCTCACTTTACCAGTTACACAGACAATAATCCCTTAATCTTTGTTATGAGCCTGCAAAACTGAATGCAGTAGGCCACCGTTGGGTGGGAGATTTTTGCTTTGAAATCAAACATAGACCTGAGAAAGCAAATATAGATGCTGACACGTTATCACACCTTGATATGGAGAAATATGTCCCGGAATCCACGGAGGACCTGTCGCCAGAGGTAATACGAGCGGTCTGGGATGGGACTCATGCCGCCAGGAAGAAGGATGTGGCTTGGATTGCAGCACTCAGTATGGCTCACAAATACATGGACCAATTATCCCCTGCCCCCTCATTGCCACCTATATCACCCTGTGGCCCAAGGTGGGTTGCCCACTGAAGCTAAGCAGGGCTGAGCCTGGTTAGTACCTGGATGGGAGACCTTCTGAAAAAAAACAGGTTGCTGCTGGAAGAGGTGTTAGTGAGGCCAGCATGGGGTGCTCACCCTGTGGTCTGTGTGGGTCCTAATGCCCCACTGTAGTGACAGGGACACTATACTGTCAAAGAGCACCATCCTTCGGATGAGACGTTAAACTGAGGTCCTGACTCTCTGTGGTCATTAAAAATCCCAAATTTTCCTCTTGGCCTCTGTCCATCATGGCCTCCTAATCATCCCCATATACTATTTGGCTTCATCGCCGTCTTCTCTCCTCCAGTAAGCTGGTGTGTGGTGGGCATACTGGCACAATATGGCTGCCGTCGCATCATCCAGGTGGATGCTGCACATTGGTGGTGGTTGAGGAGATTCCCCCTTCCATGTAAAGCGTTTTGAGGTCCCAGAAAAAGCGCTATATAAATGTAACAAATTATTATTATTATTATTATTATTATTATAAGCAAGATCGAACTTGCCAAAGCTCAAAGGAATGATCTAGTGGTCTCGAGGATAATGGAGATGAAAGAGGCAGATGAGGGTGCCAAATGAAGACAGGAGGAGAAGTGTGACGGGTGACGGGTCCAGTCAGGAACCTCTTACGAGAGTGGAGCAAGCTGTCTTTGGAAGTCTTTTGAACTTCTGTCTTTTGGACTTTGCCTGTATAGGCACGTGGCTGGAAGGAACAGCTTGTCCTGCCAACCAAGTATAGACAACTTGCCCTGGAGTACCTGCATGATAGGATGGGACACTTAGGGCAAGAAAGAGTAATCCACTTAAAGAGGGAGAGGTTCTTCTGGCCACATATGAAGAGATATGTAGAGGAATATATCACCAAAAGGTGTCCATGCATCAAAGCACAAAAAAAAACAGTCACTCATGTCCGAGCACCCATGGGGTGTATAACTTCCATCTCGCCATTGGAACTTGTCTGCATCAACTATCTGCACCTGGAGCAGAGTAAGGGACCCTACGAGAAACAAGTCTGGACGGACAGTGGCTGAACGGTTGTTTAATGACTACATCCCTCGTTTTGGTTACCCAGAGAAGCTACATGACCAGGACAGAGAGTTCGAAAATGAGCCTTTCAGAAATCTCTGACAACTGGCTGGAGTGCGTCACTCAAGAACAAATCCAGCTGAGAGATTTAACCGGATGCTCCTACAGATGCTCCAAACAATGGCTGAGGAAGAAAAGACAAAGTGGAAAGATCACCTGCCCCAAATTTTGCATGCCTACAATTGCACTCGTTATGAGTCAACTGGGTATTCCCCATTCTACCTGCCATATGGACGACATCCTCGACTTCCTATTGACTTGATTTTCGGGCTGGTTGAAGACGACTAGGGGCAAACACCCAGAGGATATAGCCAGTGGGCTAGAAAATGGGTGAGGCATACCAAATAGCAAGCGAGAACAGCAAGCAGGCAAGTGCACAAGGCAAAGCCCAGTACAACCTCAAAGTCAAAGGTGTGGTGCTAAGACCTGGAGGCAGGGTATTAGTCAGGAACCTCAGTGAGCATAGAGGCCCGGGAAAACTCAGACCATACTGGGAGAAAACTATTTATGTGGTCAAAGAGCAAGTGGCTGATAACCCAGTGTATAAGGTGAGCCCATAGAATGGAGGTAAGAAGGGAGAACGCACTCTACATCGAAACCTGCTCTTGTTGATAAATGAGTTACCTGTGGAAATTGGATTTTGGGAAACCTTTGGACAAAATGGCAAGAGGAGAGAGAGACACAGAGCAAGGAGCTTACTCACCACGGGGGAGAAGAGACTGATTCGGACGAGGATGACGCTGGAGAGCATTGGTTGAGGATTCCTTCAAGTTGGGCAGAGCCTAGAAGAGGAAATACTTACCTTCCAAGTCCACAACCAAGTCAGGAGAATCCTCTGTTGGAAGTGGTGGCAACAGCGCCGGCAAATGGAAAACAAGATCAAATACAAGTGCCACGAGGGATACACTCAAAGCAGTAATCAGTCACTGGATGAACGTGTTCACTTCTCCATACCCTCACCATGGAGTGAAGAAGATGGTAAAATTGAGAGTCTTTGGATGAATAATGCAAGGGACTATCCAGCAGAAGAAGATCCGGTTATACTGAGACGATCTGCACAAGAGAGAAAACCAAAGAGCATGTTCACATATGAGACTGGTATAACCCCAGACCGTTTGGGGCGGGTGTTGTGAGGTTTTGAGCTCGTTCACGGCTGGACGTTATAAGCCATGAACCAACTCATCCAGGGTTGAGGTAAATTACAATACTACAAACTTTTGATTTGAAGCAAAAAATATTTGAAAATCAGACAAATAGCCAAAGGTACAAAACTTTGTGTATTTTAAGGATGGAAAGAACTACAATCCCATGAAGCACTATGAACGAAATGCTCTTTTTTTTTTTTGCACAATAAACTTCACTCTTCATTTAAGATGCTCTAAGTAGTGATGGGGAAACGAAACCTAATAAAGCACTGAGACTTTCCCCCTTTTTTAATATTTAGTAAATAAAGTGGTAAATTATGTTTTTTGAGCAAAAAATTTACTCGCATCACATCATACAATTGAGGTAAAACCACATCACATGGATTACTTTTATGATGTCTCTACTTTTCTGGGGCTTGAAAGTGGTAGTTGCGTAAGCTGTCAATGGCGGGACAGAAAGCTCTTTATATTACGACCCGCAAACAACTGCGTAAGTAAACCGAAATTACGGTGTACGTTTCTGTAATTATAGTGTACTTCTGTGTAGGTATAAGGGAACAATATGTTAAGTTTTGGGTTATAAAGGAGTAACAAGCGCCACTTTAATTTACAGCCCGCAGGAGTCACACTTACCCTGTAAATACACAGAACAAGGGGGTAACAAGCGCCACTTTAATTTACAGCCCGCAGGAGTCACACTTACCCTGTAAATACAGTTGAAACGGGTAACAAACACTACTTACTATGTAACAATACGAAACAACACGATTTGCACAGTACAGAGAAATGTACTCTTATTAAGAAAACAAAACAAAACAAAAATGTACACAGTAGGCTATATTTGCCCTGACATTTAAGTGTCATTACAATACAATGTGACAAGGTAAGTATTAAGTAGGCTACTACATGTTACGTTCTAAATTAAAATCATAGCAGAAATTTTTTTTTTGGCTTAACGTTACACTCTAAAAACTGCAGGGTTAAAAAATAACCCAATCTTAACCACACCGCCGGGTCACTATTGGACAGAACACGCGCTGGGTTGGTTTGACCCAAGTGCTGGGTTTTTCCATTTAACCCATATTTCTGGGTCATTCATTTGACCCAACCAGTGGGTGAAATGAACCCTCTTGCTGGGTTAAGTCTTACTCATGTGCTGGGTTATTTCCTGTCTCATTGCCTTATTAAAATTAGTAACAAATATTTGTTATACGGATGTAAAATAATTAAAATAATAAAATAATTATTGTCTGTAATACCATAAACCAGAGAGGCCACTGTATATGTGATTTCAATCATTAAATTGTTTTTATTTTATTTTACATTTTTAATACATTTCTTTAAGACTTTTTTTGTATACAATTATACAATGTATACTCATTCTAAGGTAATATAAACATAAAGGTTCATTAAGTAAGATCTTTATACACCACTGAAAACATAGTTATGTATAAGATATTGCATTTCTGTTGACAGATCCTCCTAAATATTACACAATGCACCTCTAAAAGTCATTAAGCAACTCATTTGAACTCTTATACGATTACGATTTCATTTATTAAGATGTGTTGATTTATTAAGAACAGCAACAAACATTTAAAATGCGACTAAATATCATGTGGGCCTGAAAGAACGGTTTTCCTCAAATTTGACAGAGGACGACTCTTTTCAATTAATTTGATAAACTGCTTTGTGTATTTCACATGAAAAACAAAATAAGGCTTTGAAACAAAGAACAGCCTCCAGCAAAGACTCGGTCTCGATGGCGTGGCCTGGAACAATGGCAAAGGTCTGACATGTCCCCTCGTCGCATCCCTGATGCTCCAGTCATCTCTATTTGGAAATATTCCACCATGTTGGTCCCCACCTGTTGATAACACACAATCACTTAGAGTGTTGCAATATAACTGACATGCAAGTTAAACTTTTTTTGTACTTTTTTTTTTATTGCAAACATTACCAAATATGACCAAATGTGAAAAACAAACAAAATGTCTATTTACACATTACCTCCGCCAGTCTAAAATAGTCTGAATATAAACACTAACACATTAGGTGTACCGTTAGTGATTCAGGATAAGACAAAAACACGATTTGGAAAATGGATTCATGATGTAGCCTACTCGCTTATTATAAACATTTTGTACATTTTGAACACAAAAAAGTTATGGACTGCAGCTTTAAAAATGAACAAAAATCTATGTAAAAAATAAATAAATGCAATTTTATGTTGCAAACAGAGATTGCAGCTTTACATATTCTAACCCTAAATTACTTTCATAGTTATCAAGCATATCAAACAGTGCAAACGTTATACCCTTATTGAAGTAGAAACACTAAAGCAAAACTTACAGGTTGCATGTCGATGACCTCTGTGCCTCTGTGGGTCTGAAGACCTTTCCTCCTCTCCTGTAGATGGATGGGGAAAGCAGAGTTTGCAGGACCTTCAAAGCTGTCTCCCCTTTAGCAGCTAAACAATATGAGCATAATACATATTTAACATAATATAACATAATACAACATTTAAATAGTATGCTGTATATAACAATTCATATTTCTAAAGTAGATTTCATATTTCAAGAAAGATTATTTGGCCTCAAAGTAACATTATTCGCGCACATTGGTCCATGACCACTGTCTTAATACTAAATTATTCTTAGTAGGCCTAACTTACCTCAAGTCTTAACAACTTGTTATGGGGTTGCAGGGCGAGAACATGCTTAATATGAAATCGATTTATTTCTCCTTTCCCCAGTCGCCGTTTGTAAAGATTGCACGTCATAGGCTACATTTACTGGAAAAAAACGGATTTTTTTTTTTCTTTTCAAAAACGATCCTCCGACATAGACATTACAGAAGAAACATGCAGACTGTGCTGGCCACTTACCCCAGTCGCTTCTTCTGACGAGTATTTCTTAAATGTGCTAGCACTTTCCACACACACACTCTCTCTCACACACACACACACACACAACTCACTAGACTAATGCTGCGTTCCAGGCATGTTTTTGAGCACGTAAATCACGACTTCAATCCACGACTCACGACTTTATAGCGTTCCAGGCCAGTCACACCAAACTACCGTGTAGCACTACCACCTGCAGAAACAATGCATCCGTAGGAACTGCCATTGTTGTTTTGTATGGTTTTGCGGGCTATATATGTGACGTCAGAGCTCGTAACTGGGAGTACATCGATCTAGTACGAGTTCACGGGTGGGATGGGAAGTCACGGGTTTGACTGCAGTTCCAGTGCACTTTCACGGGTATAAGGTTGGAAAAACACGGTGTAGCGGCAACCTATAGCCGCTGAGAGGCTAAACAGCAGGAAATATCCGTGACGCGTTTTCTTCCATAAGTCTCCAATAACGGTTTATTGGCACGATAACAGACTATTCATGTAAAAACAATCAATGTTGAAGGTACAAACGGTCAACAGAAAGTGAGCACTTCCCGCTACTCACCCCCTCTCTACACAATACCAAAACAGGAAACGCTACCAGGTATATACACCCACCGATACCCATGTGACCAAAACCACCTGGAAACGTACACGCAAAATACAAAATAAAAGACAAACGTTTTCTGCACTTACATTCCAGCCCCTGATTATTACACAATAAACCTACAATAATCACAGACACAATCAAAACATAAGCAATATTAACATACATTACATAATTAATTGTTAAACATGATTTCCCTTTTTTTTTTCTCTTTTTTTTTTTTTTTTTTTTTTTTTTTCCATAAGCTTAAGGAAATGTGAAAAAACTTATGTATGCAAAAAATGTCCGGAGCATTCAAATGTTCATCATTGCAACGGAGTAAAGTTAATGTAGAAGTCAAGTCCAAGTCAGTAAAGTCAGTAGTTCAATTCAGGTCAAAAGTCAAGTCAAAAAGGTCAGCTGAGAGCTCTCAAATGTCAGTCATATTTTATCTTTAAATTCCTCTGCTTCAAGAAGACGACAAATTTTTGTAATTGGCCTGGTCAAGCAGGTACTCATAGTCTTGATCTTAACTTGCCGTGTGAATCCTTTTTTGTCCGTTATCGCATGAATAATTTTACCCATGATCCAGGAACTTCTTGGTGCGTTCTCATCCATTATCAGTACAACATCTCCCAACTGATAGTTCCGTGTCTTTACCATCCACTTTTGGCGTTCTTGTAGTAAAGGAAGATATTCACCAATCCATCTTTTCCAAAATTGGTTAGCCAAATACTGAATTTGACGCCATCTTCGACGGGCATACAAATCTTCCTTCTCAAACAATCCAGGTGGTAATGCAACCTTTGTTTTTAGAAGAAGAAGATGATTGGGTGTCAAAGCTTCCATGTCATCAGGATCCAAAGATGATCTAGTTATGGGTCGGTTGTTAAGTATGGACTCTACTTCACACAAAAAAGTATGAAGACCTTCTTCATTCAAACTTTGCCCTCGAAGAATGGAGTTCAGTATTTTCTTTGTTGATCTGATGAGCCTTTCCCAGATCCCTCCGTGGTGTGAACCGGTAGGAGGATTAAAAGTCCATTTAATCTTCTTTTGTAGAAGAACATCATTTATCTGACTGTGGTTCCAATTTTGTATCGCCTCTTTTAATTCACGATCAGCCCCGACAAAGTTCGTTCCATTATCTGAACGTATTTCAGCCACTTGTCCTCGTCGAGCGATAAAACGTCTGAGTGCGTGAATGAATGAGTCGGTGTCCAATGATGCAACCATCTCAATGTGAACGGCTCTAATGTTCAAGCAGGTAAAAATGACTCCATAACGCTTTAGAATGGTTCTTCCTCTCTTCACTTCAAATGGACCGAAACAATCCAGTCCAACGTGAGTAAAGGGTGGTTTGTCTGGTGAGACTCGATCGTAAGGTAAATCAGCCATCTGTTGATGACCTGCAACTGCGTTAAACCTTTTACACACTACACATTTCGACAGGAATGTTCTTATGGCTACGCTGGCTCCAGGGATCCAATACCGGTGTCGAAGAGTCGCCAACATGAAATTCCGTCCACTATGTCCCACTTCTTCATGAATTTGTCGCAGGATTAGGTTAGAGATGTGTAGGTCTTTTGCCAATATAATTGGATGTTTAGAGTGTTCAGGAATCAATGCGTTATCGAGACGTCCACCAACCTTGATGATATCACGCTAAAGTATTGGATCAAGACTATAAAGAGGACTATTTCGCTTGACTACTCCACCCTTTCGTAGACTACTTAGTTCCTCCGGGAATCTCTTTCTTTGAGAAAGTCGGATGATTTCCATTTCGGCCCTTTCCAATTCTTCCAACGAAATTAAGTCCTTACGCACTGTAGGTTCAAACTTCTGCATCTCCTGATTAATGATCATCTCTTGTTGATCTGGATCTGTATCAGAGCAGACAAGAGCAGTCCGCAGTCGTTTCCTTTCCTTGCTACGGTCCATCAAGATTTGTCTCAAACGAAGGATCCATGCTACGGCTTTCTTTAGTCGAATCCAAGAGGAGAAATATTCAAAAAGATATGATATGGAGTCAGAACTATCACTGACTTCTATCACGTTTACCAAAGCACTCCTTTTAGTCTCAGGGTCGTGAGGCAATATTACATCCCTATAGGTGAGGTCCATTGGCCACTCCTTTTGTGATCGAACGAGAAATGCGGGACCAGAAATCCACGTCTCGTTCTTCAAAAGTGAATCCGCCTTCACTCCTCTAGACACCAGATCTGCTGGGTTGCTTGACGAATTCACGTACCTCCATTGTTCGACATCGGAAGCCTTCAGGATTTCGGACACTCTATTAGCCACAAAGCACTTAAATCTTGAGGTGCTATTTCGAAGGTACTTGAGTACCGAAGTACTGTCGGTCCAAAAAACGGAGTTCTGAAAGGGCATCTTGAGTTCTTTTATCCAGATCTTGTCAATACGGCTTGCAAGAGTGGCAGCTGTAAGTTCCAGGCGGGGGATTGTAATGGATCTTAATGGTGTAACTCTTGCCTTGCTTACTAAGAGGGTAGAATATGCCTGTTGTTGGCCATTATGAAGCAGCAAATAGGATACCACACCATATCCTTGCTCGCTAGCATCTGAAAAATGATGCATTTGAGCAGAAATTACATCTCCAAACCCATCGGGCTTCAAACATCTTCTGACCTCAAAGCCCTCCAAGTGATGCAGATCATCCAGCCAGTTCATCCAACGTTGAGCATACACTGATGGAATATCGTTGTCCCATCCAATTCCCTCCCTACATAGATCTTGTAGTATCCTCTTGGCAGACAGTATCACAGGTGACAAGAACCCCAGAGGATCATAGATGGAACTGACCACTGAGAGAATTCCTCTCCTGGTAAAAGGTCGATCCTTGACTACCACTTTGAACTGAAAGGCATCCGATTCAGCACACCATTGCACGCCTAATGCTCTTTCCACTGGCAAAGTGTCATGATCGAAATCCAAATCCTTTACCTTTTTCTCTCTGTCCTTCTCAGGTACCACCCCCAATACAGCACGGCTGTTGCTCGTCCATTTTGTTAAACGAAATCCACCCTTAGCACACATACTAGTAAGATCCTTGTACAGCTGAACAGCATCTGATTCGGAGGGTACGGAAACAAGGCAGTCATCCACATAGAAATTATTGAAAACGACATCCATTGTCTTGGGGTCGAATAGATCCTTATGATCCATTGCACATTTCCTCAATGCGAAACTCGAGCAACTTGGTGATGATGTAGCCCCAAATAGATGAACCACCATTCGGTATTCCTCCAGACTGTTGTTTACGTTACCTTCTGGCCACCACAGAAATCTCAAGTGATCACAATCTTCTGGGTGAACTCGGATTTGATGGAACATGGCCTCAATGTCGGCCATCATTGCAACAGATTCCAGTCTAAATCGTACAAGTACACTCACCAAAGAACTGGTTAAGTCTGGACCTTGTAGAAGCTTGCTATTCAGTGATGTACCCTGATAAGAAGCTGCACAATCAAACACAACCCTGATCTTGTGTTTTTTAAGATGATATACACCGTGATGGGGTAAATACCACAGACGTCCATCACGTCTCTCCAGTTCAGCCGCAGGTACCCTTTCTGCGTAACCCTTATGGATCACGTCCTCCATAAAGGTGATGTAATCTGCATGAAAGGAAGAATTCACCTTAAACCTTTTTTGCAGAGTTAGAGCGCGTTGTTCTGCGATTCTCCTGTTCATAGGCATGACTACTTCGGCGTTTCTGAATGGTAGTCCGATGTAATAATGACCATCAACTAGTCTTGCTGAATTGGACACAAAATGCATAAACTGCTGATCTTCTTTAGATGTTGCTACCATTTCTTCATGAGCAGTCTCTGGAAAATCGGCCTTAAATTGCTGCTTCCATAACTCTTCCAACTTCATTACTGCAATCCTATTCACAGTCACAGGAAGTTGGTTCGCAGCATCATCTCCGTTCATGCCTACTCCTTTAAGTGGTCCGTTAACGGTCCATCCGAACAGGGTCCTTACAGCATACGGGCCATTATCTTGACTACGTATGACCTCCCAAGGCTCCAACGCTTCTGGAACATTAGCTCCAATCAAAAGCTCAATGCCAGCGTTAATCATAGGTAGACAAATATGACTCAGATACGGCCAACATTCAAGATCTTTCTGTGAGGCGATGTTTGCTGTGGTCACGGGCATGCTCTTTTGAGTGTACACTTCGGGCAATGCACAGTAGTATTCTTGACTCAACCCAGAAATCTCCAAGTCTTTAAGAACGTAGCTACCGACTGATTTATCTTGACTCATAGTTCTGAGAAGAATATTAACCCTCTTTCCAGGGAGGTTGAGCTTGTGCATCAAACTTTCCGTACAGAAAGAAGCAGAACTGCCGGAATCAAGAAAAGCATACGTCCTCACCACACTGTTTCCCTTTCTTGATTTAACACAAACTGGAACGATAGGTAATGCACAGCTGTCGGTACCAGCCCCAGTAAGACCACTAGTTTGGAGAGAGACCATTGCACTAGCTACTGCTGACTTGAACTCGGCTTTCTTCTTGTCCAAAGTATCTACCTTCTCATGAGAATAAATGTGAAGAAGACTTGGGTGTTTCAGACTACATATATTACAGATACTTCTCTTTTTGCAGTCCCTACTGAGGTGACCTGTATGCAAGCAGCCAAAGCAAATTCCTCTCGTCATCAGAAAGTTCATCTTCTCTCTGTGACTTTTTCTGACAAGTTTATTACAAACATCCAGTAGGTGTTCACCGCTACAAAAGAGACAGATTCGGTTAGTTGACATCTTATGGTGTTCTTTCATTTCAGGTATAGCAGTGACAGTGGTTGCAAAGCTGCTTCTAGGTTTTGGCTGACTTGCTTTGAAATTCATCTTCCTACCTCCAGCAGGTGAGACATCCTGAATATTACCAAACACAGGGTCAGATAGAATTTTTACTTGCTTCTCGATGAAGTCAACAACGTCAGAAAAAGTGGCTGGATTGTGCCGTCGCTCCTTTAGCTCATATGCAACGACTCTCCATCTGTCTTTGAGTTTATAAGGAAGCTTTGAGAGGATAATTTGCATGTTAGTGGTGAGATTCAGCTCATTCATATAGTGAATGTCTTGCATAGCGTTGCAACAACTCCTTAGGAAAAGACCATACTCTTGCAGAGACGTAGCGTCTTCAGATTTTATAGCTTTCCATGAAAGAGCCTTTTCCATATATGATGAAGCTATTTTTACCTCATTACCAAAGTTCTCCTTAAGCAATGCCTTAGCCTTTAAGTAACCTTGTGATGGGGTCATAAGCTGGCAACTTCTAACAAGTTCTTTCGACTGTCCTCGTGTATATTGCTCCAAGAAGTGCAGACAATCTCCTGGGTTGTCTGCCTTCTTTTCCACCACTTCCTCAAAGGTGCGCATAAACTCATGAAAGCGCAATGGATCTCCATCAAAGTACTGTATTTCTCTGGGTGGAAGTGAAGACAAGTTATGCTGTTTAACCAATAGGGTAGCTATTTCATTCTGCTTACCCATAAGCTGAAGCAAGCTTGTATGGCTCACGTCAATTTGAGAACTTAATCTTGACCCATGAGCATATTCGCTGTTCTGATTATCCAATGATGACCTATTAGGCAATGTAGATTGTAAAGGTTTCATTTTAGATCTTGTTGATTGTTGTTGCCCTAACTGAGATAGAGAATAATTTGAAATCCTTTGTGTCTTATCGACATGTGATGTACATGTTACCGGAACGGACTCTGATGCCGCTGGCACACTAGCAGAAGGAACAGATGGTTCCGCCACCGAATGAAGGGGTTTCAACACAGTCCTATCCACAGATGAATGAGATGCAGAATGAACATCTTGATACACCTTTACTCTTGCCATTGACTCTGCTAGTTTAGTTTCCAACTCCAGTTTTTCCCTCCTTCTCCTCAACAGTTCCTCTTGTTCCTCTAAATCATGTTTCCTTTTGTTGAGAAGCCAATAAAGCAGCCAGTTCAGCCTCAGCCTTAAGACGAATGGAAGATCGACATGATCGAGACCCATGAGATGTAGCTCCAGAAGATCTTTTACTGCTTATATTTGAAGCACTGTCTGTAGGTTGAATTTCATTTTCAAAGTTCCCAAAATCCATTCCAGATTGTAGATGTACATTAAAGGGCTGAGTATTGTGTGTCGTAGACACCACATCAGCAGAGGGTGAAATATCAGATGTACGAACCCCTTGAGATGTTGCATATATGGCTTCGTCAACCACAGGCCCACAGATATTAGAAGAAGCGGTGCAGGTATTCAATTTCCCAACTTCATTCATCCATTGTTGAACGTCGTCCACAAAACCATTGTAATGTTCCAAAATCGAGTCAAACCATTCATTTTGTTTAGTTTGTTCCTCAAGAGGAAGTAGAGGCAATAGTCCTTTATGTAATGCTGATGCATCATCCATAAGCATTTGTATCGTTTTCAGCATAGAACACACTTGAGACGCATTGTCATCACATATCATCAGCTCTTTCATTGACCCAATCATATTCTTCACTTTATTCACTTTACTCTTGCGATCCCTTTGCAAGACTTCAATCTTAGCCACCAGGGCCTTTGCCGTGGGTTTACGCTCTCGTTTGCTGCTATCAGCAGCGTGCTCCATATCCTCAGAATTCATCATTTTCCAACACAACGGACAATGTGAGCTCCGTTACGAACAGCGCGCTCACAGAGCGAAACAATGAATGAACGTAGCAAGGCAGCACACGAGAGCCCATAAATATGCAAGAGCAGCACAAAGCGCATTCAACCCAACGCCAATCCAACAACTACAACAGCATCTTCCACAGCGGTGATACAGCACAATCCATTAAACCGCGAACGTACCTCGTTTGCCGTATGTGTGTGCGTCGTGTCCGTCGATCCACTTCACGGCGCACGTCCGCCACAACATGCTGTATGCAGAAACAGCCGTTTCCAAGTTGCGTCCATAATCCATAAGTTGTGTAAGTTTCTGTTGACTTAATGTAACGGCAACCTATAGCCGCTGAGAGGCTAAACAGCAGGAAATATCCGTGACGCGTTTTCTTCCATAAGTCTCCAATAACGGTTTATTGGCACGATAACAGACTATTCATGTAAAAACAATCAATGTTGAAGGTACAAACGGTCAACAGAAAGTGAGCACTTCCCGCTACTCACCCCCTCTCTACACAATACCAAAACAGGAAACGCTACCAGGTATATACACCCACCGATACCCATGTGACCAAAACCACCTGGAAACGTACACGCAAAATACAAAATAAAAGACAAACGTTTTCTGCACTTACACACGGGTTACAGGTTGCCTGGAACGCGGCATAATTTTCCGCAGTTTTTACGTGCGAGCCCTGAGGGAAAATACTGCGCGTGTACGGTTTCATTCAAAACGCTTTCCTCACTTTTAAATACACAACGTCCACAATGAATACGATAATTACGTGATGAATTTACAATTTAAACTGCATATTTCATAAAGGCTGCTGATATATAGCTGGTTTACAACTAACGATGCGGCATTTTGTCAAAATAATCGAACCGGCTAACGTTAGCTGTGGCTATTTTAAGTTTTACATAATAAATACGTTACCCCTCACACTTCCATATCAACGACTGTATGTTGAACAGTCAAATTAGCTTGCTGTTGTTACCACAACTTGTTAAAAATATAGGTAAATATTCATATTAACTTACCATAAACACTGCCCGCTCCGAGAGGCGTCGTGCTCCTCGAGTCAGAAGTGAAGAATCCAGAAAGTTCCGCAAAGAATGAAAAAAATAAACCTGGTGCTGGGTCAAAATAACCCAACCAGCTGTTTATTTGTGAATGACCCCCTTAAAACTCATTTGACCCAGCATGAGCAACCCAATAATGTGTTTACAGTACCCCAAACAACCCAACATTTTGACCCAGCACAATCAACCCAACAATTTGTTTACAGAAACAACCCAGCATTTTTTTGAGTGTAAGTAGTTTAGTAAGAAAAGCCAATAAATTAAATTTTTTATCATACTGTGCTTACATACAGCCATATATATATATATATATATATATATATATATATATATATATGTTGAATTTACAACCCACAGATGTCAAAATTACCCTGTAACTACATTGCACAAGAACATATTTTGCCAGAAATGTGATAAAAACTTTTATATACAACAGACGTACAATTTTTGCCTGGAATATATTAACAGAATAGGTACCTGTTAGTTTTAAAATAATTACATCATAAATAATTTGCTTATATATCTGGTTGTACCCCTTTATTACCCACAACTTAACATATTGTTCCCTTATACCTACACGGAGGTACACGATAATTACAGAAACGTACACCGTAATTTCGGTTTACTTACGAAGTTCTTTGCAGGTTATATATCTGCTTGTTACCCCTTTATTACCCACAACTTAACATATTGTTCCCTTATACCTAAACAGAAGTACATTATAATTACAGAAACGTACACCGTAATTTCGGTTTACTTACGCAGTTGTTTGCGGGTCGTAATATAAAGTGTTACCAAAGGATCTTATGTGTTCAGAGGATGAACGAAAGCCTTACAGGTTTGGAACGACATGAGGATGAGTAATTCATGACAAAATATACATTTTGGGGTGAACTAACACTTTAATAAATACTATTTCATGTTCATCTTCCTTGTCATGCTTCATTGCCTACTGTTACTAACTGCTCTGAGACACAAAGGTTGAGATCCAAACACATTTTTTATGATGTAATCCAGAATCGTAATCCAAGCACAGGAAGGCAGTCCAAACAAGCAGGCAGCCATGGGGACACAGTTGTAAGGGGTATCCAAGACACAGGCAAAAATCCAAGAACCAAGAGATATGAAACCAGGGAGAATACTCAGAAATGCAGAGTAACACTATGCACAAACAAAACTTTGCAAAGATTAACAGAATGAACTAGGCTTATATAGGGTGAGCTAAACAAGTTAATGACACACAGGTGGATGTGATCATGGCTGATTGTCTGTGCAAAGGATTACGGGGAATGGAGTCTGTGGAGGTGTGTTAATAGTCCGGGTTGGAGTGCCCTCTGATGGTAGTCCTGGGCACTCTCACTGTTGATTATTACACCTTCACTACGCCTTTCTATCCGTGAAAAAAAAGCTATATTTTTTTTCTTTTTAAAATATATAAATATAAATTGTACCCCCCAAATAGACTTATATAATGTGATTATAGTCGGCTTTATCAAGCATCTACACTCTCAGTATGTGTGTGTCTCTCTCACTTGCCAAGAGCTGCGGTATACTGTGTTTCTGGTGTGCCTATTGCATTTTGGCAATAAAGAATAAAGTGCTTATTCAGCAGTAACTGGACTAAAATCATAACAATAGTTTTATAAGCTACGAGTTTATAAGCTCTTTAAATTATATTTAAACCCATAAAAAGTATATCAAAGTTATGATCCATTTGTCTTTGAATAGTTTCAGCGTTAAAAGAGTTAGAGGTGCTAAAATAAAATAAAGAACATTTATTGGATTGGGTTTCACATAGGATTGTGGGTTTCACATAGGTGGCCAGGCCGGACAGACACCTGGTGAGAACAAAAAAAGAGCGGTGCATGTGATTATGAGCACACATGGACAGAGAAGGGCTTTGATTGCCTTGAACTCTGGTGCACCATATCAAGGGTGGTTGTGATTGTGAGGGGTTTGAGGGGAATGGCTGTAGGGTCATTTGGAGCTGTGCAGAAGGTCGGGGGGAGAAGGGAATGGCTTCAATGAGGGACAGATGCTCAATATGCAGATGGCTGTAATCGAATCGAGTGATTTTCAATTTGTGCTCTGATTAGCATCAGGACAATGGTGTCTCGCGTCTATGGGTCTGGGGTCAGAGGAAAGGAGGTCTGAACTTGAAGAAGAAGACCTTTCTGATAAAGGCAGCCAGACTGGACACCAGGATGATTGATTAGACTTCTGTGTTATGGACATGTCTGTCACATACAAAGTCCAGAGTAGCGTTTGACTGTGAGAGGCTGCTTAGGCTGTGCTCCCATGCACACATGCCAGTACTCACTGACTCTCGTCCAAAATCTATGAGCTTGCGGTCACACATCTAAAATGAGCTTGCGGCATCCTGACCTGGGTGACTGATTTGTAATGCTATACTGAAACTCTGTGTAGGCAAAGAAATAGAACCAAAATTGATTAGAGTTTGAACTTGATGTTGACAAGCTAATTACACTATTAAGCAGACAAGTATTGATATCGTTCAGTGGACATCAGTGGAATCCAGGCAAAACACAGGCTAGTGCTAATTCAACCCATTTGAATCCAGCATTGATCTGACCCTCGTCTGTGAAGCAGACTTAAAATGATTTGTGCAAATATATAACACTTCAACAACTGCTAAGGATGGCTTGAGGGTGAGGGTGACATTTTTGGGCAAACTAACCCAAGACCGCGTATTCAGCTCCTCTGGTTTCATTTCGAACACCATACAGCTTAGAGAAAGAGAAGCACCTCTATTAATACTTTTATTGTTATACCTATAAATGACTGTATTTCCTCTAACCATGTCTCTCTATCTACATGCATTCCCATACCCCATACCCATTTTTACATAATTAGACACAAACAGATACATACAAATAAACATAGCCTACATCTACATCAGAGGTGGAAAGTAACTAATTACAAATACTTTCGTTACAGTACTTGAGTAAATTTATTTCTTTATTTTTTACTTTCTTGAGTATATTTAAAATTTGGTACTTTTACCTGAGTTGAATAAAAATAAAATGTTCAACTTCGCTACATTTATTTTTCACAAAAAGAACAAAGTACTTTCACAAAGGTGCCAACAGAGGAAAAGAGCGAGCTGGCATTATTTTGACAGGCACTCGGTGGAGCCCTGCACTTCAGTCTATAACACACAGGTCATATCTCTATTCTGATTATAAATTTTAAAGCTCCTGAAATGGGTAAAACCATTGATATTGCCAGAACACGAGCAGTCAAAGTAAACAGAAAACTTGGCTCATACGAGAATGCTGTTATTGCATGGACAGAACAAGCACAATGTAAGTGTCTAAAATGCATGCGCACAGTTCAGTTGAGAAGTAAAGTTTGCCCTCAATGCAGTTCAACTTAATGTACAAAGCAAACTTTGTACGAAGCTAAAATAACCTCAACATTAGCAACAACAGTGAATAAAATTGCATGATTTATCTGTCAATGAAATGCATGTAAAAGTGTAGTTCGTTACTATAGCAACAGTGGGTTCCCAGCACATTTTCAAAAAAAAAAAGAGTAATCTAACATGTAAACCCGTACCCCAGTTTCTTTTTTACTTGCACTTTTCTATTCCTACTGTTTTAATCCGTCATTTCTATGATCAGACCTCTCACTTACCCCTCTTTGCTCTTGCCCTTCTTAAAAAAACATTCAATTTATCTTATTTAGTTTTCTAGGAAACAGTGATAGCTAATATGTTTGCTTAGCATATCATCAAACAATTTATGAGATTAATATAATGTTTTGCTCCAGAATCACTATAGATGTCAGTCGTGTTTGAAATAACTTCTGTGGTTCCATGCTGCTGTTTAACACAGTGAGACAGAAAATATATTATTTTATAAAATTCTATAATACATGCTATGTCGATTAGTGTTGCATGTAGATATACATCATTCTTATGAAAATAACTGAGATTGCTTGATATTTTATCGTGTGTTTATTGTCTTCGTTTCACCAGTCAAAACATCTCTATCTGCATGTTACTCAGCTGTACCAATATCTGATATATAGTCAATATAAGTTTAATACTTTTATGAATCTCACTTGTAGACTTTCTGCATGAAGGCACCCTCTGGCTTCCAGTATGAATGAAACATACATTACATGAGAGTGTTTAATGCACCATATTAATAACATTGCCTTATTTTGGGTAAAAATAGAAAAATAATACTACTTTATGACGTTTTTCAGCAAACTACTTATTTAGTCTTTTTCAGTACTTCTACTTGTAATCAAGTAAATTATTTCTTAAAGGGGCATTAAGGAAGAATTACTCCCATCTAGCGGTGAAATTGTATTTTGCATTCAAACGAATTGTGCTCTCCAGCACCTCGCGTTTTGTTTACTCGTTATATTTTCTGAAGTACGTGCATTGTTAGATATCATCATCAGATGATTCAACAGTAGGGAGAGGAAGAAGTAGAGGTGAAGGAAGAGGACAGAGAGGCAGTGGATCAGTGGGATCTAGGCGAGGAAGAGGAGGAGAGCGAGAGTCAATACAACGACGACAAAGATACCCGGCAGTTACAAGAGACGATCTTGATAGAATTGAAAGTTTCCAAAGGCAGAGAAGAGAAGCGACCGAGGTTTGTACAATTTATGTGGCTAGCAGTAACTTTAGCAATTCATTTTCTCTGTACAATCTTATGCACGTAGCAAAATATTCACAACTTGAGCTAATTGATTGTTTATGAAAAAAGAGAACTATAGAAAATGTTTAAGAGAGCAATGTTTTCTTTTGCGTCAGTTACGTCATGCTGGCTCTGAACGAAAAAGCGTTGTGGAAACGCGTTGGCGTACTTTTTGTCCCTCTTTGGTATTATAGTTTTTCAAGATGGCGGAACTACATGGAAGCCTCCGTGGACTTCGTTTACGAGGATAAATCAGATAATTGGTCTGATTTGTACACAGAGGTATTTGTACACCATTGGGGACATATTTATGAATACAAATATTGATTTTAGATAATAAATTACCTAAAAAGTTACTTATAGTCCCTTTAAGTAGAAATATTTTTAATGTAAAAATTTGTAGTACTCTTTCCATCACTGATCTACATACTATTACAAAGTACTCAGAGACGCAAAGGCTGATGATCCAAACGTAGTAGTTTATTAACACTAGAACTACCAAGGCGGTCATTTTGACCGTTTTTAAATTTTACAGTGTAATAACTTTGTTAAAATAAAATTAATGTGGCTGTAGGACTCTGACTTTTCCTAAATATGTGTATATTTTATTCTGACACTGTTATTTTATTAAAATCACAAAACACAAAACAGTTCTGACTATTTCTACCTAGAATGGCCTTGGCGGTCATTTTGACCGCACGCACGCATTATAGATATCATAAGTCCGCTACATTTCCCGCCATCAACGCGCACATATTGTTCAAGAAGTGCGCAAATGAGCAAGTTTCTCAGAGGGACTTCATCACGCGACTGGCAAGCGAACTTCGCTCCGACCACGTGAAATCAAAAGCCACACAACTGGTGGTGCGAGTCTGCGAGAGCCATGACCTGGGCAGGAGCAGCAGCTGATGGAGAGAACGAGGCAGTGCCAAGTAAGATCAAATAAAACCCAAGGAGACATGTGCCCAATGTCACAAAGTAGCCTATAGTGTGTGGGAACTGCACACGAAATGCGGTGTTTGTGTGGACTGCGTACGCGTTAGTGAATGATGCAGGTTTTTTTGTGCCATTCAAATTAGCCCTTTATTATTACCTATCGTAACATTGTATATCCATTTATTTTTTGATTTTGTATTGATTATTGAACTTATTTACAAACAGGGCTGTACTAAACGGTATGAAGCTTTGACGTTTCCTAACTTTTTTTGCATGTCTATTCACGTGGTGAGTGTGGTGAAAAATTTATTTTTGACGCAAAATTTTCCTTACATTTCCTTAGACCTGTCGGGGCAATCTTTCCTTTGTGCTTGTTTTAAGTGCGATGACGTTATAACATGACGACAGGAATTAAAAGCATCATTGGAAAACTTAAAGAGAAAGGTTCAAATGTAGATATGACATGACGAAAATTATGTTCAGTACGGCCATATGACCGTCAAAGTATGAACGGTCAGAATGACCGCTGTGGTCGTTCTAGTTGTTATGGAATTCCTGTAGTTCTAGTGTTAAAGGGTAATCCAAAACAGGCAAAAGGTAAAAACACAGGCAAACAATCCAAACAGATACTAGGGCAGGAACACAGGCAAACAGGGTAATCCAGGAGATAGGCAAACAGGGAAAATCCGGAAAACAGGCAACAGGGTCAAAACCATGGAAGATAAATAAAAAGGAGTACTCAGCAATGCAGTTGTGACACATACAAGACTTAGCCATGAATGACTGAATAAACCAGGCTTATATAGGCAGAGTTAACAAGGATAATGATACACAGCTAAAGACAATCAGGAATAATGAGTACAGGTAGTGAGTTCTGGGAAATGTAGTCAATGTTGATATGGCAATGGACTAGGGAGGAGGGACCTCTAGTGGATACCAAGGGGACTCCAGCTGGTGATTGTGACACAGCACAAAGACTGAAGATCCCCTTGACGGAGCAGAAGACCTCAACAGCAGAGTAGACAGGGCTGAAGTTCCCCATGGTGGAGCAGAAGACCATCATAGCAGACCTGATGGGACCTGTGACCACCACGGCCGAGCTGGTGGGGCTGCAGACCTCCAAGGAGTAGCTGAAGACCACCACAGTGGGGCAGGCGGAGCTGGTGAGAGCTGGGGATTCCCAGGGCAGACAGGAGGAACTTTAAACAACCACGGCTGATCAGGCAAAATTGTAACACAGAGCACAGAGAGGTTAGGAATGGCCTCTGGGGCCATGTCAGAACATGCAGAAAGTTCAGTAATAGCCTCCATGGCCATAAGAGGGCAGGCAGGACATCCAGGGGTAATGTCCATGACAAGGTAAGCAGTCTCTTTAATAGTGGCCTCCTCGGCCGCAACTCAGAAACTTAGAACAGCCTCTCTGGCCGAGACAAGATAGACAGGAAGTTCAAGGAAGACCTCAGTGGTCATATCTAGGCAGTCAGGAAACTCAGGGTAGACAGAAAACTCTGGGCAGACAGGAAACTCAGGGACAATCTCCGTGATCGTGTCAGGACAAGCAGAGAGTTCAGGGATGACCTCCGTGGTCAAATAAGGGCAGGAAGAGAGTTCATAGACGACCTCCGTGGTTGTGTCAGGACAGGCAGGAAGTTCAGGGATGACCTCCGTGGTTGAATCAGGGCAGAGAGTGAGTTCCTGGGTGGACACCGCCGCCTTGGGCAAGACTCAGATCTGGTGCAGCCGCTTCGAGAGAGACTTAAGCGTACGTGGCCCAGACACAAAAAATTGCCATCCGCCAAAATGGAAGCCAGCCTTGAACACCTAGGAACACTCCATACAAACTTCCTGTAGTAGGACGCCAGACCCAAGAAGCTTTGTAACTCTTTCTGATTCACCGATAGGCCACTCCCATACGGCTCTCACCTTGTCCTCCGCTGTGACAATCCCTTCACTGCCAGTGTGATGCCCCAAGAAGGTCACTACTCAACCTCTGGCATTTATTGGGATGTAGCTTCAGAAGCTGCTCTAATTGTCTCTAGCACTCCCCTCTGAGCTGAATGGAATGAGCTCCTATGTTGCCAGTGCTCCAAAAACACCAGGGGCCTCATTTATAAAACTGTGCATAGGATCCTTACTAAAACTGTACGTGCGCTGGAAAGTCAAAAATGGTGTACGCCAAAAAATATTCAGACTTATAAAACCGTGCGTACGCCAGAACCTGCGCAGAATTCACTTTATAAATCCCAGTCAGCGGAAGATTATGCGCACATGCGTCTCCACCCCGAAATAACCATAAATGGAGCTTACAACGCCTAGTTTTACTATGCATATCTTCATCTGCATGTCATTTGCATATGATTATTCATCCACGTGATATGTTTAACCGTACAAGACATTAGGAAAATATAAAATACGGATGTGCCGTCACATTACATTAATAAAAATTATTTAGTAACCTATCCTTGTTTTTGAATACATAAATCAAATAGTGTAAAATACATTTCAGAGAAAGTTTTTCTCAATCTTTTCCACTGGCCAAATAATATTTGTAATTGATTTATATTTTGAATGGAAAAAGATAGACCTTGTTGTGCATTATTTGCACGAAACAATTTTCTCAGACAATCTGCTATTGTCATGATAAGCAATTATCTCTGTAGGTAAAAAATTAAAACACAGCATTCCAGAGGAAACGTGTTCAAAAGCATCGCATCCACAATAAATATTTCTATTTATTGAATATAAAAAATGTTGTAACTTCTCAGTAATGATTTCATGTACCTAGTTTAAGTGTTTAACTCCTTTAATGAAAATTTGGCATATTAAATCTAAATGTTTATATCAGAAGTAAAACATAGTTTAAATAATTATTAGGGCCCGAGCACCGATGGTGAGAGGACCCTCTTGGAATTGCTCTGTTTATTAGGGCCCGAGCACCGATGGTGTGAGGACCCTCTTGGAATTGCTCTGTTTATTATTAGGGCCCAAGCCTTGAAAAGGCCAAGGCCCTATTGTTTTCGTTAGGATTATTAGGGCCCAAGCCTTGAAAAGGCGAAGGCCCTATTGTTTTCCTTAGGATTATTATTATTATTAGGGCCCAAGCCTTGAAAAGGCGAAGGCTCTATTGTTTTCCTTAGGATTATTTATTATTAGGGCCCAAGCCTTGAAAAGGCAAAGGCCCTATTGTTTTGTTTAGGATTATTAGGGCCCAAGCCTTGAAAAGGCCAAGGCCTTATTGTTTTCCTTAGGATTATTTATTATTATTAGGGCCCAAGTCCTGAAAGAGCGCAGAGCCCTATTGTTTTCGTTAGGATTATTAGGGCCCAAGCCTTGAAAAGGCCAAGGCCCTATTGTTTTCGTTAGGATTATTAGGGCCCAAGCCTTGAAAAGGCGAAGGCCCTATTGTTTTCCTTAGGATTATTATTATTATTAGGGCCCAAGCCTTGAAAAGGCGAAGGCCCTATTGTTTTCCTTAGGATTATTTATTATTATTAGAGCCCAAGCCCTGAAAGAGCGCAGAGCCCTATTGTTTTCCTTAGGATTATTAGGGCCCAAGCCTTGAAAAGGCCAAGGCCCTATTGTTTTCCTTAGGATTATTATTATTATTAGGGCCCAAGCCTTGAAAAGGCAAAGGCTCTATTGTTTTCCTTAGGATTATTTATTATTAGGGCCCAAGCCTTGAAAAGGCAAAGGCCCTATTGTTTTCCTTAGGATTATTTATTATTATTAGGGCCCAAGCCCTGAAAGAGTGCAGAGCCCTATTGTTTTCCTTAGGATTATTAGGGCCCAAGCCTTGAAAAGGCGAAGGCCCTATTGTTTTCCTTAGGATTATTTATTATTAGGGCCCAAGCCTTGAAAAGGCGAAGGCCCTATTGTTTTCTTTAGGATTATTTATTATTAGGGCCCAAGCCTTGAAAAGGCGAAGGCCCTATTGTTTTCCTTAGGATTATTTATTAGGGCCCAAGCCTTGAAAAGGCGAAGGCCCTATTGTTTTCCTTAGGATTATTTATTATTAGGGCCCAAGCCATGAAAAGGCTAAGGCCCTATTGTTTTCCTTAGGATTATTAGGGCCCAAGCCTTGAAAAGGCGAAGGCCCTATTGGTTTCCTTAGGATTATTTATTATTAGGGCCCAAGCCCTGAAAGGGCGCAGAGCCCTATTGTTTTCCTTAGGATTATTTATTAGGGCCCAAGCCTTGAAAAGGCGAAGGCCCTATTGTTTTCCTTAGGATTATTAGGGCCCAAGCCTTGAAAAGGCGAAGGCCCTATTGTTTTCCTTAGGATTATTTATTATTCTGCTTCTTTTTATTAGGGCCCAAGCCTTGAAAAGGCGAAGGCCCTATTGTTTTCCTTAGGATTATTAGGGCCCAAGCCTTGAAAAGGCGAAGGCCCTATTGTTTTCCTAAGGATTATTTATTATTAGGGCCCAAGCCTTGAAAAGGCGAAGGCCCTTTTGTTTTCCTAAGGATTATTATTAGGGCCCAAGCCCTGAAAGGGCGCAGAGCCCTATTGTTTTCCTTAGGATTATTAGGGCCCAAGCCTTGAAAAGGCGAAGGCCCTATTGTTTTCTTTAGGATTATTCTTTATTATTATTAGGGCCCAAGCCTTGAAAATGCAAAGGCCCTAATGTTTTCCTTAGGATTATTTATTAGGGCCCAAGCCTTGAAAAGGCGAAGGCCCTATTGTTTTCCTTAGGATTATTCTTTATTTGGGCCCAAGCCTTGAAAAGGCGAAGGCCCTATTGTTTTCCTTAGGATTATTAGGGCCCAAGCCTTGAAAAGGCGAAGGCCCTATTGTTTTCTTTAGGATTATTTATTATTAGGGCCCAAGCCTTGAAAAGGCGAAGGCCCTATTGTTTTCCTTAGGATTATTTATTAGGGCCCAAGCCTTGAAAAGGCGAAGGCCCTATTGTTTTCCTTAGGATTATTTATTATTAGGGCCCAAGCCATGAAAAGGCTAAGGCCCTATTGTTTTCCTTAGGATTATTAGGGCCCAAGCCTTGAAAAGGCGAAGGCCCTATTGGTTTCCTTAGGATTATTTATTATTAGGGCCCAAGCCCTGAAAGGGCGCAGAGCCCTATTGTTTTCCTTAGGATTATTTATTAGGGCCCAAGCCTTGAAAAGGCGAAGGCCCTATTGTTTTCCTTAGGATTATTAGGGCCCAAGCCTTGAAAAGGCGAAGGCCATATTGTTTTCCTTAGGATTATTTATTATTCTGCTTCTTTTTATTAGGGCCCAAGCCTTGAAAAGGCGAAGGCCCTATTGTTTTCCTTAGGATTATTAGGGCCCAAGCCTTGAAAAGGCGAAGGCCCTATTGTTTTCCTAAGGATTATTTATTATTAGGGCCCAAGCCTTGAAAAGGCGAAGGCCCTTTTGTTTTCCTAAGGATTATTATTAGGGCCCAAGCCCTGAAAGGGCGCAGAGCCCTATTGTTTTCCTTAGGATTATTAGGGCCCAAGCCTTGAAAAGGCGAAGGCCCTATTGTTTTCTTTAGGATTATTCTTTATTATTATTAGGGCCCAAGCCTTGAAAATGCAAAGGCCCTAATGTTTTCCTTAGGATTATTTATTAGGGCCCAAGCCTTGAAAAGGCGAAGGCCCTATTGTTTTCCTTAGGATTATTCTTTATTTGGGCCCAAGCCTTGAAAAGGCGAAGGCCCTATTGTTTTCCTTAGGATTATTAGGGCCCAAGCCTCGAAAAGGCGAAGGCCCTATTGTTTTCCTTAGGATTATTATTAGGGCCCAAGCCTTGAAAAGGCGAAGGCCCTATTGTTTTCCTTAGGATTATTTATTAATAGGGCCCAAGCCCTGAAAGGGCGCAGAGCCCTATTGTTCTTTTTAGGATTATTTGTTATTAGGGCCCAAGCCTTGAAAAGGTGAAGGCCCTATTGTTTTCCTTATGATTATTCTTTATTATTATTCTTTATTTGGGCCCAAGCCTTGAAAAGGCGAAGGCCCTATTGTTTTCCTTAGGATTATTTATTATTATTATTATTATTAGGGCCCAAGCCTTGAAAAGGCGAAGGCCCTATTGTTTTCCTTAGGATTATTAGGGCCCAAGCCTTGAAAAGGCGAAGGCCCTATTGTTTTCCTTAGGATTATTTATTAGGGCCCAAGTCTTGAAAAGGTGAAGGCCCTATTGTTTTCCTTAGGATTATTTATTATTAGGGCCCAAGCCTTGAAAAGGCGAAGGCCCTATTGTTTTCCCCAGGATTATTTATTATTAATATTCTTCTAATTCTTCTTCTTATTAGGGCCCAAGCCTTGAAAAGGCGAAGGCCCTATTGTTTTCCTTAGGATTATTTATTAGGGCCCAAGCCTTGAAAAGGCGAAGGCCCTATTGTTTTCCTTAGGATTATTCTTTATTTGGGCCCAAGCCTTGAAAAGGCGAAGGCCCTATTGTTTTCCTTAGGATTATTCTTTATTAGGGCCCAAGCCTTGAAAATGCAAAGGCCCTAATGTTTTCCTTAGGATTATTTATTAGGGCCCAAGCCTTGAAAAGGCGAAGGCCCTATTGTTTTCCTTAGGATTATTCTTTATTTGGGCCCAAGCCTTGAAAAGGCGAAGGCCCTATTGTTTTCCTTAGGATTATTAGGGCCCAAGCCTCGAAAAGGCGAAGGCCCTATTGTTTTCCTTAGGATTATTATTAGGGCCCAAGCCTTGAAAAGGCGAAGGCCCTATTGTTTTCCTTAGGATTATTTATTAATAGGGCCCAAGCCCTGAAAGGGCGCAGAGCCCTATTGTTCTTTTTAGGATTATTTGTTATTAGGGCCCAAGCCTTGAAAAGGTGAAGGCCCTATTGTTTTCCTTATGATTATTCTTTATTATTATTATTCTTTATTTGGGCCCAAGCCTTGAAAAGGCGAAGGCCCTATTGTTTTCCTTAGGATTACTTATTATTATTATTATTATTAGGGCCCAAGCCCTGAAAAGGCGAAGGCCCTATTGTTTTCCTTAGGATTATTAGGGCCCAAGCCTTGAAAAGGCGAAGGCCCTATTGTTTTCCTTAGGATTATTTATTAGGGCCCAAGTCTTGAAAAGGTGAAGGCCCTATTGTTTTCCTTAGGATTATTTATTATTAGGGCCCAAGCCTTGAAAAGGCGAAGGCCCTATTGTTTTCCCCAGGATTATTTATTATTAATATTCTTCTAATTCTTCTTCTTATTAGGGCCCAAGCCTTGAAAAGGCGAAGGCCCTATTGTTTTCCTTAGGATTATTAGGGCCCAAGCCCTGAAAGGGCGCAGAGCCCTATTGTTCTTCTTAGGATTATTAGGGCCCAAACCTTGAAAAGGCGAAGGCCCTATTGTTTTCCTTAGGATTATTCTTATTCTTCTTTTTAGGGCCCAAGCCTTGAAAAGGCGAAGGCCCTATTGTTTTCCTTAGGATTATTTATTATTAGGGCCCAAGCCTTGAAAAGGCGAAGGCCCTATTGTTTTCCTTAGGATTATTTATTATTAGGGCCCAAGCCTTGAAAAGGCGAAGGCCCTATTGTTTTCCTTAGGATTATTTATTATTATTATTATTCTTCTTCTTATTAGGGCCCAAGCCTTGAAAAGGCGAATGCCCTATTGTTTTCCTTAGGATTATTAGGGCCCAAGCCCTGAAAAGGCGAAGGCCCTATTGTTTTCCTTAGGATTATTTATTATTATTCTTCCGACTTATTAGGGCCCAAGCCTTGAAAAGGCGAAGGCCCTATTGTTTTCCTTAGGATTATTTATCATTATTCTTCTTCCGACTTATTAGGGCCCAAGCCTTGAAAAGGCGAAGGCCCTATTGTTTTCCTTAGGATTATTATTATTAGGGCCCAAGCCTTGAAAAGGCGAAGGCCCTATTGTTTTCCTTAGGATTATTAGGGCCCAAGCCCTGAAAGGGCGCAGAGCCCTATTGTTCTTCTTAGGATTATTTGTTATTCTTATTCTTCTTATTAGGGCCCAAGCCTTGAAAAGGCGAAGGCCCTATTGTTTTCCTTAGGATTATTTATTATTAGGGCCCAAGCCTTGAAAAGGCTCCACTGTGATGTTACCAAGCACATTTTTGCACAAGTGAAGAGGATGATTTTTTCTGTCGATATTGTAACGTGAGTGAAGTACAAAGCCTATAATAAAGAATAGTTTAGCATCCAAATACATCGCAAATGTTGCAACATTTAGATTCTAAAGAGAGATTTACGTGAGCCCAACACCACTTACTTTTACTTTTGTTTTAAATTATTTAGTTTTGGCTTGATTATAGTTATTTTTTTATTCGTGTTCTGTTCTGAATATCATTAAATTTAAAGAATTTGTTGTGGAATATTTTGAGTGTATCATCAAATCAGAATAATTCTCTCGGTTTAGTGATTCGCTAGTTATTTTTTAATTTTTTTTTCAATGTTCTAATCAGGTCAGGCAAGTAATATTATCTGTGTCTTTATATATATATATATATATATATATATATATATATATATATATATATATATATTTATAAAAAATTCTCATTTCAAAATTAGCGCATTTAAATCGCTAAAATGAAAATAAAATACTTACGTCCAGAGCAGAGCGAGCGTTTTCCATTATTTGCTATAGGAGAATGAACTAAAAAACGTTCGCTTTGTTCTGCTCCCTCCTCGCCGTGGACGCGCACTGTTATGAATGACCGTGCACTTAGTTTAAGTTTAAAATTAGTCCTGCATTAAAAGGATAAATAAATATCTAAGGCCTTGTCTTTTTGCATAGCACTTTATGGATATTTTTTTAATTAAAATGACAAAATATGCATAGAACATATCTTTTAAATATATTGTTTGCTTTAAATAAAGTTAATATTTGTATGTTTGGTGATTCAAGCTGAATTAATTTAAAATTAATGTGCTATATTAGATCAATATATATGTTTTCCTTAAAAAAATTATCCACACTAACTTTATTCTCATCAGAATTATAATTTTTTGTATAAATAATACTACTATTAAAAAAAAAAAAACTTGATTTTCTATTTTAATCAATGTAGAATGTGTAACTTAAAAATAAACAAAGTAGTGCTCTGTTTGAGGACAAGAAATGAAACCCTATGCAATATGATCAATGTTTTTTTGCTTTTAAACTGCATGTGTGTGTGTGTGTGTTACAGTGACAAGAGTTTAACCCTTGTTCAAGTTTAAGTTTAAGGCCTTGTCTTTTTGGATATATATATATAAATAAATATATATATATTTTTAAATTAAAACCCATATGTATTGTTTGCTTTAAATTAAATTAAGATTGTATGTTTGGTAATTTAACCTAAATTAATTTAAAATGAATGTGCTATATTTCAGATCAATATATTTGTTTTCCTTCATTTTAATCAACACTAACTTTATTCTCATCTGAATTAAAAATAACTTATTTCTGTATCAAATAAAAAATCCAGAATAATCCAGACCAACCAGAGCGCACTATTCCTACAACATCATCAGTGCTGAAGCGGAACTACCAGAGGCGTTTGGCAGATAGCGAGCAGATGCAGCATATGTGTTGTAAAAAGGCAGGGTCAGGTCAGGGGAATTCATTTGCAGCTTTTTATTAAGAATGGTCAAGACAGGCAGGGTGAACAATGGCAAACAGGGCATAACAGAAAAGGCAGAGACAAACCAGGTTGACAGGTGCTGCAAAACATATTGACCTATGACATCCTATGACATTAAAAACAATGCTAAATTTAATTTATCTCATATATGTGGCTATTGTGGTTCACGATCATAGGCCCTGTCCCAGATTAATTTTCGGTCTTGTGTACTTATTTCATGTGTCCGTTAAATCCATTAGACCGTAGGGTGTCTAATTGTTTCATTTTAGGTTTCAGAAGGTTGCTCACGCATACTTTGTGGTTGATATGTGCCCTCTATGCGCACTTTTGCAGAGCCCACACTGATGTACAGCACACTTCTTTTCGACAGTCAAAGCGGAGTTACGTTTTTGCATGTTGTGCACAATAACCCTAAAGGCACCAGGGTGGCGGTGCCACCGGCTTTATATATATATATATATATAAATATAGCTGCGAGCAGCGATGAAGGGCCAAAGCCGGCGGTACCGCCACCCCGGTGCCTTTAGGTAACTAAAGGAACGGGGTTGCGGTGCCACCGGCTTGGGCCCGCAATCGCTGCTCGCAGCGATATTTAGGGCCCAAGCCTTGAAAAGGCGAAGGCCCTATTGTTTTCCTTAGGATTATTTATTATTAGGGCCCAAGCCCTGAAAGGGCAAAGGCCCTATTGTTTTCCTAAGGATTATTAGGGCCCAAGCCTTGAAAAGGCGAAGGCCCTATTGTTTTCCTAAGGATTATTATTTATTATTAGGGCCCAAGCCTTGAAAAGGCGAAGGCCCTATTGTTTTCCTTAGGATTATTTATTATTAGGGCCCAAGCCCTGAAAGGGCAAAGGCCCTATTGTTTTCCTAAGGATTATTAGGGCCCAAGCCTTGAAAAGGCGAAGGCCCTATTGTTTTCCTAAGGATTATTATTTAATATTAGGGCCCAAGCCTTGAAAAGGCGAAGGCCCTATTGTTTTCCTAAGGATTATTATTTATTATTAGGGCCCAAGCCCTGAAAGGGCGAAGGCCCTATTGTTTTCCTAAGGATTATTATTATTATTATTAGGGCCCAAGCCCTGAAAGGGCGAAGGCCCTATTGTTTTCCTAAGGATTATTTATTAGGGCCCAAGCCTTGAAAAGGCGAAGGCCCTATTGTTTTCCTTAGGATTATTTATTAGGGCCCAAGCCCTGAAAGGGCGAAGGCCCTATTGTTTTCCTAAGGATTATTAGGGCCCAAGCCCTGAAAGGGCGAAGGCCCTATTGTTTTCCTAAGGATTATTAGGGCCCAAGCCTTGAAAAGGCGAAGGCCCTATTGTTTTCCTAAGGATTATTCTTTATTATTCTTTATTATTATTAGGGCCCAAGCCTTGAAAAGGCGAAGGCCCTATTGTTTTCCTTAGGATTATTTATTATTCTTCTTATTTATTATTATTTTTTTTTTTTTTTTACCTTTTGGGCACTTTTGGGGCACTTAACGTGCTCAAAAACTCTTGAAACTTTGCACACGGGTCAGAACCCGCGGCCATCAGGGCCGGGCTGAAGCTGGTACCCGTGCGTGGCAGGGGGGCTCGACAGCGCCACCTGGAACGGGGTCCGAACACTTGGTCCATAAATCAAACACGCTTGCATGTAATAATATGAAACTCGGTACACATATAGATCTCATCGGTTCATATATCCTTCATGCTCTAACTTTTTACGCCAGCCCAACAGGAAGTCAGCTATTTAGGGTTGTTTGAAAAACCTATGCTAAGGAATTTGAAACACTTCTCCTAGGGAATTCAATTATTCGCCACCAAACTCGGTGTGCATGAACTCAAGACATTGAGGATGCTAAATTGCGAACGGATTTTTTATATCTCGAACGGTTCTGCCATGGCGAGGAAACGAAATTATGGCGAGAAACGTAAAATAGGAAGTGTGTTATAACTTCTGCATACATTAACTGATCTTGATGAAACTTCAGCAGTGTGTTCGTTGTAAGAGGCCGATCACATGGATGTGACTATTGTGAGTCAAAGTTATAGCGCCACCAACTGGCAGCAGGAAGTGTGTCACTTTCAAAATGCTTTGAAATCACCCTCTTATTTTTACCCGATTTGCTTCAAACTTTATGTGTATAATGTAAACACACGCCAGATGAAGACCTGTGAAAGGATTATTTAATATCTAAGATAATGTTGCCATGGGAACGCATCGAACTTTAATATTCTTTTTTGCTGATTTTGAGACTCTTAGCATGCTTGTAATTGCATGAAACTCGACAGACACGTCACATTTATTACCTAGTAGACATGTGCAAAGTTTCAGAAACGTGCGTGGTGCAGGGGCTCAGTAGCGCCACCTTTTGACAAAAGTGGGAGGGTTAGTTTTATAGTTTTACCTACAATCATAAAACTCGGTACGTATGTTGTTCGGATCAAGCCGGACAACTTTCTAATTTACAGTTATTAGCCCCGAACAACAGGAAGTCAGATATTTTGGTTTGAATGTGGATGTTTTGGAAAATTTTCTGTCCCTCTCTCCCTCTCTCTGCATACCTCTGTGTCTGTGAGGGGAGGGGGATTTCTCTGTTGAGTGAGAATGCTTTTAATTATTGTTTTTCAAGGTTTCAGGGGCTTTTGGGGGCCTTAACATACTCGAAAACTCTTGAAACTTTGCACACGGGTCAGAACCCGCGGCCATCAGGGCCGGGCCGAAGCTGGTACCCGGGCGTGGCAGGGGGGCTCGACAGTGCCCCCTGGAATGGGATTCGAACACTTGTCCATATATCAAACACGCTTGCATGTAATAATATGAAACTCGGTACACTTATAGATCTCATCGGGCCGAACAACTTTCGTGCTCTAAGTTTTACGTCAGCCCAACAGGAAGTCAGTTATTATGGGTTGTTTGGAAACTCATCCTCCGGAAAACGAAGTTCTCCTCCTAGGGAATTCATTCGATAGCTATCAACCTCGGTCAGCGTGAAGTCAAGACATTGAGGATGCTAAATTGCGAACGGATTTTTGATATCTCGAACGGTTTGGTCGTGGCGATGAACTGAATTTATGACTAAAAAAGGACACATAAAGTGTGTTATAACATAATTAGTTTTACCTACAGTTACAAAACTCGCCATAGATATTGTTCTCATCATACCGAACAACTTTCTAATTTACAATTATTAGCTCCAACCAACAGAAAGTCAGATATTGTGGTTTGAATGTGGATATGTGGAATTTTCTCTCCTTCTCTCTGACAGATAGAGTGTCTGCTGCCATTCTGTGTGTGTGTGTCTGTGTGGGGAGGGGGAGGGGTATTCTCTTCGGGTGATAGTTTAAACACAAAATCATAGATAGAGCTATACTGCCCTCTTGTGTTCAAAATAATATTTCTAAATAAATATATTAGATATGTGACTGAGGATTTTGTGTTTTATTGCACCATAGACTGTAAAAAATAGGAGTGTACACAAATATAAGTAAACAGTTTCCAGTTTGAATGATGTCCTGGTACAAAATGACGAGTAGCCTATGTTTCCACTGTTCGATCGCGCGCGCCTCTCTCTCTCACACACGCGCGCACACACACACACACACACAAACACACAGTACGATCGCGCCCGTGCCTCTCTCCCACGCGCACACACACACACTTTGATCGCGCCAGCGTCTCTCTCTCTCACACACACGCACACACAAACACACGCACAGTTCGATCGCGCCCGCGTCTCTCTCTCACACACAAGCACACACACACAGTTCGATCGCGCCCGAGCCCGCGTAACCAACCGCTCCACTGTGATGTTACCAAGCACATTTTTGCACAAGTGAAGAGGATGATTTTTTCCGTCGATATTGGAACGTGAGTGAAGTACAAAGCCTATAATAAAGAAAAGTTTAGCATCCAAATACATCGCAAATGTTGCAACATTTAGATTCTAAAGAGAGATTTACGTGAGCCCAACACCACTTATTTTTACTTTTGTTTTAAATTATTTCTTTTTGGCTTGATTATAGTTATTTTTTTATTCGTGTTCTGTTCTGAATATCATTCAATTTAAAGAATTTGTTGTGGAATATTTTGAGTGTATCATCAAATCAGAATAATTCTCTCGCGGTTTAGTGATTCCCTAGTTATTATTATAAAAAATTTTTCAATGTTCTAATCAGGTCAGGCAAGTAATATTATTTGTGTCTTTATATAAATATATATATATATATATATATATATATATATATATATATTTTAAAAAAATTCTCATTTCAAAATTAACGCATTTAAATCGCTAAAATTAAAATAAAATACTTACGTCCAGAGCAGAGCGAGCGTTTTCCATTATTTGCTATGGGAGAATGAACTAAAAAACTTTCGCTTTGTTCTGCTCCCTCCTCGCCGTGGACGCGCACCGTTATAAATGACCGTGCACTTAGTTTGAGTTTAAAATTAGTCCTGCATTAAAGGGATAAATAAATATCTAAGGCCTTGTCTTTTTGCATAGCACTTTATGGATATTTTTTTAATTAAAGGTTGTATCAGTGTTCCCTTTCGGTCGCTCACGTTCGACGCAACGTCGACGTGACGACGAAATTGGGATCACTTCAGGGAGCCCTATCAACTTCGAGTATCTACAGAACAAGCCAATGAACGTTGGCGTGCGTGAAATCGTCACGCGCCCCCGCCCCGCAGCGCGGGTATAAACAGGAAGCGGGCGCACGCACACATTGTCTTTCACTTCGGAGCCGAGCTTGGTTTTTGACTCTGATTTCTACAGACTGCTGTGTTCTGATAACGAACGATCTGAGAGGAAGAAGAAGGCTCTGTTCCAGTGTTGGTGTGACGGCGCGATCAGCGGTGGCCGCGAGCATTTTTTATTACAACTGCTGTTTTCACAGCACTGTTTGTGTGTGTGTGTGTGTGTGTGTGTCGGTCTCGTGGGCGTTTCCTCTGAGAGTGTACCCTGATTACACCGCGGCTACCCCTGGGTGCTTCAGCACTGAGAGAGCTTATTTCTTTTCCTTTTGTTTGTTATTTTCAACTAAAAGAGCAACACAAGCGTGACCCTGCGTCCTTTTCAGGATGTCATTCCGCTTGTGCGTTTCTGGGTGCGGTCATCCCCTGGTGCCAGGCGACGGCCACAAAAGCTGCATCACGTGTTTGGGCATTGAGCACGCTGAGGCAGCCTTTGTGAATAGTTCATGTTCCTGTTGTGGGAATATGACTATGATAGCGCTTAGATCGAGACTCGCTTACCTCAAGGGAGGTGCAGTCCCCTCGCCTATGCCCCGATCTAGTGTCTATTCTGCACCGCAGAATAGACCTACTTCTGTGCATGACCAGGGTGATCTGAGGATTACCGTGAGGGCTTCCCCGCCGAGGCAATCTCCGTGGGCCCCTCACGCCTCACAAGCGCTACCGCCGCTGGAGCCTTCAAAGGAGCGTGCTGGTCCTTCTCATGGACGACCAGCCGTCTCCTTTGGAGCTCCACCTGACGATCAGATGTCGATCGCAGCATCGGAGGGGGAGCTTCAGTCCTCTGGAGATGAGGATTCGGCTGCGTTGCCCCCTTCTGGGCGTGTGGCGTTGCCCGAGTCCGATCCAGAATGGACGGCTATGCTTTCCCGGGCCGCCGAGAAGGTCGGGCTTGTGTGGAACCCTCCACCACGTCCCGAGCCTTCCCGGTTGGACGATTGGTTTCTCGGGGCGGGCCGTGCTGGTTCTCAGCGCTCCGCCCCAGTACCTTTCTTTCCGGAAGTGCATGAGGAGCTTACTAGGTCGTGGTCGGCGCCCTATAGTGCCCGACTCCGCCCTAGTGGCTCCTCCCTCCTCACCACCCTCGACAGCGGGGCGGCTAAGGGGTATGTGGACGTTCCCCCGGTGGAGCGGGCCGTTGCGATGCAGCTGTGTCCAGCGTCCGCTTCCTCCTGGCGGGGCAGTCCACGCCTCCCGTCCAAGGCATGTAAGTTTTCGTCCGGTCTTACGGCGAAGGCTTACAGAGCCTGTGGACAGGCTGCTTCCGCCCTCCATGCCATGGCGCTTCTGCAGGTCCACCAGGCCCAGGCGCTCATGGACATGAACGAGGGTGGTTCTGACCCAGAGCTCCTCCGGGAGCTCCGTGTGGCAACTGACCTCGCCCTCCGGGCGACGAAAGAAACCGCACGTTCCGTTGGTCAGGCGATGTCCACCCTGGTGGTCCAGGAACGCCACCTTTGGCTCAACCTGGCTGACATGAGGGACACCGACAAATATCGGTTCCTGGATGCCCCTCTTTCCCAGGTTGGGTTATTCGGCGACGCGGTCGAGAGCTTTGCCCAACAGTTCTCGGCTGCCCAGAAGCAGACGGAGGCCATCCGACACATCCTGCCCCGGCGGGCCGCTGCTGCTCCCACCCGTCCGCCGGCCGCAGCTCCTCCGTCTACTCGTCGCCGAGGTCGGCCTCCCTCGGCGTCCTCCGCTCCCGCGAAGCCTCAGCAGCAGCCTTCACCCAAGCCTCAGCGTGGAGCAAGCCGCAGGAAGCCGACCACGCCCGTCCAGGCCGCTACCAAGCCAGGTGGTAAGCGTAGGTGCAAACGTCCCTGAGACGGGCGACCCGGAGGTGGATCAAGTTGCTCTTCAGGAGGTGGTGAACGCGCCGCTCCTTCCCCCGGTGGAGGGCCGGGCGGAGAATCTTTTGTTTCCCTTTGTTTTTGTTCCGCCACTGGCCCCCAGGCTGGCTCGGTGTCTGGGAGCCTGGCTAGCGCTTCCCAGTCCGTCCCGCTGGCTCATCCGTACTGTCAGGCTCGGCTATGCTATTCAGTTCGCCCGGCGGCCCCCGCGGTACAGGGGCATTCAGTTCACCCGTGTTCTGGCGGACAGTGCCCCTGTGCTCAGGGCAGAGATCGCAGTCCTACTGGCGAAGGACGCGATCGAGCCGGTCCCTCCAGCCGATATGAAGACCGGCTTCTACAGCCCGTACTTCATTGTACCCAAGAAAGGCGGTGGGTTACGACCAATCTTGGACCTGCGCGTCCTGAATCGGTCCCTTCACAGACTGCCGTTCAAGATGCTTACGCAGAAACGCATTTTCAAATGCATCCGTCCCCAAGATTGGTTTGCAGCGATCGACCTGAAGGACGCGTACTTTCATGTCTCAATTCTCCCTCGACACAGACCGTTTCTTCGCTTTGCGTTCGAGGGTCGGGCATACCAGTACAAAGTCTTACCCTTCGGGCTGGCCCTGTCGCCCCGTGTCTTCACGAAAGTTGCGGAGGCGGCCATTGCTCCCATGTGCGAGCGTGGCGTTCGCATTCTCAACTACCTCGACGACTGGCTTATTCTCGCCCAGTCGAGAGAGCAGTTGTGCGAACACAGGGACATGGTGCTCAGTCACCTCAGTCTCCTAGGGCTTCGGGTCAACTGGGAAAAGAGCAAACTCACCCCCGGGCAGAGGATCTCTTTTCTCGGTATGGAGTTGGACTCGATCAATATGACAGCGCGCCTCACGGAGGCCCGCGTCCAGTCAGTGTTGAACTGCGTGAGCTCACTCTCACACAGGACTGCGGCACCACTGAAACTTTTTCAGAGGCTCCTGGGGCATATGGCGTCTGCAGCCGCGGTTACGCCGCTCGGATTGCTTCATATGAGGCCGCTCCAACACTGGCTCCACGATCGAGTCCCGAGATGGGCGTGGCAGAGCGGCTCGTGCCGGGTCCAAGTAACCCCGCACTGTCGCCAAACTCTCACCCTGTGGTCCGACCCTTCGTTCCTGCGGGCAGGTGTCCCCTTAGAACAAGTGTCCAGGCATTCTGTGGTCTCCACGGATGCCTCTGCCACCGGCTGGGGGGCCACGTACAACGGGCATGCAGCTTCAGGTCTGTGGACGGGGCCTCAACTGCATTGGCACATCAACTGCCTCGAGTTGTTAGCAGTTCATCTTGCGCTGGGCCGCTTCAAAACGCTGCTACTAGGCGAGCATGTACTGGTCCGTACGGACAACACTGCGACCGTTGCGTACATCAACCGTCAAGGTGGTCTACGCTCCCGCCGCATGTCACAACTCGCCCGCCATCTCCTCCTTTGGAGTCAGAAGCATCTGAGGTCGCTTCGTGCCATGTATATTCCGGGCCTACTCAACCGTGTAGCCGACGAGCTCTCACGGCAACAGGTGTTACCGGGAGAATGGCGACTCCATCCCCAGGTGGTCCAGCTGATCTTCAGGCGCTTCGGGACCGCACAGGTAGATCTGTTTGCCGCCCCGGACACGTCTCACTGCCAGTTGTTCTATTCCCTGACCGAGGGGACCCTCGGCACGGATGCTCTGGCACACAGCTGGCCCCCGGGCCTACGCAAGTATGCGTTTCCCCCAGTGAGCCTTCTTGCACAGACTTTGTGCAAAGTCAGGGAGGACGAGGAGCAGGTCTTGTTAGTTGCGCCGTACTGGCCCAACCGGACCTGGTTCCCGGAACTGGTGCTCCTCGCGACAGCCCCTCCCTGGCCCATCCCTCTGAGAGAGGACCTGCTCTCTCAGAGACGGGGCACCCTGTGGCACCCGCGTCCGGACCTCTGGAAACTCCACGTCTGGTCCCTGGACGGGACGCGGAGGTTCTAGGTGACCTACCCCAAGCGGTAGTTGACACCATCACTTCCGCTAGAGCCCCCTCTACGAGGCGCCTCTATGCGTTGAAGTGGAACCTGTTCGTTGACTGGTGTTCTTCTCACGAGGAGAACCCCCGATCTTGCTCGATCAGAACCGTGCTTTCCTTCCTGCAAGATGGGTTGGAGAGAAGGCTGTCTCCCTCCACCCTTAAAGTGTATGTTGCCGCTATTGCCGCACATCACGATGCAGTTGAGGGTAAGTCGCTGGGGAAGCACGACCTGATCGTCAGGTTCCTCAGGGGAGCGAGGAGACTGAATCCTCCTCGCTTACTCTCTATACCCTCTTGGGACTTGTCTCTGGTCCTTTCGGCACTCCAGAGACCACCCTTTGAGCCCTTGCAGTCAGCAGAGTTAAAAGTTCTGTCTTGTAAAACAGTACTCCTGGTTGCATTGGCCTCCATCAAGAGGGTAGGGGACCTGCATGCTTTTTCGGTCGACGAATCGTGCCTGGAATTCGGCCCGGCTAACTCTCACGTGATCCTGAGACCCCGGCCCGGATATGTGCCCAAGGTTCCCACCACTCCCTTCCGGGACCAGGTGGTGAACCTGCAAGCGCTGCCTTCGGAGGAGGCAGACCCAGCCCTGGCTTTTCTCTGTCCCGTTCGCGCTCTGCGTCTGTACGTGGACAGAACGCAAAGCCTCAGGTCCTCAGATCAGCTCTTTGTCTGTTACGGAGGCCAGCAGAAAGGGAAGGCTGTCTCCAAGCAGAGGATGGCCCACTGGATAGTGGATGCCATCGCCTTGGCTTCAAGGCGTGCCTTGCCCGCCCAGTTTGAGAGCCCACTCCACTCGGGGTGTCGCTTCTTCCTGGGCGCTGGCACACGGCGCCTCGCTGACAGACATCTGTAGAGCTGCGGGCTGGGCGACACCTAACACGTTCGCTAGGTTTTATAGCCTACGTGTTGAGCTGGTTTCTTCCTGTGTGCTCGCTTCAACCAGCCGGTAACACCGAAGTTCCCGCTCTTGTGTCGGCTTGCTGCGCCACTCCCCTCCACATGGAGCGGATACGTGCGCTTCTTGCTCCAGTCGAGTTCCCCACTAGGCGAACCCTGTTGAGTTCCTCCGCACCCCTTCGGCAGTCGGACGTTGCGAGCGTCCGACGCCAGGTCTAGTGCTCGTATGCTTGTGTAACTTGTGCTAGACTGGGTTCCATATGTGGTGATCCCTGCGGCGATCCCATATGCGTATTCTTCCACGATCAGCTCCCTGCGGTGAGCCCGTGTCTTCCCTTGGCAGAGTCCGCTCTGCCGTCACTGTCTGGTGCTGCCTCCCCCTTCTCAGGCTGGAGCCACCCCAGTGACATTCCATATGTTGCACTGCCCCTTCGGCCAGTTCATATGTGTATTCTCCACATGTTACCTCCCTTCGGGCAGGATGTGGCTCCGCAGCGTCCCTCTCCCCTGGAGGGGTTCGCTTTCCCAGTGTTATCCAAGAGTTCCACTGTGTGGGTTGTAACGGAACAGCAGTCCGAACTCCCTCTACGCAGGTCTTCCGCCCTAGCCAGTTGGGGGTCTGAGAGTCTTCCGTAGGGCGCTGGATGTGGCAGCATCCGTGGCGTTTTCCATGCGATCCCAATTTCGTCGTCACGTCGACGTTGCGTCGAACGTGAGCGACCGAAAGGGAACGTCTCGGTTACTAATGTAACCCTCGTTCCCTGAGGGAGGGAACGGGAGACGCAACGTCCCTTCGCCACGGTTGCTGACCATCGCTGTACGGCCGTCTTAAAACTCGGCTCCTCAGCGAAAAACAATGTGTGCGTGCGCCCGCTTCCTGTTTATACCCGCGCTGCGGGGCGGGGGCGCGTGACGATTTCACGCACGCCAACGTTCATTGGCTTGTTCTGTAGATACTCGAAGTTGATAGGGCTCCCTGAAGTGATCCCAATTTCGTCGTCACGTCGACGTTGCGTCTCCCGTTCCCTCCCTCAGGGAACGAGGGTTACATTAGTAACCGAGACGTTTTCAGGCCCAAAAAAAGAGGTCTAATCTTTCCTAACGATCCACTAGCTGCCCACCCCATAAGCATGCCGTAAAAAAAAACACGTCTCTGTATGCAGCCTAGGCTCTGAGATCTGCACACAAAAACAAATGGGTACACCACCACTCAAAACCAAAATAAAGTGTTCCAACCAATCACCGACAGGGGCGGGTGTTGTGAGGTTTTGAGCTCGTTCACGGCTGGACGCGAAGTTGGAGCAACACCCGCCCCTGTCGGTGATTGGTTGAAACACTGTTTGTTTTGGTTTTGAGTGGTGGTTGTACCCATTTGTTTTTGTGTGCAGATCTCAGAGCCTAGGCTGCATACAGAGACGCGGTTTTTGGACGGCATGCTTATGGGGCGGGCGGCTAATGGATCGTTAGGAAAGATTAGACATTTATTTTTGGGCCTGAAATCACTGATACAACCTTTAAAATGACAAAATGTGCATAGAACATATCTTTTAAATATATTGTTTGCTTTAAATAAAATTAATATTGTATGTTTGGTGATTCAAGCTGAATGAATTTAAAATGAATGTGCTATATTAGATCAATATATATATATGTTTTCCTTAAATTCTTTATCCACACTAACTTTATTCTCATCAGAATTATAATTTTTTGTATAAAATAATACTACCATTAAATTTTTTTTATTTTTTTTTTTATTTTAATCAGTGTAGAATGTGTAACTTAAAAATAAACAAATTAGTGCTCTGTGTGAGGACACGAAATGAAAACCTATGCAATATGATCAATGTCCAAAAGATGGCACTCACAGACTGTTTTTAAATGGGGTTGGATAAATATTTTTTTTGCTTTTAAACTGCATGTGTGTGTGTGTGTGTGTTACAGTGACAAGAGTTTAACCCTTGTTCAAATTTAAGTTTAAGGCCTTGTCTTTTTGGATATATATATATAAATAAATACATATTAAAAAAAAAATTAAAACCCATATGTATTGTTTGCTTTAAATTAAATTAAAATTGTATGTTTGGTAATTGAACCTAAATTAATTTAAAATGAATGTGCTATATTTCAGATCAATATATTTGTTTTCCTTCATTTTAATCAACACTAACTTTATTCTCATCTGAATTAAAAAGAACTTATTTCTGTATAAATAAAAAATCCAGAATAATCCAGACCAACCAGAGCGCACTATTCCTACAACATCATCAGTGCTGAAGCGGAACTACCAGAGCCGTTCGGCAGATAGCGAGCAGATGCAGCATATGTTGTGTAACAAGGCAGGGTCAGGCCAGGGGAATCCATTTGCAGCTTTTTATTAAGAATGGTCAAGACAGGCAGGGTGAACAATGGCAAACAGGGCATACCAGAAAAGGCAGAGACAAACCAGGTTGACAGGTGCTGCAAAACATGTTGACCTATGACATCCTATGACATAAAAAAAAACACTTCTAAATTTAAATGATCTCATATATGTGGCTATTGTGGTTCACGATCATAGGCCCTGTCCCAGATGGCACACTTCATATGAATTTTCGGTCTTGTGTACTTATTTCATGTGTCCGTTAAATCCATGAGACCGTAGGGTGTCTCATTTTTCATTTTAGGTTTCAGAAGGTTGCTCATGCATACTTTGTGGTTGATATGTGCCCTCGATGCCCACTTTTGCAGAGCCCACACTGATGCAAGCTCTACAGCACACTTCTTTTCGACAGTCAAAGCGGAATTACGTTTTTGCACGTCGTGCACAATAACCCTACAGGCACCAGGGTGGCGGTGCCACCGGCTTTATATATATATATATATATATATATATATATATATATAAATATAGCTGCGAGCAGCGATGAAGGGCCAAAGCCGGTGGAACCGCCACCCCGGTGCCTTTAGGTAACTAAAGGAACCGGGGTTGCGGTGCCACCGGCTTGGGCCCGTAATCGCTGCTCGCAGCTATATTTAGGGCCCAAGCCCTGAAAGGGCGAAGGCCCTATTGTTTTCCTAAGGATTATTAGGGCCCAAGCCCAAAGGGCGAAGGCCCTATTGTTTTCCTTAGGATTATTAGGGCCCAAGCCTTGAAAAGGCGAAGGCCCTATTGTTTTCCTTATGATTATTTTTTATTTTTTTTTATTTTTTTTTTCTTTATTATTATTATTTTTCTTACTACCTTTTGGGCACTTTTGGGGCCCTTAAGATGCTCAAAAACTCTTGAAACTTTGCACACATGTCAGAACCCGCGGCCATCAGGGCCGAGCTGAAGATGGTACCCGGGCGTGGCAGGGGGGCTCGACAGCGCCCCCTGGAACGCGGTCCGAAAACTTGGTCCATAAATCAAACACGCTTGCATGTAATAATATGAAACTCGGTACACATATAGATCTCATCGGTTCATATATACTTCATACTCTTACTTTTTACCCCAGCCAAACAGGAAGTCGTCTATTAAGGGTTGTTTGGAAAACATATGCAATGGAATTTGAAATACTCCTCCTAGAGAATTCAAACACACGGCACGAAACTCGGTCAGCGTGAAGTCAAGACACTGAGGATGAAAAATTGCCAGGGGATTTTTGATATCTCAAACGGTTTGGCCGTGGCGAGGAAACGAAAATATGGCGAGAAACGTGAAACAGGACGTGTGTTATAACTTCTGCATACATTAACTGATCTTGATGAAACTTCAGCAGTGTGTTTGCTGTAAAAGGCCGATCACATGGATGTGACTATTGTGAGTCAAAGTTATAGCGCCACCAACTGGCAGCAGGAAGTGTGTCACTTTCAAAATGCTTTGAAATCGCCCTCTTATTTTTACCCGATTTACTTCAAACTTCATTACTATAATGTGAATACACGGCAGATGTAGACCTGTGAATGGATTCTTGATATCTTTGATACGGTTGCCGTAGCAACGCATCAAACTTTAAAATTATTTTTGGATGGTTTTGAGACTCTTAGCATGCTTGAAATTGCATGAAACTCGACAGACACATCACATTTATTAGCCAGTAGACATGTGCAAAGTTTCAGAAACGTGCGTGGTGCAGGGGCTCAGTAGCGCCACCTTTTGACAAAAGTGGGAGGGTTCGTTTTATAGTTTTACCTACAATCATAAAACTCGGTACGTATGTTGTTCGGATCAAGCCGGACAACTTTCTAATTTACAGTTATTAGCTCTGAACAACAGGAAGTCAGATATTTTGGTTTGAATGTGGATGTTTTGGAAAATTTTCTGTCCCTCTCTCCCTCTCTCTGCATACCTCTGTGTCTGTGAGGGGAGGGGGATTTCTCTGTTGAGTGAGAATGCTTTTAATTATTGTTTTTCAAGGTTTCAGGGGCTTTTGGGGGCCTTAACATGCTCGAAAACTCTTGAAACTTTGGACACGGGTCAGAACCCGCGGCCATCAGGGCCGGGCTGAAGCTGGTACCCGGGCGTGGCAGGGGGGCTCGACAGCGCCCCCTGGAATGGGATTCGAACACTTGTCCATATATCAAACACGCTTGCATGTATTAATATGAAACTCGGTACACTTATAGATCTCATCGGGCCGAACAACTTTCGTGCTCTAAGTTTTACGTCAGCCCAACAGGAAGTCAGTTATTATGGGTTGTTTGGAAACTCATCCTCTGGAAAACGAAGTACTCCTCCTAGGTAATTCATTCGATAGCTATCAAACTTGTTGTGCGTGAAGTCAAGACATTGAGGATGCTAAATTGCGAACGGATTTTTGATATCTCGAACGGTTTGGTCGTGGTGATGAAACGAATTTATGACAAAAAAAGGACACATAAAGTGTGTTATAACATAGTTAGTTTTACCTACAGTTACAAAACTCACCATAGATATTGTTCTCATCAAGCTGAACAACTTTCTAATTTATAATCATTAGCTCCAACCAACAGAAAGTAAGATATTGTGGTTTGAATGTGGATTCTGAGAATTTTCTCTCCCTCTCTCTGACAGATAGAGTGTCTGCTGCCATTCTCTGTGTGTGTGTGTGTGTGTGTGTGTCTGTGTGGGGAGGGGGAGGGGGAGGGGGATTCTCTTCGGGTGATAGTTTAAACACAAAATCATAGATAGGGCTATACTGCCCTCTTGTGTTCAAAATAATATTTCTAAATAAATATATTAGATGTGACTGAGGATTTTGTGTTTTATTGCACCTTAGACTGTAAAAAATAGGAGTGTACACAAATATAAGTAAACAGTTTGCAGTTTGAATGATGTCCTGGAACAAAATGACGAGTAGCCTATGTTTCCACTGTTCGATCGCGCGCGCCTCTCTCTCTCACACACACGCGCGCGCGCGCAGACACACACACACACACAAACACACAGTACGATCGCGCCCGCGCCTCTCTCCCACACGCACACACATACACTTTGATCGCGCCCGCGTCTCTCTCTCTCACACACACGCACACACAAACACACGCACAGTTCGATCGCGCCCGCCTCTCTCTCTCTCACATACAAGCACACACACACAGTTCGATCGCGCCCGTGCCCGCGTAAGCAACCGCTCCACTGTGATGTTACCAAGCACGTTTTTGCACAAGTGAAGAGGATGATTTTTTCCGTCGATATTGTAACGTGAGTGAAGTACAAAGCCTATAATAAAGAATAGTTTAGCATCCAAATACATCGCAAATGTTGCAACATTTTGATTCTAAAGAGAGATTTACGTGAGCCCAAAACCACTTACTTTTACTTTTGTTTTAAATTATTTAGTTTTGGCTTGATTATAGTTATTTTTTTATTCGTGTTCTGTTCTGAATATCATTACATTTAAAGAATTTGTTGTGGAATATTTTGAGTGTATCATCAAATCATAATAATTCTCTCGGTTTAGTGATTCCCTAGTTATTTTTAAAAAAAAATTTCAATGTTCTAATCAGGTCAGGCAAGTAATATTATCTGTGTCTTTATATATATAAAAATTCTCATTTCAAAATTAGCGCATTTAAATCGCTAAAATGAAAATAAAATACTTACGTCCAGAGCAGAGCGAGCGTTTTCCATTATTTGCTATGGGAGAATGAACTAAAAAACGTTTGCTTTGTTCTGCTCCATCCTCGCCGTGAACGCGCACCGTTATGAATGACCGTGCACTTAATTTAAGTTTAAAATTAGTCCTGCATTAAAAGGATAAATAAATATCTAAGGCCTTGTCTTTTTGCATAGCACTTTATGGATATTTTTTTAATTAAAATGACAAAATATGCATAGAACATATCTTTTAAATATATTGTTTGCTTTAAATAAAATGAATATTGTATGTTTGGTGATTCAAGCTGAATGAATTTAAAATGAATGTGCTATATTAGATCAATATATGTTTTCCTTAATTTTTTTTATCCACACTAACTTTATTCTCATCAGAATTATAATTTTTTGTATAAAATACTACCATAAAAAAAAAATATATATTTTCTATTTTAATACATGTAGAATGTGTAACTTAAAAATAAACAAATTAGTGCTCTGTTTGAGGACACGAAATGAAAACCTATGCAATATGATCAATGTCCAAAAGATGGCACTCACAGACTGTTTTTAAATGGGGTTGGATAAATATTTTTTTTGCTTTTAAACTGCATGTGTGTGTGTGTGAGTGTGTGTGTGTGTGTGTGTGTGTGTGTGTTACAGTGACAAGAGTTTAACCCTTGTTCAAATTTAAGTCTAAGGCCTTGTCTTTTTGGATATATATATATATATATATAAATAAATACATGTTTAAAAAAAATTAAAACCCATATGTATTGTTTGCTTTAAATTAAATTAAGATTGTATGTTTGGTAATTGAACCTAAATTAATTTAAAATGAATGTGCTATATTTCAGATCAATATATTTGTTTTCCTTCATTTTAATCAACACTAACTTTATTCTCATCTGAATTAAAAATAACTTAATTCTGTATAAAATAAAAAATCCAGAATAATCCAGACCAACCAGAGCGCACTATTCCTACAACATCATCAGTGCTGAAGCGAAACTACCAGAGCCGTTCTGCAGATAGCGAGCAGATGCAGCATATGTGTTGTAACAAGGCAGGGTCAGGCCAGGGGAATCCATTTGCAGCTTTTTATTAAGAATTGTCAAGACAGGCAGGGTGAACAATGGCAAACAGGGCAGAACAGAAAAGGCAGAGACAAACCAGGTTGACAGGTGCTGCAAAACATATTGACCTATGACATTAAAAATTATTCTAAATTTATATTATCTCATATATGTGGCTATTGTGGTTCACGATCATAGGCCCTGTCCCAGATGGCACACTTCATATGAATTTTCGGTCTTGTGTACTTATTTCATGTGTCCGTTAAATCCATGAGACCGTAGGGTGTCTCATTTTTCATTTTAGGTTTCAGAAGGTTGCTCACGCATACTTTGGGGTTGATATGTGCCCTCGATGCGCACTTTTGCAGAGCCCACACTGATGCAAGCTCTACAGCACACTTCTTTTCGACAGTCAAAGTGGAGTTACGGTTTTGCACGTCGTGCACAATAACCCTAAAGGCACCAGGGTGGCGGTGCCACCGGCTTTTTATATATATATATATATATATATATATATATAAATATAGCTGCGAGCAGCGATGAAGGGCCAAAGCCGGTGGTACCGCCACCCCGGTGCCTTTAGGTAACTAAAGGCTCCGGGGTTGCGGTGCCACCGGCTTGGGCCCGTAATCGCTGCTCGCAGCTATATTTTATTATTATTCTTCTTCTTATTATTATTTTTTTACTACCTTTTGGACACTTTTGGAGGCCTTAACATGCTCAAAAACTCCTGAAACTTTGCACACATGTCAGAACCCGCGGCCATCAGGGCCGGGCTGAAGATGGTACCCGGGCGTGGCAGGGGGGCTCGACAGCGCCCCCTGGAACGGGGTCCGAAAACATGGTCCATAAATCAAACACGCTTGCATGTAATAATATGAAACTCGGTACACATGTAGATCTCCTCGTTTCATATATACTTCACACTCTTACTTTTTAACCCAGCCCAACAGGAAGTGGGCTATTTAGGGTTGTTGGTAAAACACACGCAATGGAATGTGAAATACTCCTCCTAGAGAATTCAAACAAACGGCACGAAACTCGGTCAGCGTGAAGTCAAGACATTGAGGATGAAAGTTTGCAAGGGGATTTTTGATATCTCGAACGGTTTGGCCGTGGTGAGGAAACAAAATTATGGCGAGAAACGTGAAACAGGAAGTGTGTCATAACTTCAGCATACATTAACTGATCTTGATGAAACTTCAGCAGTGTGTTCGCTGTAAGAGGCCGATCACATGGATGTGACTATTGTGAGTCAAAGTTATAGCGCCACCAACTGGAAGCAGGAAGTGTGTCACTTTCAAAATGCTTTGAAATCACCCTCTTATTTTTACCCGATTTGCTTCAAACTTCACTACTATAATGTAAACACACGCCAGATGTATACCTGTGAATGGATTCTTGATATCTTAGATACTGTTGCCATGGCAACGCATCAAATTTTAATATGTTTTTTTTATGCTTTTGAGACTCTTACCATGCTTGAAATTGCATGAAACTCGACAGACACATCACATTTATTAGCCAGTAGACATGTGCAAAGTTTCAGAAACGTGCGTGGTGCAGGGGCTCAGTAGCGCCACCTTTTGACAAAAGTGGGAGGGTTAGTTTTATAATTTTACCTACAATCATAAAACTTTGTACGTATATTGTTCGGATCAAGCCGGACAACTTTCTAATTTATAGTTATTAGCTCCGAACAACAGGAAGTCAGATATTTTGGTTTGAATGTGGATGTTTTGGAAAATTTTCTGTCCCTCTCTCCCTCTCTCTGCATACCTCTGTGTCTGTGAGGGGAGGGGGATTTCTCTGTCGAGTGAGAATCCTTTTAATTATTGTTTTTCAAGGTTTCAGGGGCTTTTCGGGGCCTTAACATGCTCGAAAACTCTTGAAACTTTGCACACGGGTCAGAACCCGTGGCCATCAGGGACGGGCCGAAGCTGGTACCCGGGCGTGGCAGGGGGGCTCGACAGCGCCCCCTGGAATGGGATTCGAACACTTGTCCATATATCAAACACGCTTGCATGTAATAATATGAAACTCGGTACACTTATAGATCTCATCGGGCCGAACAACTTTCGTGCTCTAAGTTTTACGTCAGCCCAACAGAAAGTCAGTTATTATGGGTTGTTTGGAAACTCATCCTCTGGAAAACGAAGTACTCCTCCTAGGTAATTCATTCGATAGCTATCAAACTCGTTGTGCGTGAAGTCAAGACATTGAGGATGCTAAATTGCGAACGGATTTTTGATATCTCGAACGGTTTGGTCGTGGCGAGGAAACGAATTTATGGCGAGAAAAGAGAAACAGGAAGTGTGTTATAACTTCTGCAGACATTAACTGATCTTGATGAAACTTCAGCAGTGTGTTCGTTGTAAGAGGCCGATCACATGGATGTGACTAGTGTGAGTTAAAGTTATAGCGCCACCAACTGGCAGCAGGAAGTGTGTCACTTTCAAAATGCTTTGAAATCACCCTCTTATTTTTACCCGATTTGCTTCAAACTTCATTACTATAATGTAAATACACGGCAGATGTAGACCTGTGAATGGATTCTTGATATCTTTGATACGGTTGCCGTAGCAACGCATCAAACTTTAAAATTCTTTTTGGATGCTTTTGAGACTCTTACCATGCTTGAAATTGCATGAAACTCGACAGACACGTCACATTTCTTACCTAGTAGACATGTGCAAAGTTTCAGAAACGGGCGTGGTGCAGGGGCTCAGTAGCGCCACCTTTTGACAAAAGTGGGAGGGTTAGTTTTATAGTTTCACCTACAATCATAAAACTCGGTACGTATATTGTCCGGATCAACCCGGACAACTTTCTAATTTACAGTTATTAGCTCCAAACAACAGGAAGTCAGATATTTTGGTTTGAATGTGGATGTTTTGGAGAATTTTCTGTCCCTCTCTCCCTCTCTCTGCATACCTCTGTGTCTGTGAGGGGAGGGGGATTTCTCTGTTCAGTGAGAATGCTTTTAATTATTGTTTTTCAAGGTTTCGGGGGCTTTTGGGGGCCTTAACATGCTCGAAAACTCTTGAAACTTTGCACACGGGTCAGAACCCGCGGCCATCAGGGCCGGGCCGAAGCTGGTACCCGGGCGTGGCAGGGGGGCTCGACAGCGCCCCCTGGAATGGGATTCGAACATCTGACCATATATCAAACACGCTTGCATGTAATAATATGAAACTCGGTACACTTTTAGATCTCATCGGGCCGAACAACTTTCGTGCTCTAAGTTTTACGTCAGCCCAACAGGAAGTCAGTTATTATGGGTTGTTTGGAAACTCATCCTCTGGAAATCAAAGTACTCCTCCTAGGTAATTCATTCGATAGCTATCAAACTCGTTGTGCGTGAAGTCAAGACATTGAGGATGCTAAATTGCGATCGGATTTTTGATATCTCGAACGGTTTGGCCGTGGCGATGAAACAAATTTATGACTAAAAAAGGACACATAAAGTGTGTTATAACATAGTTAGTTTTACCTGCAGTTACAAAACTCACCGTATATATTGTTCTCATCAAGCCGAACAACTTTCTAATTTACAATTATTAGCTCCAACCAACAGAAAGTCAGATATTGTGGTTTGAATGTGGATATGTGGAATTTTCTCTCCTTCTCTCTCTGTGTCTGTCTGTGTGTGTGTGTCTGTCTGTGTGTGTGTGAGGGGGGAGGGGCTCTTCGGGTGATAGTTTAGTCTAAAATCATACATAGGGCTATACTGCCCTCTTCTGTCCAAAATTATATTTATAAATAAATACATTAGGTATGTTACTGAGGAGATTGTCCCCACCGGTTAATCGACGTGTGACACCAGCGAGAGCTTTTAAATACAGACGGCCGCACGGACATTGATAATAGTGGCGCACGCAGAGCGCTCTAGGGAGTTCCCATGGAAGTAGGAATGAACTAAAAAAACGTTCTTCACTCTGTTCTGCTCGCTCCTCGACGTGTACGTTATGAATCGTTATGAATGCCCGTGCAGCCGTTAGTTTCATTTTCAAATTAGCGCCTTTTCTGAGGCTGAATGCTTGAATTGTGAGTTCAATAGCCTATTATTCTTCATGGAAAACACAACAACAAAAAAGAATAATGACAGATTCGCTTAAATAAGCGCCTTTACACAAAATATTCCTTCATCTATTCAGTCAGCTCTTCACTCTCGTGATTAATGAAATTGATTTGACTACTGCTGCTGATCTTTGCTGGGACACACACACACACACAAACTAAATTATATATTTAAATCTGCATATTGTAATATCTGCAGGGCACCCTCTAGTCTAGTCGTATTAAATGTATGCTTCATCTTTCATTTCTAAATCTGATCAATATATTCAATTATTTAGAATAATAAGACACTATCAGGGCTGTTATCCTAGGTAGGGCTGATAAAATTTAATATTTTACACAGAAAAATAACAATGTATTAAATAATGTTCTGACATTGTTTTAAACATAAGTTAATTAACAATCGTTGGAAATAATTATACTTTTAAACATAACACTAAACCACCATTAGGTGTCGCCAGGTGACCGTCTTAATGAGTGAGTCATTGATTCATTCATTCAAATGATTCGTTCAAACGAATGAGTCATTTCAGTCAGGACCACTTGAGACAAGAATACCAAAAAACATTTATTTTCCAAAATATTTATTTGCATGATTGATAAAGTTACATTTGGCGGTATGGCTCTGTTCTAAATTACCCATCCTTTTCATGAGCTCCATGAAAGCTAGTCGGGTAACAGCAGCAGCTTCTGGGGACAATCTCCCATTTAAAACTGGGAAAGCAGCAAACAAATCCCCCAATTGAGAACAGAGCATGCATCAGTGAAAACAGAATGACACTGATTAAGTTAAACAGAGTTAAAGGAGGAGCTAGGGGAGGAGGTGGGTTGCAAGCATGCAGTGGAAGCAACTAAGCAGACATACTGAAAAATGGCTTTAAATAGGCCCTTGATTGAAAGAACTGAAGGCGTATGAATTGGATCAGCTGATCGACTGGTATCAGCTGATAGCTGAGCTTGACTACGCGGCCTGCCTGAACTAACGCTGAACGCTAGATTTCAGTCAGGACCACTTGAGACAAGAATACCAAAAAACATTTATTTTCCAAAATATTTATTTGCATGATTGATAAAGTTACATTTGGCGGTATGGCTCTGTTCTAAATTACCCATCCTTTTCATGAGCTCCATGAAAGCTAGTCGGGTAACAGCAGCAGCTTTTGGGGACAATCTCCCATTTAAAACTGGGAAAGCAGCAAACAAATCCCCCCAACAGACCATACCAGGCAATCATCCCTGGCTCTTTTGCTAAACGAAGAGCCAGGAGAGGATCGAAATGAGCGTTCAAGAAGCCAACCTTATTTAGTTTATAGGAATAAGCTAAAAATTTACGTGAAGATAGCCAGAGAAAATGAAGCTGTAATTAAAAGCCAATTAATTACTGGAGCAATATTTATTTCAACTACAGATCACAAGCATCACTCATAGCTTTCTGAGCCTCAAGGATGGCTCGAGTATCTGGCCGGAGATACCGTTCATAAGCTGCCGAAGACCATCTCCCCATAGCTTTAAGGGTAGAAACGGGAGCAGAGGAAGCAGCCGTTGTAGCAGCCCCTATGCGCAATGAATGAGCTGAATACCGCCCTGGGGGAAGCCCGCAGTATTGACAAAGCAGGCGGAAGCGGGATGCAAACCAGGCTCTGGACATAGGCTTCCCCTCCTCCGTTGCAAATAATGGGTCCTCCGGACGAGCTTGAGGACGACTCCTCAGATAAGCCAACATAGAAGACAGAGGACAAAAAGCAGAATTAGTTTCAGAAACGTAAACAAAAGCTCCTTCCCTGTTCCTATCAGATTTTGAGTGTTTCAAAAGTATGGTGAAGTGGTGAGAACAAACTGAAACATCAGAAATTGTGAGGTCATGTGACGGATTAAAGGAATCTGTGCGTGTTGAGAACTCGCCACCTCTGAGAAAGCCATAGAAAGCAGTAAGCAAAACAGATTCTAACATCATATCAGTATAAAGCCCAAAGCATCCCGCTCTCAGGTGTGATATTAATTTTCTCAAAAGTGGAAGTGTGAGAGGGAGACGATGATCATTGCCTTTAGGCTTCTCTTTTTTAAGTCCATTAAGCAGGAGACGAATCGATGAATTCTCGAGCAAGCTGGAGGTAGATGGATCCAAGCAGCGCAGGTGGAATTGGATGCCGGCGATCATACTTTTAATGGATGAAGGCTGCATTTTACGGGACTCAAAACAGTGAACTATAAAAGCACTAACATATGAAACATTGACAGGAAGTACATTTACAGAGAAGGTGGCACAAAAAGAACTAAAATGAGACCAAGCAGTGTCATACATTTTTAATGTCGATGTTGCTAGACCACTGCGCATGTACTTAGCTGCTGAATGAAAATAAGATTGAAGGGTCATGTCTAATCTATTACGGTTTGGCTGAAAGGAGGGCAGACCAAGCTGGTTGATGCTGAACCCGGACACAGGAGGTGGAATTTCTGAAATTCAAATCGAGAAAGTGAATCAGCAACTTGATTGTTTAAGCCTGGAATGTGAGCAGCTCGAAAAACGAAGTTATCCAAAACCGATACCCAAGTAAGGCGCCTGACGAATCTGTTGATAAACGGAACTGATGAGCGACCCTTGTTAATAATATTAACAGTTGCCTCATTATCGCAAAAAAACAGAATTTGTTTTCTGGACCATTGTTTGCCCCACAAAATACAAGCTATCACAATGGGATATAATTCAAACAGAGCGGTAGACATATTATCATTAGGCATGGATATCAGCTCCTTTGGCCATTTACTAGCAAACCACTGACCATTAAAACCCCCCCCAAAACCGACAGAAGGCGCGGCATCTGTGTACAATTTAAGGGCTGCAGAAGACTTCAGATCATCATAATGAAAAAAAGAAATGCCATTCCAATTATTAAGGAGCGAAGACCAGAACCTGAGATCTGATCTGCAGCCTGCATCTAGGGTAACTATGTCCTTAAGATTTTTAACTGATTTGGATAGATCGAGGAGTCTGGCAATAAAAGACCTGCCTTGAGGAATTATACGCATCGCGAAATTAAGATGGCCTAGTAGAGAAAGCAAATCTCTTTTTGAAAAACGTGTGGACATCTGAGCATTTCTCATGATTTCTCTGATGCGATTTAATTTCTCAAGGGGCAACGAGACTTGCATTAAATTAGAATCTAATGTAATGCCTAAAAACTCAATAACTTTAAGAGGGCCTAAAGTTTTCTCCTCAGAAAGGGGAACACCTAAATCGGCGAAAGTGTGTTTTAACGCCGAAATGCATCTCTCTGGCTTTGCATTTTTATAATCTACTAGCAGAAAATCGTCTAAAAGATGGAGCACGTGCGGTATTTTGCAGTTATTAAGAAGAATCCAACATAGCGACTCTGAAAGTGTATCAAATATTTTTGGACTACTGCGACACCCAAAAGTAAGCCTAACCGAAAAATATAATTTTTCCCTCCATTTAATTCCAAATAAATGCCACTGCGATGGATGTAAAGGCATGACTTTAAAGGCGTCTGTAATATCTGCCTTTGCGAGCCAAGCACCCCTACCTGCTTGTTTAATGAATTTAATTGCATCGTCGACAGTTGCGTAAAAGAGAGAAAACGGAGCTAAAGGAATAAGACTGTTGATACTTTGAGTGGCGTCATTGTGAGGGGCAGACAAGTAAAAAATTAAGCGCTTCTTCCCTGAATATTTCCGAGTAGCTATCCCTATAGGATTAATCCGACAAATTGAGAAAGGAGACTTATCAAAAGGCCTAATCAGGAATCCTTTCTTAACTTCCTTTTCCAACAAAATATCAACAATTTCAGGTTCTTTAACAGCAGAAAGCAAATTATTACAGGAAAAAGAAAGATTAGACAACCATAACAATCCTGCAAAAAAACCTTGAATAAGTCCCGTTAATAAATAATTGACGAAGCAGCGGTTGGGATGATTTTTTAGTGCCTGTCCCAGCTTTGGAACATTGACTGGGGTTGATGGCTTTATTTCTTTTTCTCCTTTTTCATAAAGCGGGTTCGTCTCGGGCACACAGATTTTGGGTGGCCGTCCCCGCAGTAACTACAAGCATGAACATATTTACAATTATAGAATTTGCAAACATTTTCATTAAAATTATAGCACAAAGGAGTAGCGAATGGTGTTACCTTCGAGTCAACAGTTTGAAAACCAGGCTTAGAAGTTAGAGGAGACACAGATTTTGGGCATAGATTGAGAGTGTGAGAATGAGAGCCACAGATCGAGCAGGAGAGAGCTTGATGACCAGTGAAATGTCTACTTATGAGGGTTAAGTCGACTACAGACCAGTCCAATCTCTGATTAAAACGTTGAATAAACATAGCAGCTTTTGCAGAGAATGATTTGTGATAGTCATAGAAGAGAGTTCCTCCATAAGTCAAAGCCAAGTCAGAAATAATTGCTAAATATGTGTCCAGCTCGGCTCTACGAGACGGATAGATTTCGCAAATGACATCTCTGTAAACTCCAAATGCCACGTTAAATTCAGCTAGTGTTAACATTTTTGAAAGCCGGGGATCGCTGTCTTTAAGCATAACGGACACATCGCCGCAATCAACAACACGCTTCTCACTCATTTCTGAGCACAGTAATATTTTTACAAGATTGACATCATTACCTGCCACGATTTGGCTTCTCAACTGATGAGAAATCGCCGCAGCCGGCGGAAAGAATGGAGAGCCTGAAGACACGGGAACTGCACTTCCCATCGTTCTTCGCGGAATAGTCGCCGCGTTGACGACGTCATCATCCAGCTGCGGTGTAAACACGGGCGCCCGCGACGTGCCTGAAGTGGAATTCTCGAAGGACGGGCCGGAGAAGAAAAGATTTGCCGAGGACCTAGATGATGGACCGGACTCCAAAGCCTGAATTCTGGAGTTCATGTCGGAGAGCGAAAACTGAATGCTGGACAATGCTGATAACACTGGATCATTGCTTTGGACTGAAGAAGAGTTGACTGCTCGATTTGAGACGGCTGGACCACCTGCCCGCTTGGGTGCAACATCAGACGAAGTAAAAGCCGGGTCGATGTTCTTTCTCTTTTGCGGCTGTTTCCTGCCGGAGAATGGAGGAGGAGGAGGAAGATCTGCTGCTGGAACGTCAGTTTTTTCACAGAGCAAAGCAAACAGTTCTTTATGCGTAGCTCCAGTCGGTGCCGGGATATCGTGTCTATACAAGGTTTCCAGTAACTTCGGCAGTGGCCAATCAATGATGCTAGGAGGACTAAAAGATTTACTCGCAAGGCGAGAGCTCCGACGGACAGAAGCGTTGCTTTCGTCTTGAAAGGCTTCCTCTGCTTGATTTAACTGTTGCTGCGATTCTTCAATGGATTCAACTTGCCACGGATCTTCGTCAAGTGCGGTGGTAGACATGATCAGCAGCAGTTGAGTGAGTACAGCAAAATATATGAGTAATCTCATTGTATTCGAGAAGCTACGTTTGCAAGCATGCAGTGGAAGCAACTAAGCAGACATACTGAAAAATGGCTTTAAATAGGCCCTTGATTGAAAGAACTGAAGGCGTATGAATTGGATCAGCTGATCGACTGGTATCAGCTGATAGCTGAGCTTGACTACGCGGCCTGCCTGAACTAACGCTGAACGCTAGATTTATCAATGAGACAGATGTTTATGGATTGATCATTGAATCTTTGAGTGAACCGATTCGTTCAAAATGCTTAATCATTCCGTAACGAGTAAACACATTTCTGTGAGATGCATGATGGTTCTGCTGTGATCTTTGTTGTACTATTTTTGCTGCTGAAACAGAACAATATTGCGTCTAAAATGTAAGTGACTTAATTGTAACTGTTTATTGAACTGTTGTATCAAATCAATGTCACATTTCAATCGTGATGGTATTCAGGAAAGAGCACTTGTCATGTGAGGTTGCTTAACTGTATCATATGTTAAAAATATAAAAACTCCATATTTTTATAGGCAGTATATTGTTAACTGAGTTTCTTTTTTGTGTGCTGCGCTCATTTGTTTACATTTCAGCAGCACAAATTTGTTATCATCAGTAATACATTTATTATCCACTATCCATCGCAACTTACAATAAATTTTATAAAATCTGAATAATCTCTCGTTTTAGTGTTTTCAAAGTTATTTTTTTGTCATTGACATTCTAATTAGGCTACTTGTTTGGTCGGGCAAGTAAAATGTTATTTTTTCTTGCTAAAAGGGGCATGGACAATAATTTACACCCTTGTGAAATATGACACCCTTTCATTCGTCTTTCCTCTCTCACTGATGCAAGCTCTACAGCACACATCTTCTCGACAGTCAAAGCGGGGTTACGTTATTGCCCATTGTGCACAATAACCCTAAAGGCACCGGGGTGGCAGTGCCACGTCTTTATATATATATATATATATATATATATATATAAATATAGCTGCGAGCAGCGATGAAGGGCAAAAGCCGGCGGCACCGCCACCCCGGTGCCTTTAGGTAACTAAAGGAACCGGGGTTGCGGTGCCACCGGCTTGGGCCCGCAATCGCTGCTCTCAGCTATATTTTATTAGGGCCCAAGCCTTGAAAAGGCGAAGGCCCTATTGTTTTCCTAAGGATTATTCTTTATTATTATTATTATTAGGGCCCAAGCCTTGAAAAGGCGAAGGCCCTATTGTTTTCCTAAGGATTATTAGGGCCCAAGCCCTGAAAGGGCGAAGAGCCCTATTGTTTTCCTTAGGATTATTATTTTTTAGGGCCCAAGCCTGAAAAGGCGAAGGCCCTATTGTTTTCCTAAGGATTATTAGGGCCCAAGCCTGAAAAGGCGAAGGCCCTATTGTTTTCCTAAGGATTATTATTTAGGATTATTATTATTAGGGCCCAAGCCTGAAAAGGCGAAGGCCCTATTGTTTTCCTAAGGATTATTTATTATTCTTTTTATTATTATTATTCTTCTTCTTATTATTTTACTACCTTTTTGGCACTTTTGGGGCCCTTAACGTGCTCGAAAACTCTGGAAACTTTGCACACAGATCAGAACCCGCGGCCATCAGGGCCGGGCTGAAGCTGGTACCCGGGCGTGGCAGGGGGGCTCGACAGCGCCCCCTGGAACGGGGTTTGAACACTTGGTCCATAAATCAAACACGCTTGCATGTAATAATATGAAACTCAGTACACATATAGATCTCATCGGTTCATATATACTTCATGCTCTTACTTTTTACCCCAGCCCAACAGGAAGTCGGCTATTAAGGCTTGTTTGGAAAACGCATGCAATGGAATGTGAAATACTCCTCCTAGAGAATTCAAACACACGGCACGAAACTCGGTCAGCATGAAGTCAAGACACTGAGGATGAAAAGTTGCCAGGGGATTTTTGATATCTCGAACGGTTTGGCCGTGGCGAGGAAACGAAATTATGGCGAGAAACATGAAACAGGAAGTGTGTTATAACTAATGCATACATTAACTGATCTTGATGAAACTTCAGCAGTGTGTTCGTTGTAAGAGCCCGATCACATGGATGTGACTATTGTGAGTCAAAGTTATAGCGCCACCAACTGGCAGCAGGAAGTGTGTCACTTTCAAAATGCTTTTAAATCACCCTCTTATTTTTACCCGATTTGCTTCAAACTTCATGTGCATAATGTAGACACACGCCAGATGTAGACCTGTGAAAGGATTATTGATATCTTTGATACTGTTGCCATGGCAATGCATCAAACATTAATATTCCTTTTTTTAAGCTTTTTCGTGCTTTTTTATGCTTTCGGGCACTTTTGGGGTTCTTAACGTGCTCGAAAACTCTTGAAACTTTGCACACGGGACAAAACCCACGGCCATCAGGGCCAGGCTGAAGCTGGTACCCGGGCGTGGCAGGGGGGCTCGACAGCGCCCCCTTGAACGGGTCCGACAATTTGGTCCATATATCCAACACGCTTTACCCTATTTGCTTCAAACTTGATGTGTATAATGTAGACACAAGACAGATGTAGACCTGTGAAAGGATTGTTGATATCTTAGATGCTGTTGCCGTGACAACGCATCAAACTTTAATATTATTTTTGGATACTTTTGAGATTCTTAGCGCACTTTTGGGGCCCTTAACATGCTCAAAAACTCTTGAAACTTTGCACACGGGTCAGAAACCGCGGCCATCAGGGCCGGGCTGAAGCTGGTACCCGGGCGTGGCAGGGGGGCTCGACAGCGCCCCCTGGAACGGGGTCCGAAAACTTGGTCCATAAATCAAACAGGCTTTACCCGATTTGCTTCAAACTTGATGTGTATAATGTAGACACACGCCAGATGTAGACCTGTGAAAGGATTGTTGATATCTTAGATGCTGTTGCCGTGACAACGCATCAAACTTTAATATTCTTTTTGGATACTTTTGATACTCTCAGCGCACTTTTGGGGCTCTTAACATGCTCAAAAACTCTTGAAACTTTGCACACGCGTCAGAACCCGCGGCCATCAGGGCCGGGCTAAAGCTGGTACCCGGGCGTGGCAGGGGGGCTCGACAGCGCCCCCTGGAACAGGGTCGGAAAACTTGGTCCATAAATCAAACACGCTTGAATGTAATAATATGAAACTAGGTACACATATAGATCTCATCGATTCATATATCTTTTGTACTTTTACTTTTTACCCCAGCCCAACAGGAAGTCGGCTATTATGGTTTGTTTGGAAGCATATGCCCCTGGAATTCGATATACTCCTCCTAGAGAATTCAACCAATCGCCACGAAACTTGGTCAGCATGAAGTCAAGACACTGACGATGAAAAGTTGCCAGGGGATTTTTGATATCTCGAACGGTTTGGCCGTGGTGAGGAAACGAATTTATGGCGAATAATGGAAACAGGAAGTGTGTTATAACTTCTGCAAACATTAACTGATCTTGATGAAACTTCAGCAGTGTGTTCGCTGTAAGAGTCCAATAACATGGATGTGACTATTGTGAGTCAAAGTTATAGCACCACCAACTGGCAGCAGGAAGTGTGTCACTTCCTAAAGGCTTTGAAATCACCCTCTTATTTTTACCCGATTTGCTTCGAACTTGAAGTGTATAATGTAAACACACAGCAGATGTAGACCTGTGAAAGGATTATTGATATCTTAGATACTGTTGCCGTGACAACGCATCAAACTTTTATATTCTTTTTGGATGCTTTTGAGACTCTTAACGCACCTTTGGGGCCCTTAACGTGCTCAAAAACTCTTGAAACTTTGCACACGGGTCAGAACCTGGGGCCATTAGGGCTGGGCTGAAGCTGGTACCTGGGCGTGGCAGGGGGGCTCGACAGCGCCCCCTGGAATGGGGTCCGAAAACTTGGTCCATAAATCAAACAGGCTTTACCCGATTTGCTTCAAACTTGATGTGTATAATGTAGACACACGCCAGATGTAGACCTGTGAAAGGATTGTTGATATCTTAGATGCTGTTGCCGTGACAACGCATCAAACTTTAATATTCTTTTTGGATACTTTTGAGACTCTCAGCGCACTTTGGGGGCCCTTAACGTGCTCAAAAACTCTTGAAACTTTGCACACGCGTCAGAACCCGCGGCCATCAGGGCCGGGCTAAAGCTGGTACCCGGGCGTGGCAGGGGGGCTCGACAGCGCCCCCTGGAACGGGGTCCGAAAACTTGGTCCATAAATCAAACACGCTTGCATGTAATATGAAACTCAGTACACATATAGATCTCATCGGTTCATATATCCTTTGTACTTTTACTTTTTACCCCAGCCCAACAGGAAGTCGGCTATTATGGTTTGTTTGGAAGCGTATGCCCCTGGACTTCGATATACTCTGGGGGAGGGCTCTGTGGGTGATAAACACTGAATCATACATAGAGCTATACTGCCCTCTTGTGTCCAAAATTATATTTATGAATGAAATCGCTGTGTACGCGCATCGTTATGAATGCACGTGCAGCCGTTAGTTTCATTTTAAAATGCTTGAATTGTGAGTTCAATAGCCTATTATTCTTCATGGAAAACACAACAACAAAACAGTATAATGACAGATTCTCTTAAATAGCTGCTTTTACACACAATATTCCTTCATCATCTATTCAGTCAGCTCTTTACTCTCGTGTTTTATGAAATTTGACTACTGCTGCTGATCTTTGCTGGGACTCACACACACACACACACACACACACACACACACACACACACACACCAAATTATATATTTAAATCTGCATATTGTAATATCTGCAGGGCATCCTCTAGTCTAGTTTTATTAAATATATAGTTCATCTTTCATTTTTTATTTCTAAATTTTATCAATATTTTGAATAATAAGACACTATAGGGCTGCTAATTGTCCTAGGTAGGGCTGATCAAATTAAATATTTTACACTGAAAAAGTACAATGCATTATATAATGTTATGAGATTGTTTTAAATATAAGTTTGTTGACTATTGTTGGAAAGAATGATACTTTTAAACACTAAACCACCATTAGGTGTCGCCAGGCGACCGTCTTAATGAGCGAGTCATTAATTCATTCGTTCAAACGATTCGCTCACATGCTCATGAAGTGACTCTAAGAGTGAATTGAATCATGAATCATGTCATCATATCGTGAGGCAGCAGCAGGCCCGTCGGAACAGGACAGGCAAACCAAACAATTGCTTGGGGCCCCGAGCTGGACTGGGGCCCCAAGACAACGACTGTTTAAGAATAAAATGCAACGACAAACTGTGAGCGCCCCTTTGATAGTCAATGCAGTAAAGTGCAATGACACTGTTATCGGAATCCCCCTCAAGGGGGCCCCCTCAGTTGTCGCTGACAGCAGCCAGCCAACGCGATCTCTGCTGCCGGCAAAATACAAACCTCCTCGGGAGTTATCATGAAGCGGAATTATGCTTCAGGAAGCCAGAAAAGAAAGAAGAGAAAGGAAGAGAAGGATAAGAAAAATACCAGATAGTGGTAAAGTGATAACTTACACTGCATAAAAATAGCTCTACTTGTCTTGTACAAATGGTGTAATTTTGCAGCAGGTAACGTTAGGCTAGCAAAAATATGTTTATGTTAGCTAACGTTACCTGTCTGACGGCAAATGCTGCTTGTAACGAACAGTTAGTGCAAATTTTTTTTCGGACGGACGGAATATGGTCAACGTTACATACTGTAATATGTTTTTTAACGGTTTTAGGAGTTCCAGAATCACTGTTTATCGTATTTAATGACATGACATTGCTATAGCTTTGTAATAGGTTTTGATGAAAGTGGCATAGCATGCTATACTAACTATTCCACCGTGATAATCAATTTACTAATGGGGGTTAGGAAAACCACAAAATAAATTTCCGTGCATCAAACATTAGCTTGGGATGTTTTTAAGCATTGGTAGTGAAAGCAGCATCCCTTCCCTTCTAATATCAAAATATGGAAATGGTAACATATCTTTAAGTTTTCTGTAACACTTTATAATAACAATCATTAATAGATGGTAAATTGTTAGTTATTTAATATCTAGTTAATTGTCATTTAACTGTTAGCAAACAGTTTTTTTTACTTAATAAATAATTTGTAACCTTATCCGTCTATAAACATTATTTAACCTGAAAAAGGCAGGAATATGATTTTTTCATAGCTTATGTCACTGTAATTTTTATTTTTTTATGCACAGTATGCAACAACAGTATTTGCACTGTAAACCTTTTTTATTCATATAAAGTGTGTGTGTGTGTGTGTGTGTGGTGGGTGGGGGTGGGGGGCTTGGGGGGCCTCCTTGTCCATTTTGCTTGGGGCCCCCAAATTTCTTCAAACGGCCCTGGGCAGCAGAGACTGAAAACAGCGCGAGTGCTGCTCATGCTTCAGTGTGTGTGTGTGTGTGTGTGAGAGAGAGAGAGAGGTAGCTAACGTTAAATGAAACCGTGCGTCTGCGCCATTCATTCACACAAAGACAAGCAGTGTTAATATTTAAATAGTATTTTTGCAGTTTAATATACACAGACACTATTTTGTGCTTTATATAGGCTACAGTGCTCCTAGTAAAAAAGTTAGTCTGGAGCCCCGCGCTTAGATAAACACAGAAGTGACTGAAAGCAACTCCTATTAGTGGGTACCGAATATACCCGGTAGCAATGTATTGTTTGCTTTAAATAAAATTAAGATTGTATGTTTTGTGATTAAAGCTGAATGAATTTAAAATTAATGTGCTATATATATACACTCACCGGCCACTTTATTAGGTACCCCATGCTAGTAACGGGTTGGACCCCCTTTTGCCTTCAGAACTGCCTCAATTCTTCGTGGCATAGATTCAACAAGGTGCTGGAAGCATTCCTCAGGGAGTTTGGTCCATATTGACATGATGGCATCACACAGTTGCCGCAGATTTGTCGGCTGCACATCCATGATGCGAATCTCCCGTTCCACCACATCCCAAAGATGCTCTATTGGATTGAGATCTGGTGACTGTGGAGGCCATTTGAGTACAGCGAACTCATTGTCATGTTCAAGAAACCAGTCTGAGATGATTCCAGCTTTATGACATGGCGCATTATCCTGCTGAAAGTAGCCATCAGAAGTTGGGTACATTGTGGTCATAAAGGGATGGACATGGTCAGCAACAATACTCAGGTAGGCTGTGGCGTTGCAACGATGCTCAATTGGTACCAAGGGGCCCAAAGAGTGCCAAGAAAATATTCCCCACACCATGACACCACCACCACCAGCCTGAACCGTTGATACAAGGCAGGATGGATCCATGCTTTCATGTTGTAGACGCCAAATTCTGACCCTACCATCCGAATGTCGCAGCAGAAATCGAGACTCATCAGACCAGGCAACGTTTTTCCAATCTTCTATTGTCCAATTTCGATGAGCTTGTGCAAATTGTAGCCTCAGTTTCCTGTTCTTAGCTGAAAGGAGTGGCACCCGGTGTGGTCTTCTGCTGCTGTAGCCCATCTGCCTCAAAGTTCGACGTACTGTGCATTTAGAGATGCTCTTCTGCCCACCTTGGTTGTAACGGGTGGTTATTTGAGTCACTGTTGCCCTTCTATCAGCTCGAACCAGTCTGGCCATTCTCCTCTGACCTCTGGCATCAACAAGGCATTTCCGCCCACAGAACTGCCGCTCACTGGATGTTTTTTCTTTTTCGGACCATTCTCTGTAAACCCTAGAGATGGTGGTGCGTGAAAATCCCAGTAGATTAGCAGTTTCTGAAATACTCAGACCAGCCCTTCTGGCACCAACAATCATGCCACGTTCAAAGTCACTCAAATCACCTTTCTTCCCCATACTGATGCTCGGTTTGAACTGCAGGAGATTGTCTTGACCATGTCTACATGCCTAAATACACTGAGTTGCCGCCATGTGATTGGCTGCTTAGAAATTAAGTGTTAACGAGCAGTTGGACAGGTGTACCTAATAAAGTGGCCGGTGAGTGTATATATATATATATATATATATATATATATTAGATCAATATGTTATCCTTAAAAATGTTATCAACACTAACTTTATTCTCATCTGATTTATAAACAACTTATTTCTGTATAAAATAAAAAATCCCGAATAATCCAGACCAACCAGAGCGCACTATTCTTATAACATCATCAGTGCTGAAGCGGAACTACCAGAGCTGTTCAGCAGATAGCGAGCAGATGCAGCATATGTGTTGTAATGAGGCAGGGTCAGGCTAGGGGAATCCATTTGTAGCTTTTTATTAAGAATGGTCAAGACAGGCAGGGTGAACAATGGCAAACAGGGCAGAACAGAAAAGGCAGAGACAAACCAGGTTGACAGGTGCTGCAAAACATATTGACCTATGACATTAAAAATTATTCTAAATTTAAATGATCTCATATATGTGGCTATTCTGGTTCACGATCATAGGCCCTGTCCCAGATGGCACACTTCATATGAATTTTCAGTCTTGTGTACTTATTTCATGTGTCCGTTAAATCCATGTAGGATGTAGGGTGTTTTATTTTTCATTTTAGGTTTCAGAAGGTTGCTCACGCATACTTTGTGGTTGATATGTGCCCTTGATGCACACTTTTGCAGAGCCCACACTGATGCAAGCTCTACAGCACACTTCTTTTCGACAGTCAAAGCGGGGTAACGTTTTTGCACGTCGTGCACAATAACCCTAAAGGCACCAGGGTGGCGGTGCCACCGGGCCGTTTATATATATATATATATATATATATATATATATATATATATAAATATAGCTGCGATCAGCGATGAAGGGCCAAAGCTGGCGGAACCGCCACCCCGGTGCCTTTAGGTAACTAAAGGCACCGGGGTTGCGGTGCCACCGGCTTGGGCCCGTAATCGCTGCTCGCAGCTATATTTATTTAGGATTATTATTATTATTATTATTATTATTATTATTATTTTACTACCTTTTGGGCACTTTTGGGGGCCTTAACGTGCTCGAAAACTCTTGAAACTTTGCACACATCTCAGAACCCGCGGCCATCAGGGCCGGGCTGAAGCTGGTACCCGGGCGTGGCAGGGGGGCTCGACAGCGCCCCCTGGAACGGGGTTTGAACACTTGGTCCATAAATCAAACACGCTTGCATGTAATAATATGAAACTCAGTACACATATAGATCTCATCGGTTCATATATACTTCATGCTCTTACTTTTTACCCCAGCCCAACAGGAAGTCGGCTATTAAGGCTTGTTTGGAAAACGCATGCAATGGAATGTGAAATACTCCTCCTAGAGAATTCAAACACACGGCACGAAACTCGGTCAGCATGAAGTCAAGACACTGAGGATGAAAAGTTGCCAGGGGATTTTTGATATCTCGAACGGTTTGGCCGTGGCGAGGAAACGAAATTATGGCGAGAAACATGAAACAGGAAGTGTGTTATAACTACTGCATACATTAACTGATCTTGATGAAACTTCAGCAGTGTGTTCGTTGTAAGAGCCCGATCACATGGATGTGACTATTGTGAGTCAAAGTTATAGCGCCACCAACTGGCAGCAGGAAGTGTGTCACTTTCAAAATGCTTTTAAATCACCCTCTTATTTTTACCCGATTTGCTTCAAACTTCATGTGCATAATGTAGACACACGCCAGATGTAGACCTGTGAAAGGATTATTGATATCTTTGATACTGTTGCCATGGCAATGCATCAAACATTAATATTCCTTTTTTTAAGCTTTTTCGTGCTTTTTTATGCTTTCGGGCACTTTTGGGGTTCTTAACGTGCTCGAAAACTCTTGAAACTTTGCACACGGGACAAAACCCACGGCCATCAGGGCCAGGCTGAAGCTGGTACCCGGGCGTGGCAGGGGGGCTCGACAGCGCCCCCTCGAACGGGTCCGACAATTTGGTCCATATATCCAACACGCTTTACCCTATTTGCTTCAAACTTGATGTGTATAATGTAGACACAAGCCAGATGTAGACCTGTGAAAGGATTGTTGATATCTTAGATGCTGTTGCCGTGACAACGCATCAAACTTTAATATTCTTTTTGGATACTTTTGAGATTCTTAGCGCACTTTTGGGGCCCTTAACATGCTCAAAAACTCTTGAAACTTTGCACACGGGTCAGAAACCGCGGCCATCAGGGCCGGGCTGAAGCTGGTACCCGGGCGTGGCAGGGGGGCTCGACAGCGCCCCCTGGAACGGGGTCCGAAAACTTGGTCCATAAATCAAACAGGCTTTACCCGATTTGCTTCAAACTTGATGTGTATAATGTAGACACACGCCAGATGTAGACCTGTGAAAGGATTGTTGATATCTTAGATGCTGTTGCCGTGACAATGCATCAAACTTTAATATTCTTTTTGGATGCTTTTGAGACTCTCAGCGCACTTTTGGGCCCCTTAACATGCTCAAAAACTCTTGAAACTTTGCACACGGGTCAGAACCGGCGGCCATCAGGGCCGGGCTGAAGCTGGTACCCGGGCGTGGCAGGGGGGTTTGACAGCGCCCCCTGGAACGGGGTCCAAAAACTTGGTTCATAAATCAAACACGCTTGCATGTAATAATATGAAACTCGGTACACATATAGATCTCATCGGTTCATATATCCTTTGTACTTTTACTTTTTACCCCAGCCCAACAGGAAGTCGGCTATTAAGGCTTGTTTGGAAAACGCATGCAATGGAATTCGATATACTCCTCCTAGAGAATTCAACCAATCGCCACGAAACTCGGTCAGCATGAAGTCAAGAGATTGACGATGAAAAATTGCCAGGGGATTTTTGATATCTCGAACGGTTTGGCCGTGGCGAGGAAACGAATTTATGGCGAATAATGGAAACAGGAAGTGTGTTATAACTTCTGCATACATTAACTGATCTTGATGAAACTTCAGCAGTGTGTTCGTTGTAAGAGTCCGATCACATGGATGTGACTATTGTGAGTCAATGTTATAGCGCCACCAACTGGCAGCAGGAAGTGTGTCACTTTCAAAATGCTTTGAAATCACCCTCTTATTTTTACCCGATTTGCTTCAAACTTTATGTGTATAATGTAAACACACGCCAGATGTAGACTTGTGAAAGGATTATTGATATCTAAGATACTGTTGCCGTGACAACGCATCAAACGCATCAAACTTTAATATTCTTTTTGGATGCTTTTGAGACTCTTAGCATGCCTGAAATTGCTTAAAATTGCATGAAACTCGACAGACAGATCACATTTATTAGCCAGTAGACATGTGCAAAGTTTCAGAAACGGGCGTGGTGCAGGGGCTCAGTAGCGCCACCTTTTGACAAAAGTGGGGGTGTTAGTTATATAGTTTTACCTACAATCATAAAACTCGGTACGCATATTGTTCAGATCAAGCCGGACAACTTTCTAATTAACTGTCATTAGCTCCAAACAACAGCAAGTCAGATATTTAAGTTTGAATGTGGATGTATCTGAGAATTTTCTCTCCCTCTCTCTCTCTGTCTCTGTGTGTGAGGGATTTGTCTATTGCTTTTAATGGATTTCAAGGTTTCAGGGGCTTTTGGGGCTCTTAACGTGCTCAAAAACTCTTGAAATTTTGCACACAGGTCAGAACCCACGGCCATCAGGGCCGGGCTGAAGCTGGTACCCGGGCGTGGCAGGGGGGCTCAACAGCGCCCTCTTGAACGGGGTCCGACAATTTGGTCCATATATCCAACACGCTTGCATGAATTAATATGAAACTCAGTACACATATAGATCTCATCGGGCCGAACATCTTACCCCCGGTCAAGTTTTACGCCAGCCCAACAGGAAGTCGGCTATTATGGGTTGTTTGGAAAACGCTTGCTGTGGAATTTGAAGTACTACTCCTAGGCAATTCATTCAATCATCGCCAAACTCGGTGTGCATGATGTCAGTACTTTGAGGATGCTAAATTGCGGACGGACTTTTGATATCTCGAACGGTTTGGCCGTGGCGAGGAAATGAATTTTCATGGCTTAATAAGGACATATAAAGTGTGTTATAACTTAGTTAGTTTTACCTACAGTTACAAAACTCAGCGTGTATATTCTTCTCCTCAAGCCGAACAACTTTCTAATTTACAGTTATTAGCTCCGAACAACAGAAAGTCAGATATTTTGGTTTGAATATGGTCATTTTCTCTCTCTCTCTCTCTCTGAGCCAATATGGCAAGCCGTCTTAACATTTAATCATTTTAACCTACTAGTCTCTATTTTCATGCTACTAGTACTTATTTTTTAGATACTAGTATCTATTCCATTAAGTACTAGTACTTATTCATTAGCGACTAGTGCTTATTCTTTAGGTACTAGTGCCTATTCTTTAGATACTAGTGCTTATTCCTTAGGGACTAGTACCTTTTAAAAGATACTAGTACTTATTCATTAGATACTATATTAGTATCTAAAAATACTAGTATCTAAAAAATAAGTACTAGTAGCATGAAAATAGAGACTAGTGGGTTTAAATGATTAAATGTTAAAACGGCTTGCCATAAGCCTACGTCTCTGTGTCTGTGCCTGTGTGTGTGTGTGTAGGGGGAGGAGGGCTAGATTAACCATTTCACTGCTGTGTGGTTTGGCCTGCATTAAAAAGGAAAATAAATGTCTTAAGCCTTGTATTTTTTAAATAAGTTTTATTAATAAAGTAAAGGAATCACAGACTGTTTTTAAATGGGGTTGGATAAATATTTTTTTGTTTTTAAACTGTGTGTGCGTGCGTGCGTGCATGTGTGTGATTGTGCCTTGGTGTCTGTTACAGTTACAAGAGTTTAATCCTTGTTCAAGTTTAAGTTTAAGGCCTTGTCTTTTTGAATCCATTTGCAGCTTTTTATTAAGAATGGTCAAGACAGGCAGGGTGAACAATGGCAAACAGGGCAGAACAGAAAAGGCAGAGACAAACCAGGTTGACAGGCAAAGGACAAAGACCTCCAGATAAATACTAGGCTTCTGGATTTACACATTTAAGTGCTACAAAACATATTGACATATGACATCCTATGACATTAAAAATGATTCTAAATTTAAATTATCTCATATATGTGGCTATTGTGGTTCACGATCATAGGCCCTGTCCCAAATGGCACACTTCATATGAATTTTCGGTCTTGTGTACTTATTTCATGTGTCCGTTAAATCCATGAGACCGTAGGGTATCTCATTTTTCATTTTAGTTTTCAGAAGGTTGCTCACGCATACTTTGTGGTTGATATGTGCCCTCGATGCACACTTTTGCAGAGCCCACACTGATGCAAGCTCTACAGTACACTTCTTTTCGACAGTCAAAGCGGAGTTACGTTTTTGCACGTCATGCACAATAACCCTAAAGGCACCAGGGTGGCGGTGCCACCGGCTTTATATATATATATATATATATATATATATATATATATATATATATATATATATATATATATATAAATATAGCTGCGAGCAGCGATGAAGGGCCAAAGCCGGCGGTACCGCCACCCCGGTGCCTTTAGGTAACTAAAGGAACGGGGTTGCGGTGCCACCGGCTTGGGCCCGCAATCGCTGCTCGCAGCTATATTTAGGGCCCGAGCACCGATGGTGTGAGGACCCTCTTGGAATTGCTCTGTTTATTAGGGCCCGAGCACCGATGGTGTGAGGACCCTCTTGGAATTGCTCTGTTTATTATTATTAGGGCCCGAGCACCGATGGTGTGAGGACCCTCTTGGAATTGCTCTGTTTATTATTATTATTATTCTTCTTCTTCTTCTTCTCCGCAATGAATCGCATTTTTGAGGGCCTAAACATGCACGAAAACTCACGAAAATTTGCACACGCGTCAGAACTGGCGAAAATTTACATCTGATATGCGTTTCAAAATTGGGCGGGGCAAAATGGCTCGATAGCGCCACCTATAAAGGTTCAACGGAGTGCGCCTCGCGTTACGTTTCACGTACGTGTACGAAATTCGGTACATACCTGTAATGGCCCAATACCTACAAAAAAGTCTCTTGGAGCGTAGCCCTAAACACAACAGGAAGTCAGCCATTTTGAACTTCCTCTCAGATTTTTGTGCAGTTTTTGCCATTTTCAGGCCTCGTACTTTAACGAACTCCTCCTACAGTTTTAATCTGATCATCTTCAAATTTGGTGAGTCTAATCTTAAGGCCTTTGCGACGTTAAATTGCGAAGATCTTGAGTTTTCGTCGAAGGGCGTGTCCTCGGCGGCCTGACAAATTTTGATGTTTCGCCATGAAACAGGAAGTTGCTGTAACTCAGGCAAACAATGTCCAATCTGCCCCAAACTTCACACGTTTGATAAGAGTTCTGTCCTGAACACATGTCCATGCTCATATTCAGTTACAGTCACAGCGCCACCTGCTGGCAACAGGAAGTGACATGTTTAACACTGTTGTGGACTCCTGATAACATATAAAAAAGTGCCAGCAAGTGTTAAACATGCTAACAACATACTTGAAACATGCTAAAACATGCTAGCAAGCACTTAGCTAAGTGCTAAAGCATGCTATTACTGCAATTCAATAGGAATTTGCTGTAACTCAGGTATGGAATGTCCAATCTGCCCCAAACTTCACACGTTTGATAAGAGTCATGGCCTGAACACATCTACATGAGAATATTCAGTTATAGTAATAGCGCCACCTACTGGCAACAGGAAGTGACATGTTTAACACTGTGATGCAGTACTAGCAACATATTAATTATGCCAATGAGTTATAAACATGTTAGAAACATTTTAAAACATGCTAGCAATTCTTAGCTAAGTGCTAAAGCATGCTAATACAATGAAACAGGAAGTTGCTGTAACTCAGGCAAACAATGTCCAATCTGCCCCAAACTTCACATGTTTGATAAGAGTTCTGTCCTGAACACATGTCCATGCTCATATTCAGTTACAGTCATAGCGCCACCTGCTGGCAACAGGAAGTGACATGTTTAACACTGTTGTGGACTACTAATAACATATAAAAAAGTTCCAGCAAGTGCTAAACATGCTAGCAACATACTAGAAACATGCTAAAACATGCTAGCAAACACTTAGCTAAGTGCTAAAGCATGCCAATGCAATGAAAGAGGAAGTTGTTGTTACTCAAGAAGGCAATGTCCAATCTGCCCCAAACTTCACACGTTTGATAAGAGTCATGGCCTGAACACATCTACATGATAATTTTCTGTTAATTTTCTGTTATAGTAATAGCGCCACCTACTGTCAACAGGAAGTGACATGTTTTACACTGTGATGCAGTACTAGCAACATAGTAAAATATGCCATCTAGTGTTCAACATGTTAGAAACATGTTAAAACATGCTAACAATTCTTAGCTAAGTGCTAAGGCATGCTAATGCAATGAAAGAGGAAGTTGTTGTTACTCAAGAAGGCAATGTCCAATCTGCCCCAAACTTCACATGTTTGATAAGAGTCATGGCCTGAACACATCTACATGATAATTTTCTGTTAATTTTCTGTTATAGTATTAGCGCCACCTACTGTCAACAGGAAGTGACATGTTTTACACTGTGATGCAGTACTAGCAACATAGTAAAATATGCCATTGAGTGTTAAACATGTTAGAAACATGCTAAAGCATGCTAGCAATACTTAGTTAAGTGTTAAATCATGCTATTAATGCCATGAAACAGGAAGTTGTTTTAACTCAGGCAAGGAATGTCCAATCTGCCCCAAACGTCACACTTTTGATAAAAGTCCTGCCCTGAACACATCTACATGACAATTTTCACTTATAGTAATAGCGCCACCTACTGTCAACAGGAAGTGACATCTACAATGTGATGCAGTACTAGCAACAAATTTAGATATACCATTGAGTTCCAAGCATGCTAGAAACATGCTAAAACATGCTAGCAACACTTATCTGAGTGAAAACACATTGTATAATCCCCATAATAAAGGACATTTTTGTAACTGACATTGACATACTCCTCCTATATTTACCTACATAAATGCACATTCCCCTCCGTGCACGTTTTACACTGTGATGCAGTACTAGCAACATAGTAAATATGCCATTGAGTTATACACATGTTAGAAACATGTTAAAACATGCTAGCAATTCTTAGCTAAGTGCTAAAGCATGCTAATGCAATGAAACAGGAAGTTGTTGTTACTTAAGAAGGCAATGTCCAATCTGCCCCAAACTTCACACATTTGATAAGAGTCCTGCCCTGAACACATCTACATGACAATTTTCAGCTATAGTAATAGCGCCACCTACTGGCAACAGGAAGTGACATGTTTAACAGTGTGATGCAGTACTGGCAACATAGTAAATATGCCATTGAGTTATAAACATGCTAGCAATTCTTAGCTAAGTGCTAAAGCATGCTAATGCTATGAAACAGGAAGTTGTTTTTACTTAAGAAGGCAATGTCCAATCTGCCCAAAACTTCACAAGTTTAATAAGAGTTCTGTCCTGAACACATGTGCATGCTCATATTCAGTTACAGTCATAGCGCCACCTGCTGGCAACAGGAAGTGACATGTTTAACACTGTTGTGGACTTCTAATAATATATAAAAAAGTGCCAGCAAGTGTTAAACATGCTAGCAACATACTAGAAACATTCTAGCAAAGTGCCAATGCATGCTATTACTGCAATTAAATAGGAATTTGCTGTAACTGAGGCATGGAATGTCAAATCTGCCCCAAACTTCACACGTTTGATAAGAGTCATGGCCTGAACAAATCCGCATTACAATTTTAAGTTAAAGTAATAGCGCCACCTACTGTCAAAAGGAAGTGACATATTTGACACTGTGATGCAGTACTAGCAACATAGTAAATATGCCATTGAGTTCTAAACATGCTAAAAACATGCTAGCAACACTTATCTGAGTGATAACGCATGCTATTATCCCCACAATAAAGGACATTTTTGTAACTGACTTTGACATACTCCCACTATATTTATCTACTTAAATGCACATTGCCCACCGTGCTCTGTCTTCCTAAAGCCACCGGGTGGCGATGGCACGTGTGCGAGGGCCCTTTCAATGCTGCTTGCAGCTTTAATTAGGGCCCGAGCACCGATGGTGTGAGGACCCTCTTGGAATTGCTCTGTTTATTAGGGCCCGAGCACCGATGGTGTGAGGACCCTCTTGGAATTGCTCTGTTTATTATTATTATTATTCTTCTTCTTCTTCTTCTCCGCAATGAATCGCATTTTTGAGGGCCTAAACATGCACGAAAACTCACGAAAATTTGCACACGCGTCAGAACTGGCGAAAATTTACATCTGATATGCGTTTCAAAATTGGGCGGGGCAAAATGGCTCGATAGCGCCACCTATAAAGGTTCAACGGAGTGCGCCTCGCGTTACGTTTCACGTACGTGTACGAAATTCGGTACATACATGTAATGGCCCAATACCTACAAAAAAGTCTCTTGGAGCGTAGCCCTAAACACAACAGGAAGTCAGCCATTTTGAACTTCCTCTCAGATTTTTGTGCAGTTTTTGCCATTTTCAGGCCTCGTACTTTAACGAACTCCTCCTACAGTTTGAATCTGATCATCTTCAAATTTGGTGAGTGTAATCTTAAGGCCTTTGCGACGTTAAATTGCGAAGATCTTGAGTTTTCGTCGAAGGGCGTGTCCTCGGCGGCCTGACAAATTTTGATGTTTCGCCATGAAACAGGAAGTTGCTGTAACTCAGGCAAACAATGTCCAATCTGCCCCAAACTTCACACGTTTGATAAGAGTTCTGTCCTGAACACATGTCCATGCTCATATTCAGTTACAGTCATAGCGCCACCTGCTGGCAACAGGAAGTGACATGTTTAACACTGTTGTGGACTCCTGATAACATATAAAAAAGTGCCAGCAAGTGTTAAACATGCTAACAACATACTTGAAACATGCTAAAACATGCTAGCAAGCACTTAGCTAAGTGCTAAAGCATGCTATTACTGCAATTCAATAGGAATTTGCTGTAACTCAGGTATGGAATGTCCAATCTGCCCCAAACTTCACACGTTTGATAAGAGTCATGGCCTGAACACATCTACATGAGAATATTCAGTTATAGTAATAGCGCCACCTACTGGCAACAGGAAGTGACATGTTTAACACTGTGATGCAGTACTAGCAACATATTAATTATGCCAATGAGTTATAAACATGTTAGAAACATGTTAAAACATGCTAGCAATTCTTAGCTAAGTGCTAAAGCATGCTAATACAATGAAACAGGAAGTTTTTGTTACTCAGGAAGGCAATGTCCAATCTGCCCCAAACTTCACACGTTTGATAAGAGTCCTGCCCTGAACACATGTCCATGCTCATATTCAGTTACAGTCATAGCACCAGCTGCTGGCAACAGGAAGTGACATGTTTAACACTGTTGAGGACTCCTAATAATATATAAAAAAGTGCCAGCAAGTGCTAAACATGCTAACCTCATACTAGAAACATGTTAAAACATGCTAGCAAACACTTAGCTAAGTGCTAAAGTATGCTATTACTGCAATTAAATAGGAATTTGCTGTAATAGCGCTGCCTACTGTCAACAGGAAGTGACATGTTTTACACTGTGATGCAGTACTAGCAACATATTAAATATGCCATTGAGTTCCAAACATGCTAGAAAAATGCTAAAGCATGATAGCAACACTTCCTCTTAGATTTTTGTGCAGTTTTTGCCATTTTCAGGCCTCGTACTTTGACAAACTCCTCCTACAGTTTTAATCTGATCATCTTCAAATTTGGTGAGTCTAACCTTAAGGCCTTCGCGACAGTAAATTGCGAAGATCTTGAGTTTTCGTCAAAGGGCGTGTCCTCGGCGGCCTGACAAATTTCGTTGTTTCGCCATGAAACAGGAAGTTGCTGTAACTCAGGCAAACAATGTCCAATCTGCCTCAAACTTCACACGTTTGATAAGAGTTCTGTCCTGAACACATGTCCATGCTCAAATTCAGTTACAGTCATAGCGCCACCTGCTGGCAACAGGAAGTGACATGTTTAACACTGTTGTGGACTCCTAATAATAGATAAAAAAGTGCCAGCAAGTGTTAAACATGCTATCAACATACTTGAAACATGCTAAAACATGCTAGCAAACACTTAGCTAAATGTTAAATTATGTTATTACTGCAATTAAATAGGAATTTGCTGTAACTCAGGCATGGAATGTCAAATCTGCCCCAAACTTCACACATTTGATAAGAGTCATGGCCTGAACACATCTACGTGACAATTTTCAGTTATAGTAATAGCGCCACCTACTAGCAACAGGAAGTGTCATGTTTAACACTGTGATGCAATACTGGCAACACATTAAATATGCCATTGAGTTATAAACATGTTATAAACATGTTAAAACATGCTAGCAATTCTTAGCTAAGTGCTAAAGCATGTTAATGCAATGAAACAGGAAGTTGTTGTTACTCAAGAAGGCAATGTCCAATCTGCGCCAAACTTCACACATTTGATAAGAGTTCTGCCCTGAACACATGTCCATGACAATTTTCAGTTATAGTAATAGCGCCACCTACTGTCGACAGGAAGTGACATGTTTTACATTGTGATGCAGTACTAGCAACATATTAATTAAATATGCCATTGAGTTCTAAACATGTTTTGTAACTGACTTTGACATACTCCTCCTATATTTACCTACTTAAATGCACATTGCCCACCATGCTCTGTCTTCCTGAAGCCACCGGGTGGCGGTGGCACGGGTGCGAGGGCCCTTTCATCGCTGCTTGCAGCTTTAATTATTATTATTCTTCTTCTTCTTCTCCGCAATGAATCGCATTTTTGAGGGCCTAAACATGCACGAAAACTCACGAAAATTTGCACACGCGTCAGAACTGGCGAAAATTTACATCTGATATGTGTTTCAAAATTGGGCGGGGCAAAATGGCTCGATAGCGCCACCTATAAAGGTTCAACGGAGTGCGCCTCGCGTTACGTTTCAAGTACGTGTACGAAATTCGGTACATACCTGTAATGGCCCAATACCTACAAAAAAGTCTCTTGGAGCGTAGCCCTAAACACAACAGGAAGTCAGCCATTTTGAACTTCCTCTCAGATTTTTGTGCAGTTTTTGCCATTTTCAGGCCTCGTACTTTAACGAACTCCTCCTACAGTTTTAATCTGATCATCTTCAAATTTGGTGAGTCTAATCTTAAGGCCTTTGCGACGTTAAATTGCGAAGATCTTGAGTTTTCGTCGAAGGGCGTGTCCTCGGCGGCCTGACAAATTTTGATGTTTCGCCATGAAACAGGAAGTTGCTGTAACTCAGGCAAACAATGTCCAATCTGCCCCAAACTTCACACGTTTGATAAGAGTTATGTCCTGAACACATGTCCATGCTCATATTCAGTTACAGTCATAGCGCCACCTGCTGGCAACAGGAAGTGACATGTTTAACACTGTTGTGGACTCCTGATAACATATAAAAAAGTGCCAGCAAGTGTTAAACATGCTAACAACATACTTGAAACATGCTAAAACATGCTAGCAAGCACTTAGCTAAGTGCTAAAGCATGCTATTATTGCAATTCAATAGGAATTTGCTGTAACTCAGGTATGGAATGTCCAATCTGCCCCAAACTTCACACGTTTGATAAGAGTCATGGCCTGAACACATCTACATGAGAATATTCAGTTATAGTAATAGCGCCACCTACTGGCAACAGGAAGTGACATGTTTAACACTGTGATGCAGTACTAGCAACATATTAATTATGCCAATGAGTTATAAACATGTTAGAAACATGTTAAAACATGCTAGCAATTCTTAGCTAAGTGCTAAAGCATGCTAATACAATGAAACAGGAAGTTGCTGTAACTCAGGCAAACAATGTCCAATCTGCCCCAAACTTCACATGTTTGATAAGAGTTCTGTCCTGAACACATGTCCATGCTCATATTCAGTTACAGTCATAGCGCCACCTGCTGGCAACAGGAAGTGACATGTTTAACACTGTTGTGGACTACTAATAACATATAAAAAAGTGCCAGCAAGTGCTAAACATGCTAGCAACATACTAGAAACATGCTAAAACATGCTAGCAAACACTTAGCTAAGTGCTAAAGCATGCCAATGCAATGAAAGAGGAAGTTGTTGTTACTCAAGAAGGCAATGTCCAATCTGCCCCAAACTTCACACGTTTGATAAGAGTCATGGCCTGAACACATCTACATGATAATTTTCTGTTAATTTTCTGTTATAGTAATAGCGCCACCTACTGTCAACAGGAAGTGACATGTTTTACACTGTGATGCAGTACTAGCAACATAGTAAAATATGCCATTGAGTGTTCAACATGTTAGAAACATGTTAAAACATGCTAACAATTCTTAGCTAAGTGCTAAGGCATGCTAATGCAATGAAAGAGGAAGTTGTTGTTACTCAAGAAGGCAATGTCCAATCTGCCCCAAACTTCACATGTTTGATAAGAGTCATGGCCTGAACACATCTACATGATAATTTTCTGTTAATTTTCTGTTATAGTATTAGCGCCACCTACTGTCAACAGGAAGTGACATGTTTTACACTGTGATGCAGTACTAGCAACATAGTAAAATATGCCATTGAGTGTTAAACATGTTAGAAACATGCTAAAGCATGCTAGCAATACTTAGTTAAGTGTTAAATCATGCTATTAATGCCATGAAACAGGAAGTTGTTTTAACTCAGGCAAGGAATGTCCAATCTGCCCCAAACGTCACACTTTTGATAAAAGTCCTGCCCTGAACACATCTACATGACAATTTTCACTTATAGTAATAGCGCCACCTACTGTCAACAGGAAGTGACATCTACAATGTGATGCAGTACTAGCAACAAATTTAGATATACCATTGAGTTCCAAGCATGCTAGAAACATGCTAAAACATGCTAGCAACACTTATCTGAGTGAAAACACATTGTATAATCCCCATAATAAAGGACATTTTTGTAACTGACATTGACATACTCCTCCTATATTTACCTACATAAATGCACATTCCCCTCCGTGCACGTTTTACACTGTGATGCAGTACTAGCAACATAGTAAATATGCCATTGAGTTATACACATGTTAGAAACATGTTAAAACATGCTAGCAATTCTTAGCTAAGTGCTAAAGCATGCTAATGCAATGAAACAGGAAGTTGTTGTTACTTAAGAAGGCAATGTCCAATCTGCCCCAAACTTCACACATTTGATAAGAGTCCTGCCCTGAACACATCTACATGACAATTTTCAGCTATAGTAATAGCGCCACCTACTGGCAACAGGAAGTGACATGTTTAACAGTGTGATGCAGTACTGGCAACATAGTAAATATGCCATTGAGTTATAAACATGCTAGCAATTCTTAGCTAAGTGCTAAAGCATGCTAATGCTATGAAACAGGAAGTTGTTTTTACTTAAGAAGGCAATGTCCAATCTGCCCAAAACTTCACAAGTTTAATAAGAGTTCTGTCCTGAACACATGTGCATGCTCATATTCAGTTACAGTCATAGCGCCACCTGCTGGCAACAGGAAGTGACATGTTTAACACTGTTGTGGACTTCTAATAATATATAAAAAAGTGCCAGCAAGTGTTAAACATGCTAGCAACATACTAGAAACATTCTAGCAAACACTTAACTAAGTGCCAATGCATGCTATTACTGCAATTAAATAGGAATTTGCTGTAACTGAGGCATGGAATGTCAAATCTGCCCCAAACTTCACACGTTTGATAAGAGTCATGGCCTGAACAAATCCGCATTACAATTTTAAGTTAAAGTAATAGCGCCACCTACTGTCAAAAGGAAGTGACATATTTGACACTGTGATGCAGTACTAGCAACATAGTAAATATGCCATTGAGTTCTAAACATGCTAAAAACATGCTAGCAACACTTATCTGAGTGATAACGCATGCTATTATCCCCACAATAAAGGACATTTTTGTAACTGACTTTGACATACTCCCACTATATTTATCAACTTAAATGCACATTGCCCACCGTGCTCTGTCTTCCTAAAGCCACCGGGTGGCGATGGCACGTGTGCGAGGGCCCTTTCAATGCTGCTTGCAGCTTTAATTAGGGCCCGAGCACCGATGGTGAGAGGACCCTATTGTTTTTGCTCCGTTTATTATTATTCTTCTCTAATAAGAATCGCTTTTTAGAGGGCCTAAACATGCTCGAAAACTCATGAAACTTTGCACACGTTTCAGAAGTGGTGAAAATTTACGTGTGATGTGGTTTTCAAAATTGGGTGGGGCAAATTCTGTAAATTATTGCCCCCACATTTTGCCCCGGCTCTGCGTTTCACGTACAGGTATGAAATTTGGTACATACATGTAATGACCCAATACCTACAAAAAAGTCTCTTGGAGCGTAGCCCTAAACACAACAGGAAGTGAGCTATTTTGAACTTCCTCCTAGATTTTGTGCATTTTTCGTAATTTCCTGATGTTGTATTTCAACGAACTCCTCCTAGAGATTTAATCAGTTCCACATCATATTTTGTCAGTCTAATCTTAAGGCCTTTGCGACGTTAAATTGCGAAGATCTAGAGTTTTCGTCGAAGGATGTGACCTCGGCGGCCTGACAAAAATGTAGATGTGCAAATCCAATTTCAGCCTCTGGGTGAAATATGCATCATCAGATAATGTCTGTGTAAATGTTGAATGCAATTCCGGTGTTGCTAGGCAACCACAGACAGCCTGCAGTAACTCAGCCATACAATGTCCAATCTGCCCCAAACTTCACATGTTTGATAAGAGTCCTGTTCTGAACACATGACCATGCTCATATTAGATTATTGTAATAGCGCCACCTGCTGGTAGCAGGAAGTGTGGCAAACACAAATACTTTTGTGTTTGTATTTTTTGTGTTACAACCACAGACAGTCTGCAGTAACTCAGGCATACAATGTCCGATCTGCCCCAAACTTCACATGTTTGATAAGAGTCCTGTCCTGAACACATGACCATGCTCATATTTGGTTATAGCAATAGCGCCACCTGCTGGTAGCAGGAAGTGTGGCAAATACAAATACTTTGACATAGTCCTCCTGTATTTATTATCATTACATACTGCCCACCGTGCTCTGTCTTCCAAAAGCCACTGGGTGGCGGCGGCAGATTTACAAAATCTTCTGACCCTGCGCTCAGCTCTACTGTAGTTCACTAACCCTCTTTATTCCCATGAGAGTACTTGTCTTCCTCAGTTCTTTTTGCCACAGGCCCACATGCAAACCCACACATACAGACACACACACACAAACACACACAATCATATGTGCATTACATACAGTATCACACAGCACTGCTGCCCCAGACTAAATTATTGATACTATTGCTTTTAAAGATTGAATAATGAGCATGCGTTTACCGGAACACCACACACACACACACACACACACCCACACCCACACCCCCCCCGGTTTACATTTTGAAAACCTGTACCTGTACGTGAAACGTAGAGCCGGGGCAAAATGTGGGGGCAATAATTTACAGCATTTGCCCCACCCAATTTTGAAAACCACATCACACGTAAATTTTCACCACTTCTGAAGCGTGTGCAAAGTTTCATGAGTTTTCGAGCATGTTTAGGCCCTCTAAAAAGCGATTCTTATTAGAGAAGAATAATAATAAACGGAGCAAAAACAATAGGGTCCACCGATGGTGAGAGGACCCTATTGTTTTTGCTCCGTTTATTAGGGCCCGAGCACCGATGGTGAGAGGACCCTATTGTTTTTGCTCCGTTTATTATTATTTAGTTTGTCCATATTTGACCTAAAATTGGGTTAAAACAACCCAGCATTTTTTACAGTGTAGTCCTATTTATTATCATTACATACTGCCCACCGTGCTCTGTCTTCCTAAAGCGGCCGGGTGGCGGCGGCACGGGTGCGAGGGCCCGCTTCATCGCTGCTTGCAGCTTTAATTATTAGGGCCCGAGCACCGATGGTGTGAGGACCCTCTTGGAATTGCTTTGTTTATTATTATTATTATTCTTCTTCTTCTTCTTCTCCGCAATGAATCGCATTTTTGAGGGCCTAAACATGCACGAAAACTCACGAAAATTTGCACACGCGTCAGAACTGGCGAAAATTTACATCTGATATGCGTTTCAAAATTGGGCGGGGCAAAATGGCTCGATAGCGCCACCTATAAAGGTTCAACGGAGTGCGCCTCGCGTTACGTTTCACGTACGTGTACGAAATTCGGTACATACATGTAATGGCCCAATACCTACAAAAAAGTCTCTTGGAGCGTAGCCCTAAACACAACAGGAAGTCAGCCATTTTGAACTTCCTCTCAGATTTTTGTGCAGTTTTTGCCATTTTCAGGCCTCGTACTTTAACGAACTCCTCCTACAGTTTGAATCTGATCATCTTCAAATTTGGTGAGTGTAATCTTAAGGCCTTTGCGACGTTAAATTGCGAAGATCTTGAGTTTTCGTCGAAGGGCGTGTCCTCGGCGGCCTGACAAATTTTGATGTTTCGCCATGAAACAGGAAGTTGCTGTAACTCAGGCAAACAATGTCCAATCTGCCCCAAACTTCACACGTTTGATAAGAGTTCTGTCCTGAACACATGTCCATGCTCATATTCAGTTACAGTCATAGCGCCACCTGCTGGCAACAGGAAGTGACATGTTTAACACTGTTGTGGACTCCTGATAACATATAAAAAAGTGCCAGCAAGTGTTAAACATGCTAACAACATACTTGAAACATGCTAAAACATGCTAGCAAGCACTTAGCTAAGTGCTAAAGCATGCTATTACTGCAATTCAATAGGAATTTGCTGTAACTCAGGTATGGAATGTCCAATCTGCCCCAAACTTCACACGTTTGATAAGAGTCATGGCCTGAACACATCTACATGAGAATATTCAGTTATAGTAATAGCGCCACCTACTGGCAACAGGAAGTGACATGTTTAACACTGTGATGCAGTACTAGCAACATATTAATTATGCCAATGAGTTATAATCATGTTAGAAACATGTTAAAACATGCTAGCAATTCTTAGCTAAGTGCTAAAGCATGCTAATACAATGAAACAGGAAGTTTTTGTTACTCAGGAAGGCAATGTCCAATCTGCCCCAAACTTCACACGTTTGATAAGAGTCCTGCCCTGAACACATGTCCATGCTCATATTCAGTTACAGTCATAGCACCAGCTGCTGGCAACAGGAAGTGACATGTTTAACACTGTTGAGGACTCCTAATAATATATAAAAAAGTGCCAGCAAGTGCTAAACATGCTAACCTCATACTAGAAACATGTTAAAACATGCTAGCAAACACTTAGCTAAGTGCTAAAGTATGCTATTACTGCAATTAAATAGGAATTTGCTGTAATAGCGCTGCCTACTGTCAACAGGAAGTGACATGTTTTACACTGTGATGCAGTACTAGCAACATATTAAATATGCCATTGAGTTCCAAACATGCTAAAAAAATGCTAAAGCATGATAGCAACACTTCCTCTTAGATTTTTGTGCAGTTTTTGCCATTTTCAGGCCTCGTACTTTGACAAACTCCTCCTACAGTTTTAATCTGATCATCTTCAAATTTGGTGAGTCTAACCTTAAGGCCTTCGCGACAGTAAATTGCGAAGATCTTGAGTTTTCGTCAAAGGGCGTGTCCTCGGCGGCCTGACAAATTTCGATGTTTCGCCATGAAACAGGAAGTTGCTGTAACTCAGGCAAACAATGTCCAATCTGCCTCAAACTTCACACGTTTGATAAGAGTTCTGTCCTGAACACATGTCCATGCTCAAATTCAGTTACAGTCATAGCGCCACCTGCTGGCAACAGGAAGTGACATGTTTAACACTGTTGTGGACTCCTAATAATAGATAAAAAAGTGCCAGCATGTGTTAAACATGCTATCAACATACTAGAAACATGCTAAAACATGCTAGCAAACACTTAGCTAAATGTTAAATTATGTTATTACTGCAATTAAATAGGAATTTGCTGTAACTCAGGCATGGAATGTCAAATCTGCCCCAAACTTCACACATTTGATAAGAGTCATGGCCTGAACACATCTACGTGACAATTTTCAGTTATAGTAATAGCGCCACCTACTAGCAACAGGAAGTGTCATGTTTAACACTGTGATGCAATACTAGCAACACATTAAATATGCCATTGAGTTATAAACATGTTATAAACATGTTAAAACATGCTAGCAATTCTTAGCTAAGTGCTAAAGCATGTTAATACAATGAAACAGGAAGTTGCTGTTACTCAAGAAGGCAATGTCCAATCTGCCCCAAACTTCACACGTTTCATAAGAGTTCTGTCCTGAACACATGTCCATGCTCAAATTCAGTTACAGTCATAGCGCCACCTGCTGGCAACAGGAAGTGACATGTTTAACACTGTTGTGGACTCCTAATAATAGATAAAAAAGTGCCAGCAAGTGTTAAACATGCTATCAACATACTAGAAACATGCTAAAACATGCTAGCAAACACTTAGCTAAATGTTAAATTATGTTATTACTGCAATTAAATAGGAATTTGCTGTAACTCAGGCATGGAATGTCAAATCTGCCCCAAACTTCACACATTTGATAAGAGTCATGGCCTGAACACATCTACGTGACAATTTTCAGTTATAGTAATAGCGCCACCTACTAGCAACAGGAAGTGTCATGTTTAACACTGTGATGCAATACTGGCAACACATTAAATATGCCATTGAGTTATAAACATGTTATAAACATGTTAAAACATGCTAGCAATTCTTAGCTAAGTGCTAAAGCATGTTAATGCAATGAAACAGGAAGTTGTTGTTACTCAAGAAGGCAATGTCCAATCTGCGCCAAACTTCACACATTTGATAAGAGTTCTGCCCTGAACACATGTCCATGACAATTTTCAGTTATAGTAATAGCGCCACCTACTGTCGACAGGAAGTGACATGTTTTACATTGTGATGCAGTACTAGCAACATATTAATTAAATATGCCATTGAGTTCTAAACATGCTAGAAACATGCTAAAACATGCTAGCAACACTTATCTGAGTGATAACGCATGCTGCTATCCCCATAATAAAGGACATTTTTGTAACTGACTTTGACATACTCCTCCTATATTTACCTACTTAAATGCACATTGCCCACCGTGCTCTGTCTTCCTGAAGCCACCGGGTGGCGGTGGCACGGGTGCGAGGGCCCTTTCATCGCTGCTTGCAGCTTTAATTATTAGGGCCCGAGCACCGATGGTGTGAGGACCCTCTTGGAATTGCTCTGTTTATTATTATTATTCTTCTTCTTCTCCGCAATGAATCGCATTTTTGAGGGCCTAAACATGCACGAAAACTCACGAAAATTTGCACACGCGTCAGAACTGGCGAAAATTTACATCTGATATGCGTTTCAAAATTGGGCGGGGCAAAATGGCTCGATAGCGCCACCTATAAAGGTTCAACGGAGTGCGCCTCGCGTTACGTTTCAAGTACGTGTACGAAATTCGGTACATACCTGTAATGGACCAATACCTACAAAAAAGTCTCTTGGAGCGTAGCCCTAAACACAACAGGAAGTCAGCCATTTTGAACTTCCTCTCAGATTTTTGTGCAGTTTTTGCCATTTTCAGGCCTCGTACTTTAACGAACTCCTCCTACAGTTTTAATCTGATCATCTTCAAATTTGGTGAGTCTAATCTTAAGGCCTTTGCGACGTTAAATTGCGAAGATCTTGAGTTTTCGTCGAAGGGCGTGTCCTCGGCGGCCTGACAAATTTTGATGTTTCGCCATGAAACAGGAAGTTGCTGTAACTCAGGCAAACAATGTCCAATCTGCCCCAAACTTCACACGTTTGATAAGAGTTATGTCCTGAACACATGTCCATGCTCATATTCAGTTACAGTCATAGCGCCACCTGCTGGCAACAGGAAGTGACATGTTTAACACTGTTGTGGACTCCTGATAACATATAAAAAAGTGCCAGCAAGTGTTAAACATGCTAACAACATACTTGAAACATGCTAAAACATGCTAGCAAGCACTTAGCTAAGTGCTAAAGCATGCTATTACTGCAATTCAATAGGAATTTGCTGTAACTCAGGTATGGAATGTCCAATCTGCCCCAAACTTCACACGTTTGATAAGAGTCATGGCCTGAACACATCTACATGAGAATATTCAGTTATAGTAATCGCGTCACCTACTGGCAACAGGAAGTGACATGTTTAACACTGTGATGCAGTACTAGCAACATATTAATTATGCCAATGAGTTATAAACATGTTAGAAACATGTTAAAACATGCTAGCAATTCTTAGCTAAGTGCTAAAGCATGCTAATACAATGAAACAGGAAGTTGCTGTAACTCAGGCAAACAATGTCCAATCTGCCCCAAACTTCACATGTTTGATAAGAGTTCTGTCCTGAACACATGTCCATGCTCATATTCAGTTACAGTCATAGCGCCACCTGCTGGCAACAGGAAGTGACATGTTTAACACTGTTGTGGACTACTAATAACATATAAAAAAGTGCCAGCAAGTGCTAAACATGCTAGCAACATACTAGAAACATGCTAAAACATGCTAGCAAACACTTAGCTAAGTGCTAAAGCATGCCAATGCAATGAAAGAGGAAGTTGTTGTTACTCAAGAAGGCAATGTCCAATCTGCCCCAAACTTCACACGTTTGATAAGAGTCATGGCCTGAACACATCTACATGATAATTTTCTGTTAATTTTCTGTTATAGTAATAGCGCCACCTACTGTCAACAGGAAGTGACATGTTTTACACTGTGATGCAGTACTAGCAACATAGTAAAATATGCCATTGAGTGTTCAACATGTTAGAAACATGTTAAAACATGCTAACAATTCTTAGCTAAGTGCTAAGGCATGCTAATGCAATGAAAGAGGAAGTTGTTGTTACTCAAGAAGGCAATGTCCAATCTGCCCCAAACTTCACATGTTTGATAAGAGTCATGGCCTGAACACATCTACATGATAATTTTCTGTTAATTTTCTGTTATAGTATTAGCGCCACCTACTGTCAACAGGAAGTGACATGTTTTACACTGTGATGCAGTACTAGCAACATAGTAAAATATGCCATTGAGTGTTAAACATGTTAGAAACATGCTAAAGCATGCTAGCAATACTTAGTTAAGTGTTAAATCATGCTATTAATGCCATGAAACAGGAAGTTGTTTTAACTCAGGCAAGGAATGTCCAATCTGCCCCAAACGTCACACTTTTGATAAAAGTCCTGCCCTGAACACATCTACATGACAATTTTCACTTATAGTAATAGCGCCACCTACTGTCAACAGGAAGTGACATCTACAATGTGATGCAGTACTAGCAACAAATTTAGATATACCATTGAGTTCCAAGCATGCTAGAAACATGCTAAAACATGTTAGCAACACTTATCTGAGTGAAAACACATTGTATAATCCCCATAATAAAGGACATTTTTGTAACTGACATTGACATACTCCTCCTATATTTACCTACATAAATGCACATTCCCCTCCGTGCACGTTTTACACTGTGATGCAGTACTAGCAACATAGTAAATATGCCATTGAGTTATACACATGTTAGAAACATGTTAAAACATGCTAGCAATTCTTAGCTAAGTGCTAAAGCATGCTAATGCAATGAAACAGGAAGTTGTTGTTACTTAAGAAGGCAATGTCCAATCTGCCCCAAACTTCACACATTTGATAAGAGTCCTGCCCTGAACACATCTACATGACAATTTTCAGCTATAGTAATAGCGCCACCTACTGGCAACAGGAAGTGACATGTTTAACAGTGTGATGCAGTACTGGCAACATAGTAAATATGCCATTGAGTTATAAACATGCTAGCAATTCTTAGCTAAGTGCTAAAGCATGCTAATGCTATGAAACAGGAAGTTGTTTTTACTTAAGAAGGCAATGTCCAATCTGCCCAAAACTTCACAAGTTTAATAAGAGTTCTGTCCTGAACACATGTGCATGCTCATATTCAGTTACAGTCATAGCGCCACCTGCTGGCAACAGGAAGTGACATGTTTAACACTGTTGTGGACTTCTAATAATATATAAAAAAGTGCCAGCAAGTGTTAAACATGCTAGCAACATACTAGAAACATTCTAGCAAACACTTAACTAAGTGCCAATGCATGCTATTACTGCAATTAAATAGGAATTTGCTGTAACTGAGGCATGGAATGTCAAATCTGCCCCAAACTTCACACGTTTGATAAGAGTCATGGCCTGAACAAATCCGCATTACAATTTTAAGTTAAAGTAATAGCGCCACCTACTGTCAAAAGGAAGTGACATATTTGACACTGTGATGCAGTACTAGCAACATAGTAAATATGCCATTGAGTTCTAAACATGCTAAAAACATGCTAGCAACACTTATCTGAGTGATAACGCATGCTATTATCCCCACAATAAAGGACATTTTTGTAACTGACTTTGACATACTCCCACTATATTTATCTACTTAAATGCACATTGCCCACCGTGCTCTGTCTTCCTAAAGCCACCGGGTGGCGATGGCACGTGTGCGAGGGCCCTTTCAATGCTGCTTGCAGCTTTAATTATTATTATTATTCTTCTCCGCAATGAATCGCATTTTTGAGGGCCTAAACATGCACGAAAACTCACGAAAATTTGCACACGCGTCAGAACTGGCGAAAATTTACATCTGATATGCGTTTCAAAATTGGGCGGGGCAAAATGGCTCGATAGCGCCACCTATAAAGGTTCAACGGAGTGCGCCTCGCGTTACGTTTCACGTACGTGTACGAAATTCGGTACATACCTGTAATGGCCCAATACCTACAAAAAAGTCTCTTGGAGCGTAGCCCTAAACACAACAGGAAGTCAGCCATTTTGAACTTCCTCTCAGATTTTTGTGCAGTTTTTGCCATTTTCAGGCCTCGTACTTTAACGAACTCCTCCTACAGTTTTAATCTGATCATCTTCAAATTTGGTGAGTCTAATCTTAAGGCCTTTGCGACGTTAAATTGCGAAGATCTTGAGTTTTCGTCAAAGGGCGTGTCCTCGGCGGCCTGACAAATTTTGATGTTTCGCCATGAAACAGGAAGTTGCTGTAACTCAGGCAAACAATGTCCAATCTGCCCCAAACTTCACACGTTTGATAAGAGTTATGTCCTGAACACATGTCCATGCTCATATTCAGTTACAGTCATAGCGCCACCTGCTGGCAACAGGAAGTGACATGTTTAACACTGTTGTGGACTCCTGATAACATATAAAAAAGTGCCAGCAAGTGTTAAACATGCTAACAACATACTTGAAACATGCTAAAACATGCTAGCAAGCACTTAGCTAAGTGCTAAAGCATGCTATTACTGCAATTCAATAGGAATTTGCTGTAACTCAGGTATGGAATGTCCAATCTGCCCCAAACTTCACACGTTTGATAAGAGTCATGGCCTGAACACATCTACATGAGAATATTCAGTTATAGTAATAGCGCCACCTACTGGCAACAGGAAGTGACATGTTTAACACTGTGATGCAGTACTAGCAACATATTAATTATGCCAATGAGTTATAAACATGTTAGAAACATGTTAAAACATGCTAGCAATTCTTAGCTAAGTGCTAAAGCATGCTAATACAATGAAACAGGAAGTTTTTGTTACTCAGGAAGGCAATGTCCAATCTGCCCCAAACTTCACACGTTTGATAAGAGTCCTGCCCTGAACACATGTCCATGCTCATATTCAGTTACAGTCATAGCACCAGCTGCTGGCAACAGGAAGTGACATGTTTAACACTGTTGAGGACTCCTAATAATATATAAAAAAGTGCCAGCAAGTGCTAAACATGCTAACCTCATACTAGAAACATGTTAAAACATGCTAGCAAACACTTAGCTAAGTGCTAAAGTATGCTATTACTGCAATTAAATAGGAATTTGCTGTAATAGCGCTGCCTACTGTCAACAGGAAGTGACATGTTTTACACTGTGATGCAGTACTAGCAACATATTAAATATGCCATTGAGTTCCAAACATGCTAGAAAAATGCTAAAGCATGATAGCAACACTTCCTCTTAGATTTTTGTGCAGTTTTTGCCATTTTCAGGCCTCGTACTTTGACAAACTCCTCCTACAGTTTTAATCTGATCATCTTCAAATTTGGTGAGTCTAACCTTAAGGCCTTCGCGACAGTAAATTGCGAAGATCTTGAGTTTTCGTCAAAGGGCGTGTCCTCGGCGGCCTGACAAATTTCGATGTTTCGCCATGAAACAGGAAGTTGCTGTAACTCAGGCAAACAATGTCCAATCTGCCTCAAACTTCACACGTTTGATAAGAGTTCTGTCCTGAACACATGTCCATGCTCAAATTCAGTTACAGTCATAGCACCACCTACTGGCAACAGGAAGTGACATGTTTAACACTGTTGTGGACTCCTAATAATAGATAAAAAAAGTGCCAGCAAGTGTTAAACATGCTATCAACATACTAGAAACATGCTAAAACATGCTAGCAAACACTTAGCTAAATGTTAAATTATGTTATTACTGCAATTAAATAGGAATTTGCTGTAACTCAGGCATGGAATGTCAAATCTGCCCCAAACTTCACACATTTGATAAGAGTCATGGCCTGAACACATCTACGTGACAATTTTCAGTTATAGTAATAGCGCCACCTACTAGCAACAGGAAGTGTCATGTTTAACACTGTGATGCAATACTAGCAACACATTAAATATGCCATTGAGTTATAAACATGTTATAAACATGTTAAAACATGCTAGCAATTCTTAGCTAAGTGCTAAAGCATGTTAATACAATGAAACAGGAAGTTGCTGTTACTCAAGAAGGCAATGTCCAATCTGCCCCAAACTTCACACGTTTCATAAGAGTTCTGTCCTGAACACATGTCCATGCTCAAATTCAGTTACAGTCATAGCGCCACCTGCTGGCAACAGGAAGTGACATGTTTAACACTGTTGTGGACTCCTAATAATAGATAAAAAAGTGCCAGCAAGTGTTAAACATGCTATCAACATACTAGAAACATGCTAAAACATGCTAGCAAACACTTAGCTAAATGTTAAATTATGTTATTACTGCAATTAAATAGGAATTTGCTGTAACTCAGGCATGGAATGTCAAATCTGCCCCAAACTTCACACATTTGATAAGAGTCATGGCCTGAACACATCTACGTGACAATTTTCAGTTATAGTAATAGCGCCACCTACTAGCAACAGGAAGTGTCATGTTTAACACTGTGATGCAATACTGGCAACACATTAAATATGCCATTGAGTTATAAACATGTTATAAACATGTTAAAACATGCTAGCAATTCTTAGCTAAGTGCTAAAGCATGTTAATGCAATGAAACAGGAAGTTGTTGTTACTCAAGAAGGCAATGTCCAATCTGCGCCAAACTTCACACATTTGATAAGAGTTCTGCCCTGAACACATGTCCATGACAATTTTCAGTTATAGTAATAGCGCCACCTACTGTCGACAGGAAGTGACATGTTTTACATTGTGATGCAGTACTAGCAACATATTAATTAAATATGCCATTGAGTTCTAAACATGCTAGAAACATGCTAAAACATGCTAGCAACACTTATCTGAGTGATAACGCATGCTGCTATCCCCATAATAAAGGACATTTTTGTAACTGACTTTGACATACTCCTCCTATATTTACCTACTTAAATGCACATTGCCCACCGTGCTCTGTCTTCCTGAAGCCACCGGGTGGCGGTGGCACGGGTGCGAGGGCCCTTTCATCGCTGCTTGCAGCTTTAATTATTAGGGCCCGAGCACCGATGGTGTGAGGACCCTCTTGGAATTGCTCTGTTTATTATTATTATTCTTCTTCTTCTCCGCAATGAATCGCATTTTTGAGGGCCTAAACATGCACGAAAACTCACGAAAATTTGCACACGCGTCAGAACTGGCGAAAATTTACATCTGATATGCGTTTCAAAATTGGGCGGGGCAAAATGGCTCGATAGCGCCACCTATAAAGGTTCAACGGAGTGCGCCTCGCGTTACGTTTCAAGTACGTGTACGAAATTCGGTACATACCTGTAATGGACCAATACCTACAAAAAAGTCTCTTGGAGCGTAGCCCTAAACACAACAGGAAGTCAGCCATTTTGAACTTCCTCTCAGATTTTTGTGCAGTTTTTGCCATTTTCAGGCCTCGTACTTTAACGAACTCCTCCTACAGTTTTAATCTGATCATCTTCAAATTTGGTGAGTCTAATCTTAAGGCCTTTGCGACGTTAAATTGCGAAGATCTTGAGTTTTCGTCGAAGGGCGTGTCCTCGGCGGCCTGACAAATTTTGATGTTTCGCCATGAAACAGGAAGTTGCTGTAACTCAGGCAAACAATGTCCAATCTGCCCCAAACTTCACACGTTTGATAAGAGTTATGTCCTGAACACATGTCCATGCTCATATTCAGTTACAGTCATAGCGCCACCTGCTGGCAACAGGAAGTGACATGTTTAACACTGTTGTGGACTCCTGATAACATATAAAAAAGTGCCAGCAAGTGTTAAACATGCTAACAACATACTTGAAACATGCTAAAACATGCTAGCAAGCACTTAGCTAAGTGCTAAAGCATGCTATTACTGCAATTCAATAGGAATTTGCTGTAACTCAGGTATGGAATGTCCAATCTGCCCCAAACTTCACACGTTTGATAAGAGTCATGGCCTGAACACATCTACATGAGAATATTCAGTTATAGTAATCGCGTCACCTACTGGCAACAGGAAGTGACATGTTTAACACTGTGATGCAGTACTAGCAACATATTAATTATGCCAATGAGTTATAAACATGTTAGAAACATGTTAAAACATGCTAGCAATTCTTAGCTAAGTGCTAAAGCATGCTAATACAATGAAACAGGAAGTTGCTGTAACTCAGGCAAACAATGTCCAATCTGCCCCAAACTTCACATGTTTGATAAGAGTTCTGTCCTGAACACATGTCCATGCTCATATTCAGTTACAGTCATAGCGCCACCTGCTGGCAACAGGAAGTGACATGTTTAACACTGTTGTGGACTACTAATAACATATAAAAAAGTGCCAGCAAGTGCTAAACATGCTAGCAACATACTAGAAACATGCTAAAACATGCTAGCAAACACTTAGCTAAGTGCTAAAGCATGCCAATGCAATGAAAGAGGAAGTTGTTGTTACTCAAGAAGGCAATGTCCAATCTGCCCCAAACTTCACACGTTTGATAAGAGTCATGGCCTGAACACATCTACATGATAATTTTCTGTTAATTTTCTGTTATAGTAATAGCGCCACCTACTGTCAACAGGAAGTGACATGTTTTACACTGTGATGCAGTACTAGCAACATAGTAAAATATGCCATTGAGTGTTCAACATGTTAGAAACATGTTAAAACATGCTAACAATTCTTAGCTAAGTGCTAAGGCATGCTAATGCAATGAAAGAGGAAGTTGTTGTTACTCAAGAAGGCAATGTCCAATCTGCCCCAAACTTCACATGTTTGATAAGAGTCATGGCCTGAACACATCTACATGATAATTTTCTGTTAATTTTCTGTTATAGTATTAGCGCCACCTACTGTCAACAGGAAGTGACATGTTTTACACTGTGATGCAGTACTAGCAACATAGTAAAATATGCCATTGAGTGTTAAACATGTTAGAAACATGCTAAAGCATGCTAGCAATACTTAGTTAAGTGTTAAATCATGCTATTAATGCCATGAAACAGGAAGTTGTTTTAACTCAGGCAAGGAATGTCCAATCTGCCCCAAACGTCACACTTTTGATAAAAGTCCTGCCCTGAACACATCTACATGACAATTTTCACTTATAGTAATAGCGCCACCTACTGTCAACAGGAAGTGACATCTACAATGTGATGCAGTACTAGCAACAAATTTAGATATACCATTGAGTTCCAAGCATGCTAGAAACATGCTAAAACATGTTAGCAACACTTATCTGAGTGAAAACACATTGTATAATCCCCATAATAAAGGACATTTTTGTAACTGACATTGACATACTCCTCCTATATTTACCTACATAAATGCACATTCCCCTCCGTGCACGTTTTACACTGTGATGCAGTACTAGCAACATAGTAAATATGCCATTGAGTTATACACATGTTAGAAACATGTTAAAACATGCTAGCAATTCTTAGCTAAGTGCTAAAGCATGCTAATGCAATGAAACAGGAAGTTGTTGTTACTTAAGAAGGCAATGTCCAATCTGCCCCAAACTTCACACATTTGATAAGAGTCCTGCCCTGAACACATCTACATGACAATTTTCAGCTATAGTAATAGCGCCACCTACTGGCAACAGGAAGTGACATGTTTAACAGTGTGATGCAGTACTGGCAACATAGTAAATATGCCATTGAGTTATAAACATGCTAGCAATTCTTAGCTAAGTGCTAAAGCATGCTAATGCTATGAAACAGGAAGTTGTTTTTACTTAAGAAGGCAATGTCCAATCTGCCCAAAACTTCACAAGTTTAATAAGAGTTCTGTCCTGAACACATGTGCATGCTCATATTCAGTTACAGTCATAGCGCCACCTGCTGGCAACAGGAAGTGACATGTTTAACACTGTTGTGGACTTCTAATAATATATAAAAAAGTGCCAGCAAGTGTTAAACATGCTAGCAACATACTAGAAACATTCTAGCAAACACTTAACTAAGTGCCAATGCATGCTATTACTGCAATTAAATAGGAATTTGCTGTAACTGAGGCATGGAATGTCAAATCTGCCCCAAACTTCACACGTTTGATAAGAGTCATGGCCTGAACAAATCCGCATTACAATTTTAAGTTAAAGTAATAGCGCCACCTACTGTCAAAAGGAAGTGACATATTTGACACTGTGATGCAGTACTAGCAACATAGTAAATATGCCATTGAGTTCTAAACATGCTAAAAACATGCTAGCAACACTTATCTGAGTGATAACGCATGCTATTATCCCCACAATAAAGGACATTTTTGTAACTGACTTTGACATACTCCCACTATATTTATCTACTTAAATGCACATTGCCCACCGTGCTCTGTCTTCCTAAAGCCACCGGGTGGCGATGGCACGTGTGCGAGGGCCCTTTCAATGCTGCTTGCAGCTTTAATTATTATTATTATTCTTCTCCGCAATGAATCGCATTTTTGAGGGCCTAAACATGCACGAAAACTCACGAAAATTTGCACACGCGTCAGAACTGGCGAAAATTTACATCTGATATGCGTTTCAAAATTGGGCGGGGCAAAATGGCTCGATAGCGCCACCTATAAAGGTTCAACGGAGTGCGCCTCGCGTTACGTTTCACGTACGTGTACGAAATTCGGTACATACCTGTAATGGCCCAATACCTACAAAAAAGTCTCTTGGAGCGTAGCCCTAAACACAACAGGAAGTCAGCCATTTTGAACTTCCTCTCAGATTTTTGTGCAGTTTTTGCCATTTTCAGGCCTCGTACTTTAACGAACTCCTCCTACAGTTTTAATCTGATCATCTTCAAATTTGGTGAGTCTAATCTTAAGGCCTTTGCGACGTTAAATTGCGAAGATCTTGAGTTTTCGTCAAAGGGCGTGTCCTCGGCGGCCTGACAAATTTTGATGTTTCGCCATGAAACAGGAAGTTGCTGTAACTCAGGCAAACAATGTCCAATCTGCCCCAAACTTCACACGTTTGATAAGAGTTATGTCCTGAACACATGTCCATGCTCATATTCAGTTACAGTCATAGCGCCACCTGCTGGCAACAGGAAGTGACATGTTTAACACTGTTGTGGACTCCTGATAACATATAAAAAAGTGCCAGCAAGTGTTAAACATGCTAACAACATACTTGAAACATGCTAAAACATGCTAGCAAGCACTTAGCTAAGTGCTAAAGCATGCTATTACTGCAATTCAATAGGAATTTGCTGTAACTCAGGTATGGAATGTCCAATCTGCCCCAAACTTCACACGTTTGATAAGAGTCATGGCCTGAACACATCTACATGAGAATATTCAGTTATAGTAATAGCGCCACCTACTGGCAACAGGAAGTGACATGTTTAACACTGTGATGCAGTACTAGCAACATATTAATTATGCCAATGAGTTATAAACATGTTAGAAACATGTTAAAACATGCTAGCAATTCTTAGCTAAGTGCTAAAGCATGCTAATACAATGAAACAGGAAGTTTTTGTTACTCAGGAAGGCAATGTCCAATCTGCCCCAAACTTCACACGTTTGATAAGAGTCCTGCCCTGAACACATGTCCATGCTCATATTCAGTTACAGTCATAGCACCAGCTGCTGGCAACAGGAAGTGACATGTTTAACACTGTTGAGGACTCCTAATAATATATAAAAAAGTGCCAGCAAGTGCTAAACATGCTAACCTCATACTAGAAACATGTTAAAACATGCTAGCAAACACTTAGCTAAGTGCTAAAGTATGCTATTACTGCAATTAAATAGGAATTTGCTGTAATAGCGCTGCCTACTGTCAACAGGAAGTGACATGTTTTACACTGTGATGCAGTACTAGCAACATATTAAATATGCCATTGAGTTCCAAACATGCTAGAAAAATGCTAAAGCATGATAGCAACACTTCCTCTTAGATTTTTGTGCAGTTTTTGCCATTTTCAGGCCTCGTACTTTGACAAACTCCTCCTACAGTTTTAATCTGATCATCTTCAAATTTGGTGAGTCTAACCTTAAGGCCTTCGCGACAGTAAATTGCGAAGATCTTGAGTTTTCGTCAAAGGGCGTGTCCTCGGCGGCCTGACAAATTTCGATGTTTCGCCATGAAACAGGAAGTTGCTGTAACTCAGGCAAACAATGTCCAATCTGCCTCAAACTTCACACGTTTGATAAGAGTTCTGTCCTGAACACATGTCCATGCTCAAATTCAGTTACAGTCATAGCACCACCTACTGGCAACAGGAAGTGACATGTTTAACACTGTTGTGGACTCCTAATAATAGATAAAAAAAGTGCCAGCAAGTGTTAAACATGCTATCAACATACTAGAAACATGCTAAAACATGCTAGCAAACACTTAGCTAAATGTTAAATTATGTTATTACTGCAATTAAATAGGAATTTGCTGTAACTCAGGCATGGAATGTCAAATCTGCCCCAAACTTCACACATTTGATAAGAGTCATGGCCTGAACACATCTACGTGACAATTTTCAGTTATAGTAATAGCGCCACCTACTAGCAACAGGAAGTGTCATGTTTAACACTGTGATGCAATACTGGCAACACATTAAATATGCCATTGAGTTATAAACATGTTATAAACATGTTAAAACATGCTAGCAATTCTTAGCTAAGTGCTAAAGCATGTTAATACAATGAAACAGGAAGTTGCTGTTACTCAAGAAGGCAATGTCCAATCTGCCCCAAACTTCACACGTTTCATAAGAGTTCTGTCCTGAACACATGTCCATGCTCAAATTCAGTTACAGTCATACAGTCATAGCGCCACCTGCTGGCAACAGGAAGTGACATGTTTAACACTGTTGTGGACTCCTAATAATAGATAAAAAAGTGCCAGCAAGTGTTAAACATGCTATCAACATACTAGAAACATGCTAAAACATGCTAGCAAACACTTAGCTAAATGTTAAATTATGTTATTACTGCAATTAAATAGGAATTTGCTGTAACTCAGGCATGGAATGTCAAATCTGCCCCAAACTTCACACATTTGATAAGAGTCATGGCCTGAACACATCTACGTGACAATTTTCAGTTATAGTAATAGCGCCACCTACTAGCAACAGGAAGTGTCATGTTTAACACTGTGATGCAATACTGGCAACACATTAAATATGCCATTGAGTTATAAACATGTTATAAACATGTTAAAACATGCTAGCAATTCTTAGCTAAGTGCTAAAGCATGTTAATGCAATGAAACAGGAAGTTGCTGTTACTCAAGAAGGCAATGTCCAATCTGCGCCAAACTTCACACATTTGATAAGAGTTCTGCCCTGAACACGTCCATGACAATTTTCAGTTATAGTAATAGCGCCACCTACTGTCGACAGGAAGTGACATGTTTTACATTGTGATGCAGTACTAGCAACATATTAATTAAATATGCCATTAAGTTCTAAACATGCTAGAAACATGCTAAAACATGCTAGCAACACTTATCTGAGTGATAACGCATGCTACTATCCCCATAATAAAGGACATTTTTGTAACTGACTTTGACATACTCCTCCTATATTTACCTACTTAAATGCACATTGCCCACCGTGCTCTGTCTTCCTGAAGCCACCGGGTGGCGGTGGCACGGGTGCGAGGGCCCTTTCATCGCTGCTTGCAGCTTTAATTATTATTATTATTCTTCTCCGCAATGAATCGCATTTTTGAGGGCCTAAACATGCACGAAAACTCACGAAAATTTGCACACGCGTCAGAACTGGCGAAAATTTACATCTGATATGCGTTTCAAAATTGGGCGGGGCAAAATGGCTCGATAGCGCCACCTATAAAGGTTCAACGGAGTGCGCCTCGCGTTACGTTTCACGTACGTGTACGAAATTCGGTACATACCTGTAATGGCCCAATACCTACAAAAAAGTCTCTTGGAGCGTAGCCCTAAACACAACAGGAAGTCAGCCATTTTGAACTTCCTCTCAGATTTTTGTGCAGTTTTTGCCATTTTCAGGCCTCGTACTTTAACGAACTCCTCCTACAGTTTTAATCTGATCATCTTCAAATTTGGTGAGTCTAATCTTAAGGCCTTTGCGACGTTAAATTGCGAAGATCTTGAGTTTTCGTCAAAGGGCGTGTCCTCGGCGGCCTGACAAATTTTGATGTTTCGCCATGAAACAGGAAGTTGCTGTAACTCAGGCAAACAATGTCCAATCTGCCCCAAACTTCACACGTTTGATAAGAGTTATGTCCTGAACACATGTCCATGCTCATATTCAGTTACAGTCATAGCGCCACCTGCTGGCAACAGGAAGTGACATGTTTAACACTGTTGTGGACTCCTGATAACATATAAAAAAGTGCCAGCAAGTGTTAAACATGCTAACAACATACTTGAAACATGCTAAAACATGCTAGCAAGCACTTAGCTAAGTGCTAAAGCATGCTATTACTGCAATTCAATAGGAATTTGCTGTAACTCAGGTATGGAATGTCCAATCTGCCCCAAACTTCACACGTTTGATAAGAGTCATGGCCTGAACACATCTACATGAGAATATTCAGTTATAGTAATAGCGCCACCTACTGGCAACAGGAAGTGACATGTTTAACACTGTGATGCAGTACTAGCAACATATTAATTATGCCAATGAGTTATAAACATGTTAGAAACATGTTAAAACATGCTAGCAATTCTTAGCTAAGTGCTAAAGCATGCTAATACAATGAAACAGGAAGTTTTTGTTACTCAGGAAGGCAATGTCCAATCTGCCCCAAACTTCACACGTTTGATAAGAGTCCTGCCCTGAACACATGTCCATGCTCATATTCAGTTACAGTCATAGCACCAGCTGCTGGCAACAGGAAGTGACATGTTTAACACTGTTGAGGACTCCTAATAATATATAAAAAAGTGCCAGCAAGTGCTAAACATGCTAACCTCATACTAGAAACATGTTAAAACATGCTAGCAAACACTTAGCTAAGTGCTAAAGTATGCTATTACTGCAATTAAATAGGAATTTGCTGTAATAGCGCTGCCTACTGTCAACAGGAAGTGACATGTTTTACACTGTGATGCAGTACTAGCAACATATTAAATATGCCATTGAGTTCCAAACATGCTAGAAAAATGCTAAAGCATGATAGCAACACTTCCTCTTAGATTTTTGTGCAGTTTTTGCCATTTTCAGGCCTCGTACTTTGACAAACTCCTCCTACAGTTTTAATCTGATCATCTTCAAATTTGGTGAGTCTAACCTTAAGGCCTTCGCGACAGTAAATTGCGAAGATCTTGAGTTTTCGTCAAAGGGCGTGTCCTCGGCGGCCTGACAAATTTCGATGTTTCGCCATGAAACAGGAAGTTGCTGTAACTCAGGCAAACAATGTCCAATCTGCCTCAAACTTCACACGTTTGATAAGAGTTCTGTCCTGAACACATGTCCATGCTCAAATTCAGTTACAGTCATAGCACCACCTGCTGGCAACAGGAAGTGACATGTTTAACACTGTTGTGGACTCCTAATAATAGATAAAAAAGTGCCAGCAAGTGTTAAACATGCTATCAACATACTAGAAACATGCTAAAACATGCTAGCAAACACTTAGCTAAATGTTAAATTATGTTATTACTGCAATTAAATAGGAATTTGCTGTAACTCAGGCATGGAATGTCAAATCTGCCCCAAACTTCACACATTTGATAAGAGTCATGGCCTGAACACATCTACGTGACAATTTTCAGTTATAGTAATAGCGCCACCTACTAGCAACAGGAAGTGTCATGTTTAACACTGTGATGCAATACTGGCAACACATTAAATATGCCATTGAGTTATAAACATGTTATAAACATGTTAAAACATGCTAGCAATTCTTAGCTAAGTGCTAAAGCATGTTAATACAATGAAACAGGAAGTTGCTGTTACTCAAGAAGGCAATGTCCAATCTGCCCCAAACTTCACACGTTTCATAAGAGTTCTGTCCTGAACACATGTCCATGCTCAAATTCAGTTACAGTCATACAGTCATAGCGCCACCTGCTGGCAACAGGAAGTGACATGTTTAACACTGTTGTGGACTCCTAATAATAGATAAAAAAGTGCCAGCAAGTGTTAAACATGCTATCAACATACTAGAAACATGCTAAAACATGCTAGCAAACACTTAGCTAAATGTTAAATTATGTTATTACTGCAATTAAATAGGAATTTGCTGTAACTCAGGCATGGAATGTCAAATCTGCCCCAAACTTCACACATTTGATAAGAGTCATGGCCTGAACACATCTACGTGACAATTTTCAGTTATAGTAATAGCGCCACCTACTAGCAACAGGAAGTGTCATGTTTAACACTGTGATGCAATACTGGCAACACATTAAATATGCCATTGAGTTATAAACATGTTATAAACATGTTAAAACATGCTAGCAATTCTTAGCTAAGTGCTAAAGCATGTTAATGCAATGAAACAGGAAGTTGCTGTTACTCAAGAAGGCAATGTCCAATCTGCGCCAAACTTCACACATTTGATAAGAGTTCTGCCCTGAACACGTCCATGACAATTTTCAGTTATAGTAATAGCGCCACCTACTGTCGACAGGAAGTGACATGTTTTACATTGTGATGCAGTACTAGCAACATATTAATTAAATATGCCATTAAGTTCTAAACATGCTAGAAACATGCTAAAACATGCTAGCAACACTTATCTGAGTGATAACGCATGCTACTATCCCCATAATAAAGGACATTTTTGTAACTGACTTTGACATACTCCTCCTATATTTACCTACTTAAATGCACATTGCCCACCGTGCTCTGTCTTCCTGAAGCCACCGGGTGGCGGTGGCACGGGTGCGAGGGCCCTTTCATCGCTGCTTGCAGCTTTAATTCTTTATTATTATTATTATTATTTTACTACCTTTTGGGCACTTTTGGGGGCCTTAACGTGCTCAAAAACTCTTGAAACTTTGCACACGGGTCAGAACCCGCGGCCATCAGGGCCGGGCTAAAGCTGGTACCCGGGCGTGGCAGGGGGGCTCGACAGTGCCACCTGGAATGGGGTCCGAACACTTGGTCCATAAATCAAACACGCTTGCATGTAATAATATGAAACTCGGTACCCATATAGATCTCATCGGTTCATATATCCTTCATGCTCTAACTTTTTACGCCAGCCCAACAGGAAGTCAGCTATTATGGGTTGTTTGAAAAACCTATGCTAAGGAATTTGAAACACTTCTCCTAGGGAATTCATCCACTCACAACCAAACTCGGTATAAATGAACTTAAGACACTGAGGATGCTAAATTGTGAACAGATTTTTGATATTTCGAACGGTTTGGCCGTGGCGAGGAAACGAAATTATGGCGAGAAACGTGAAACAGGAAGTGTGTTATAACTTCTGCATACATTAACTGATCTTGATGAAACTTCAGCAGTGTGTTTGTTGTAAGAGGCCGATCACATGGATGTGACTATTGTGAGTCAAAGTTATAGCGCCATCAACTGGCAGCAGGAAGTGTGTCACTTTCAAAATGCTTTGAAATCACCCTCTTATTTTTACCTGATTTGCTTCAAACTTCATTACTATAATGTAAATACACGGCAGATGTAGACCTGTGAATGGATTCTTGATATCTTTGATACGGTTGTCGTAGCAACTCATCAAACTTTTAAATTATTTTTGGAGGCTTTTGAGACTCTTACCATGCTTGAAATTGCATGAAACTCGTCAGACACGTCACATTTATTACCTAGTAGACATGTGCAAAGTTTCAGAAACGTGCGTGGTGCAGGGGCTCAGTAGCGCCACCTTTTGACAAAAGTGGGAGGGTTAGTTTTATAGTTTTACCTACAATCATAAAACTTGGTACGTATATTGTTCGGATCAAGCCGGACAACTTTCTAATTTACAGTTATTAGCTCCGAACAACAGGAAGTCAGATATTTTGGTTTGAATGTGGATGTTTTGGAAAATGTACTGTCCCTCTCTCCCTCTCTCTGCATACCTCTGTGTCTGTGAGGGGAGGGGGATTTCTCTGTTCAGTGAGAATGCTTTTAATTATTTTTTTTCAAGGTTTCAGGGGCTTTTCGGGGCCTTAACATGCTCGAAAACTCTTGAAACTTTGCACACGGGTCAGAACCCGTGGCCATCAGGGCCGGGCCGAAGCTGGTACCCGGGCGTGGCAGGGGGGCTCGACAGCGCCCCCTGGAATGGGATTCGAACACTTGTCCATATATCAAACACGCTTGCATGTTATAATATGAAACTCGGTACACTTATAGATCTCATTGGGCCGAACAACTTTCGTGCTCTAAGTTTTACGTCAGTCCAACAGGAAGTCAGTTATTATGGGTTGTTTGGAAACTCATCCTCTGGAAAACGAAGTACTCCTCCTAGGTAATTCATTCGATAGCTATCAAACTCGTTGTGCGTGAAGTCAAGACATTGAGGATGCTAAATTGCGAACAGATTTTTGATATCTCGAACGGTTTGGTCGTGGCGATGAAACGAATTTATGACTAAAAAAGGACACATAAAGTGTGTTATAACATAGTTAGTTCTACCTACAGTTACAAAACTCGCCATAGATATTGTTCTCATCAAGCTGAACAACTTTCTAATTTATAATCATTAGCTCCAACCAACAGAAAGAAAGATATTGTGGTTTGAATGTGTATTCTGAGAATTTTCTCTCCCTCTCTCTGACAGATAGAGTGTCTGCTGCCATTCTGTGTGTGTGTGTGTGTGTGTGTGTGTCTGTGTGGGGAGGGGGAGGGGGAGGGGGATTCTCTTCGGGTGATAGTTTAAACACAAAATCATAGATAGGGCTATACTGCCCTCTTGTGTTCAAAATAATATTTCTAAATAAATATATTAGATATGTGACTGAGGATTTTGTGTTTTATTGCACCATAGACTGTAAAAAATAGGAGTGTACACAAATATAAGTAAACAGTTTGCAGTTTGAATGATGTCCTGGAACAAAATGACGAGTAGCCTATGTTTCCACTGTTCAATCGCGCGCGCCTCTCTCTCTCACACACGCGCGCACGCGCGCACACACACACACACACACACACACACACACACACACAAACACACAGTACGATCGCGCCCGCGCCTCTCTCCCACACACACACACACACACACTTTGATCGCGCCCGCGTCTCTCTCTCTCTCACATACAAGCACACACACACAGTTCGATCGCGCCCGTGCCCGCGTAAGCAACCGCACGAAGCACATTTTTGCACAAGTGAAGAGGATGATTTTTTCCGTCGATATTGGAACGTGAGTGAAGTACAAAGCCTATAATAAAGAATAGTTTAGCATCCAAATACATCGCAAATGTTGCAACATTTAGATTCTAAAGAGAGATTTACGTGAGCCCAACACCACTTACTTTTACTTTTGTTTTAAATTATTTAGTTTTGGCTTGATTATAGTTATTTTTTTATTCGTGTTCTGTTCTGAATATCATTAAATTTAAAGAATTTGTTGTGGAATATTTTGAGTGTATCATCAAATCAGAATAATTCTCTCGGTTTAGTGATTCGCTAGTTATTTTTAAAAATTTTTTTTCAATGTTCTAATCAGGTCAGGCAAGTAATATTATTTGTGTCTTTATATAAATAAATATATATATATTTAAAAAAAATCTCATTTCAAAATTAGCGCATTTAAATCGCTAAAATGAAAATAAAATACTTACGTCCAGAGCAGAGCGAGCGTTTTCCATTATTTGCTATGGGAGAATGAACTAAAAAACGTTCGCTTTGTTCTGCTCCCTCCTCGCCGTGGACGCGCACCGTTATGAATGACTGTGCACTTAGTTTGTGTTTAAAATTAGTCCTGCATTAAAGGGATAAATAAATATCTAAGGCCTTGTCTTTTTGCATAGCACTTTATGGATATTTTTTTAATTTAAAGATTGTATCAGTGTTTTCAGGCCCCAAAAAAGAGGTCTAATCTTTCCTAACGATCCGCTAGCTGCCCACCCCATAAGCATGCCGTCAAAAAAAACACGTCTCTGTATGCAGCCTAGGCTCTGAGATCTGCACACAAAAACAAATGGGTACACCACCACTCAAAACCAAAATAAAGTGTTCCAACCAATCACCGACAGGGGCGGGTGTTGTGAGGTTTTGAGCTCGTTCACGGCTGGACGCGAAGTTGGAGCAACACCCGCCCCTGTCGGTGATTGGTTGAAACACTGTTTGTTTTGGTTTTGAGTGGTGGTTGTACCCATTTGTTTTTGTGTGCAGATCTCAGAGCCTAGGCTGCATACAGAGACGCGGTTTTTGGACGGCATGCTTATGGGGCGGGCGGCTAACGGATCGTTAGGAAAGATTAGACATTTATTTTTGGGCCTGAAATCACTGATACAACCTTTAAAATGACAAAATGTGCATAGAACATATCTTTTAAATATATTGTTTGCTTTAAATAAAATTAATATTGTATGTTTGGTGATTCAAGCTGAATGAATTTAAAATGAATGTGCTATATTAGATCAATATATATATATGTTTTCCTTAAATTCTTTATCCACACTAACTTTATTCTCATCAGAATTATAATTTTTTGTATAAAATAATACTACAATTAAATTTTTTTTTTTTGATTTTCTATTTTAATCAATGTAGAATGTGTAACTTAAAAATAAACAAATTAGTGCTCTGTTTGAGGACACGAAATGAAAACCTATGCAATATGATCAATGTCCAAAAGATGGCACTCACAGACTGTTTTTAAATGGGGTTGGATAAATATTTTTTTTGCTTTTAAACTGCATGTGTGTGTGTGTTACAGTGACAAGAGTTTAACCCTTGTTCAAATTTAAGTTTAAGGCCTTGTCTTTTTGGATATATATATATATATATATATATAAATAAATACATATTTAAAAAAAATTAAAACCCATATGTATTGTTTGCTTTAAATTAAATTAAGATTGTATGTTTGGTAATTGAACCTAAATTAATTTAAAATGAATGTGCTATATTTCAGATCAATATATTTGTTTTCCTTCATTTTAATCAACACTAACTTTATTCTCATCTGAATTAAAAATAACTTATTTCTGTATAAAATAAAAAATCCAGAATAATCCAGACCAACCAGAGCGCACTATTCCTACAACATCATCAGTGCTGAAGCGGAACTACCAGAGGCGTTTGGCAGATAGCGAGCAGATGCAGCATATGTGTTGTAAAAAAGGCAGGGTCAGGCCAGGGGAATCCATTTGCAGCTTTTTATTAAGAATGGTCAAGAAAGGCAGGGTGAACAATGGCAAACAGGGCATAACAGAAAAGGCAGAGACAAACCAGGTTGACAGGTGCTGCAAAACATATTGACCTATGACATCCTATGACATTAAAAATTATTCTAAATTTAAATTATCTCATATATGTGGCTATTGGGGTTCACGATCATAGGCCCTGTCCCAGATGGCACACTTCATATGAATTTTCGGTCTTGTGTACTTATTTCATGTGTCCGTTAAATTCATGAGACCGTAGGGTGTCTCATTTTTCATTTTAGGTTTCAGAAGGTTGCTCACGCATACTTTGGGGTTGATATGTGCCCTCGATGTGCACTTTTGCAGAGCCCACACTGATGCAAGCTCTACAGCACACTTCTTTTCGACAGTCAAAGCGGAGTTACGGTTTTGCACGTCGTGCACAATAACCCTAAAGGCACCAGGGTGGCGGTGCCACCGGCTTTATATATATATATATATATAAATATAGCTGCGAGCAGCGATGAAGGGCCAAAGCCGGCAGTACCGCCACCCCGGTGCCTTTAGGTAACTAAAGGAACAGGGTTGCGGTGCCACCGGCTTGGGCCCGCAATCGCTGCTCGCAGCTATATTTAGGGCCCAAGCCTGAAAAGGCGAAGGCCCTATTGTTTTCCTAAGGATTATTATTTAGGATTATTATTAGGGCCCAAGCCTTGAAAAGGCGAAGGCCCTATTGTTTTCCTTAGGATTATTTATTCTTCTTATTCTTTTTATTATTATTTTACTACCTTTTGGGCACTTTTGGGGCCCTTAACGTGCTCGAAAACTCTTGAAACTTTGCACACAGATCAGAACCCGCGGCCATCAGGGCCGGACTGAAGCTGGTACCCGGGCGTGGCAGGGGGGCTCGACAGCGCCCCCTGGAACGGGATTTGAACACTTGTCCATATATCAAACACGCTTGCATGTAATAATCTGAAACTCGGTACACTTATAGATCTCATCGGGCCGAACAACTTTCGCACTCTAAGTTTTACGTCAGCCCAACAGGAAGTCGGTTATTATGGGTTTGGAAAGTCATTTTCTATATTTTTCTTACGACTATTTGGGCAATTTTGGGGCCCTTAACGTGCTCAAAAACTCTTGAAACTTTGCACATGGGTCAGAACCCGCGGTTATCAGGGCTGGGCTGAAGCTGGTACCTGGGCGTGGCAGGGGGGCTCGACAGCGCCCCCTGGAACGGGGTCCGAAAACTTGGTCCATAAATCAAACACGCTTGCATGTAATAATATGAAACTCGGTACACATATAGATCTCATCGGTTCATATATCCTTTGTACTTTTACTTTTTACCCCAGCCCAACAGGAAGTCGTCTATTAAGGGTTGTTTGGAAAACGCATGCAATGGAATTCGATATACTCCTCCTAGAGAATTCAACCAATCGCCACGAAACTCGGTCAGCATGAAGTCAAGAGATTGACGATGAAAAGTTGCGAGGGGATTTTTGATATCTCGAACGGTTTGGCCGTGGCGAGGAAACGAATTTATGGCGAATAATGGAAACAGGAAGTGTGTTATAACTTCTGCATACATTAACTGATCTTGATGAAACTTCAGCAGTGTGTTCGTTGTAAGAGTCCAATCACATGGATGTGACTATTGTGAGTCAATGTTATAGCGCCACCAACTGGCAGCAGGAAGTGTGTCACTTTCAAAATGCTTTGAAATCACCCTCTTATTTTTACCCGATTTGCTTCAAACTTTATGTGTATAATGTAAACACACGCCAGATGTAGACTTGTGAAAGGATTATTGATATGGATGTTTCTGAGAATTTTCTCTCCCTCTCTCTCTGTCTCTGTGTGTGAGGGATTTGTCTATTGCTTTTAATGGATTTCAAGGTTTCAAGGGCTTTTGGGGCTCTTAACGTGCTCAAAAACGCTTGAAATTTTGCACACAGGTCAGAACCCACGGCCATCAGGGCCGGGCTGAAGCTGGTACCCGGGCGTGGCAGGGGGGCTCAACAGCGCCCCCTTGAACGGGGTCCGACAATTTGGTCCATATATCCAACACGCTTGCATGAATTAATATGAAACTCAGTACACATATAGATCTCATCGGGCCGAACATCTTAACCCCGGTCAAGTTTTACGCCAGCCCAACAGGAAGTCGGCTATTATAGGTTGTTTGGAAAACGCTTGCTGTGGAATGTGAAGTACTACTCCTAGGCAATTCATTCAATCATCGCCAAACTCGGTGTGCGTGAAGTCAAGACATTGAGGATGCTAAATTGCGGACGGATTTTTGATATCTCGAACGGTTTGGCCGTGGCGAGGAAATGAATTTTCATGACTAAAAAAGGACATATAAAGTGTGTTATAACTTAGTTAGTTTTACCTACAGTTACAAAACTCAGCGTGTATATTCTTCTTTTCAAGCCGAACAACTTTCTAATTTAAAGTCATTATCTCCGACCCTCAGAACGTCAGATATTGTGGTTTGAATGTGGATTTCTTGAAATAGTATCTCTCTGTCTCTCTCTGACAGAGAGAGGGCCCCCTCCCCATTCTGTGTGTGTGTGTGTGTGTGGCTGTCTGTGTGGGGAGGGAGGGAGGGAGGGAGGGGGAGGGAGGGCTGGTGTCTGTGTTTATGTGTGTGTGTGTGTGTGTGTGTGTGTGTGTGTGTGGCTGGCTGTCTGTACAGTGACAAGAGATTAAGCCTTTCATTGCTGTGTGATTTTTCCTGCATTAAAGGATAAATAAATCTCTAAGGCCTTGTCTTTTTGCATAACAATTTTGTATTTTTTTAAATGACAAAATATGCATAGAACCCAGATCTTTTAAATGTATAGTTTGCTTTAAATACAATTAAGGTTGTATTGGTAATTGAAGCTGAATGAATTTTAAATGAATGTGCTATATTTCAGAACAATATATTTGTTTTCCTTAAAAATGTAAAACACTAACTTTATTCTCATCTGAATTACAAATAATTTATTTCTGTATAAAAAAATACTATGACTAAAAACATATTTGATGTTTCTTTTTTAATCAATGTAGAATGTGTAACTTTTATAAATAGATTAGTGTTCTGTTTGAGGACAATAAATTAAAACCAATGCAATATGATGAATGATGTTTTGCAAATCCAGCCTCTACATTTGTACTTACTCCTTTTAAGTGGTTTATTTAATTCCCACCAGACTTTTTCAACATGATGAAAATACATTAAAGATGCTATATTGTGAACGGAAATTGAATATCTCAAATTGTTTTGCTATGGCGAGGGATTAAAAATCATGTCAAAAAAGGAAACACTAAACTAAACCCATTTTATTCTTGTTTTCAATTTAAAAATAATGTACAAGTTTTAAAACAGCCAGAATGCGCTATTCAGTCAAAAAATAAATACATCAAGTAATACATAGGGCTATACTGCCCTCTTGTGTTCAAAATCAGGTAAGCCAATTGTATTTATATATAAATATATTAGGTATGCCCGTGCAGAGGTGAGCATTTTCGTTTAATTTTAAATTTCGGAGGCGGATTGCTTGAATTTACTTTACAAAAGCACAATGTTGTGCTTTGTTGCGAGTGTCCACAAATATAATTAAACACTTTGCAGTTTGAATTATGTCCTCTATGAACAAAATGACGGAGTAGCCTATGTTCTGTGTGTGTGTGTGTGTGTGTGTGTGTGTGTGTGTGTGTGTGGCTGTCTGTGTGGGGAGGGAGGGGGAGGGAGGGCTGGTGTCTGTGTTTATGTGTGTGTGTGTGTGTGTGGCTGGCTGTCTGTTACAGTGACAAGAGATTAAGCCTTTCATTGCTGTGTGATTTTTCCTATATTAAAGGATAAAGAAATCTCTAAGGCCTTGTCTTTTTGCATAACAATTTTGTATTTTTATAAATTACAAAATATGCATAGAACCCAGATCTTTTAAATGTATAGTTTGCTTTAAATACAATTAAGATTGTATTGGTAATTGAAGCTGAATGAATTTAAAATGAATGTGCTATATTTCAGAACAATATATTTGTTTTCCTTAAAATTGTAAAACACTAACTTTATTCTCATCTGAATTACAAATAATTTATTTCTGTATAAAATAATACTATGACTCAAAACACATTTGATGTTTCTTTTTTAATAAATGTAGAATGTTTAACTTAAAAATAAACAGATTAGTGCTCTGTTTGAGGACAAGAAATGAAAACCAATGCAATATGATGAATGTCCAAAAGATGGCACTCACAGACTGTTTTTAAATGAGGTTGGATAAATATTTTTTTGTTTTTAAACTGCGTGCGTGTGTGTGTGTGTGTGTGTGTGTGTGTGTGTGTGTGTGTGATTGTGCCTTGGTGTCTGTTACAGTTACAAGAGTTTAATCCTTGTTCAAGTTTAAGGCCTTGTCTTTTTGAATCCATTTGCAGCTTTTTATTAAGAATGGTCAAGACAGGCAGGGTGAACAATGGCAAACAGGGCAGAACAGAAAAGGCAGAGACAAATCAGGTTGACAGGCAAAGGACAAAGACTTCCTGATAAATACTAGGCTTCTGGATTTACACATTTAAGTGCTACAAAACATATTGACATATGACATCCTATGACATTAAAAAATATTCTAAATTTAAATTATCTCATATATGTGGCTATTGTGGTTCACAATCATAGGCCCTGTCCCAAATGGCACACTTCATATGAATTTTCGGTCTTGTGTACTTATTTCATGTGTCTGTTAAATCCATGAGACCGTAGGGTGTCTCATTTTTCATTTTAGGTTTCAGAAGGTTGCTCACGCATACTTTGTGGTTGATATGTGCCCTCGATGCGGACTTTTGCAGAGCCCACACTGATGCAAGCTCTACAGCACACTTCTTTTCGACAGTCAAAGCGGGGTTACGTTTTTGCACGTTGTGCACAATAACCCCAAAGGCACCGGGGTGGCGGTGCCACCGGGCTGTTTATATATATATATATAAATATAGCTGCGAGCAGCGATGAAGGGCCAAAGCCGGTGGAACCGCCACCCCGGTGCCTTTAGGTACTAAAGGCACCGGGGTTGCGGTGCCACCGGCTTGGGCCCGTAATCGCTGCTCGCAGCTATATTTATTATTATTATTATTATTATTATTATTATTTTACTACCTTTTGGGCACTTTTGGGGGCCTTAACGTGCTCGAAAACTCTTGAAACTTTGCACACATCTCAGAACCCGCGGCCATCAGGGCCGGGCTGAAGCTGGTACCCGGGCGTGGCAGGGGGGCTCAACAGCGCCCCCTGGAACGGGGTTTGAACACTTGGTCCATAAATCAAACACGCTGGCATGTAATAATATGAAACTCAGTACACATATAGATCTCATCGGTTCATATATACTTCATGCTCTTACTTTTTACCCCAGCCCAACAGGAAGTCGGCTATTAAGGGTTGTTTGGAAAACGCATGCAATGGAATGTGAAATACTCCTCCTAGAGAATTCAAACACACGGCACGAAACTCGGTCAGCATGAAGTCAAGACACTGAGGATGAAAAGTTGCCAGGGGATTTTTGATATCTCGAACGGTTTGGCCGTGGCGAGGAAACAAAATTATGGCGAGAAACGTGAAACAGGAAGTGTGTTATAACTACTGCATACATTAACTAATCTTGATGAAACTTCAGCAGTGTGTTCGTTGTAAGAGCCCGATCACATGGATGTGACTATTGTGAGTCAAAGTTATAGCGCCACCAACTGGCAGCAGGAAGTGTGTCACTTTCAAAATGCTTTTAAATCACCCTCTTATTTCTACCCGATTTGCTTCAAACTTCATGTGCATAATGTAGACACACGCCAGATGTAGACCTGTGAAAGGATTATTGATATCTTAGATACTGTTGCCATGGCAATGCATCAAACATTAATATTCCTTTTTTTAAGCTTTTTCATGCTTTTTTATGCTTTCGGGTTCTTTTGGGGTTCTTAACGTGCTCGAAAACTCTTGAAACTTTGCACACGGGACAAAACCCACGGCCATCAGGGCCAGGCTGAAGCTGGTACCCGGGCGTGGCAGGGGGGCTCGACAGCGCCCCCTTGAACGGGTCCGACAATTTGGTCCATATATCCAACACGCTTTACCCTATTTGCTTCAAACTTGATGTGTATAATGTAGACACAAGCCAGATGTAGACCTGTGAAAGGATTGTTGATATCTTAGATGCTGTTGCCATGACAACGCATCAAACTTTAATATTCTTTTTGGATACTTTTGAGATTCTTAGCGCACTTTTGGGGCCCTTAACATGCTCAAAAACTCTTGAAACTTTGCACACGGGTCAGAAACCGCGGCCATCAGGGCCGGGCTGAAGCTGGTACCCGGGCGTGGCAGGGGGGCTCGACAGCGCCCCCTGGAACGGGGTCCGAAAACTTGGTCCATAAATCAAACAGGCTTTACCCGATTTGCTTCAAACTTGATGTGTATAATGTAGACACACGCCAGATGTAGACCTGTGAAAGGATTGTTGATATCTTAGATGCTGTTGCCGTGACAATGCATCAAACTTTAATATTCTTTTTGGATGCTTTTGAGACTCTCAGCGCACTTTTGGGCCCCTTAACGTGCTCAAAAACTCTTGAAACTTTGCACACGGCGGCCATCAGGGCCGGGCTGAAGCTGGTACCCGGGCGTGGCAGGGGGGTTTGACAGCGCCCCCTGGAACGGGGTCCAAAAACTTGGTTCATAAATCAAACACGCTTGCATGTAATAATATGAAACTCGGTACACATATAGATCTCATCGGTTCATATATCCTTTGTACTTTTACTTTTTACCCCAGCCCAACAGGAAGTCGGCTATTAAGGCTTGTTTGGAAAACGCATGCAATGGAATTCGATATACTCCTCCTAGAGAATTCAACCAATCGCCACGAAACTCGGTCAGCATGAAGTCAAGATATTGACGATGAAAAGTTGCCAGGGGATTTTTGATATCTCGAACGGTTTGGCCGTGGCGAGGAAACGAATTTATGGCGAATAATGGAAACAGGAAGTGTGTTATAACTTCTGCATACATTAACTGATCTTGATGAAACTTCAGCAGTGTGTTCGTTGTAAGAGTCCGATCACATGGATGTGACTATTGTGAGTCAATGTTATAGCGCCACCAACTGGCAGCAGGAAGTGTGTCACTTTCAAAATGCTTTTAAATCACCCTCTTATTTTTACCCGATTTGCTTCAAACTTTATGTGTATAATGTAAACACACGCCAGAAGTAGACTTGTGAAAGGATTATTGATATCTAAGATACTGTTGCCGTGACAACGCATCAAACGCATCAAAGTTTAATATTCTTTTTGGATGCTTTTGAGACTCTTAGCATGCCTGAAATTGCTTAAAATTGCATGAAACTCGACAGACAGATCACATTTATTAGCCAGTAGACATGTGCAAAGTTTCAGAAACGGGCGTGGTGCAGGGGCTCAGTAGCGCCACCTTTTGACAAAAGTGGGGGTGTTAGTTATATAGTTTTACCTACAATCATAAAACTCGGTACGCATATTGTTCAGATCAAGCCGGACAACTTTCTAATTAACTGTCATTAGCTCCAAACAACAGCAAGTCAGATATTTAAGTTTGAATGTGGATGTATCTGAGAATTTTCTCTCCCTCTCTCTCTGTCTCTGTGTGTGAGGGATTTGTCTATTGCTTTTAATGGATTTCAAGGTTTCAGGGGCTTTTGGGGCTCTTAACGTTCTCAAAAACTCTTGAAATTTTGCACACAGGTCAGAACCCACGGCCATCAGGGCCGGGCTGAAGCTGGTACCCGGGCGTGGCAGGGGGGCTCAACAGCGCCCTCTTGAACGGGGTCCGACAATTTGGTCCATATATCCAACACGCTTGCATGAATTAATATGAAACTCAGTACACATATAGATCTCATCGGGCCGAACATCTTACACCCAGTCAAGTTTTACGCCAGCCCAACAGGAAGTCGGCTATTATGGGTTGTTTGGAAAACGCTTGCTGTGGAATTTGAAGTACTACTCCTAGGCAATTCATTCAATCATCGCCAAACTCGGTGTGCATGATGTCAAGACTTTGAGGATGCTAAATTGCGGACGGACTTTTGATATCTCGAACGGTTTGGCCGTGGCGAGGAAATTAATTTTCATGGCTTAATAAGGACATATAAAGTGTGTTATAACTTAGTTAGTTTTACCTACAGTTACAAAACTCAGCGTGTATATTCTTCTCCTCAAGCCGAACAACTTTCTAATTTACAGTTATTAGCTCCGAACAACAGAAAGTCAGATATTTTGGTTTGATTATGGTCATTTTCTCTCTCTCTCTCTCTCTGAGCCAATATGGCAAGCCGCTTAACATTTAATCATTTTAACCTACTAGTCTCTATTTTCATGCTACTAGTACTTATTTTTTAGATACTAGTATCTATTCCATTAAGTACTAGTACTTATTCATTAGCGACTAGTGCTTATTCTTTAGGTACTAGTGCTTATTCCTTAGGGACTAGTACCTTTTAAAAGATACTAGTACTTATTCATTAGATACTATATTAGTATCTAAAAATACTAGTATCTAAAAAATAAGTACTAGTAGCATGAAAATAGAGACTAGTGGGTTTAAATGATTAAATGTTAAAACGGCTTGCCATAAGCCTACGTCTCTGTGTCTGTGCCTGTCTGTGTGTGTGTGTGTGTGTGTGTGTGTGTGTGTGTAGGGGGAGGAGGGCTAGATTAACCATTTCACTGCTGTGTGGTTTGGCCTGCATTAAAAAGGAAAATAAATGTCTTAAGCCTTGTATTTTTTAAATAAGTTTTATTAATAAAGTAAAGGAATCACAGACTGTTTTTAAATGGGGTTGGATAAATATTTTTTTTGTTTTTAAACTGTGTGTGCGTGCGTGCATGTGTGTGATTGTGCCTTGGTGTCTGTTACAGTTACAAGAGTTTAATCCTTGTTCAAGTTTAAGTTTAAGGCCTTGTCTTTTTGAATCCATTTGCAGCTTTTTATTAAAGGGGTCATATAATGGTACATGCACTTTTACAAGTTGATTGTACTGAAATGTGTGTTGGCAGTGCCTGTACACAACCATCATATAATGATAAAAATCCATCCAGTGTTTTTGTTTTAATCTCCTTATATGTTTTCCCCTGCCTCAAATTGAGCCGTTCGTTTTTGTGACGTCAATAAAACGGACGCCCCTCCCGCGATTGTTGATTGACAGCAGCGCTTCAACACAGACACGCCCTCGCTCGTGAGCGAGCTGTCAATCATAGTCCGCGTTGATACTGGAGCACTGTCTATGAGCAGAATGGCGTCTAAGCGATTGTGGTGTTCTGTTCTTGGGTGTAATAACAGCAGTCATTTTAATGTTCCTAAATCCGAACCGCTGAAGACGCAGTGGCTGAGTTTGTTTTTGAAGGGAATATTCCCCACGAGCAACGTCAATGCTTTCATGTTTGCGCGAATCACTTCACACCAGACTGCTTTATAAAGGAGGGTCAGTATAAAGCTGGTTTTGCCAAGAAGCTGCTCCTGAATAAAGGATCGGTACCAGCTATTCGTGTTCCTGCTGAACCTCCAGAAGAACTGAAGTGAGTGTACGTTTTATTAACCTTTATATTAATATTTAGATTAATCTTTGCAAATCGCTAGCTGCACGCTTCACAATGAATGAATGCGTCTAAGGTTTACACTCAGGATACATTACGGCATGTTTTCTATGTACGACGTTCTCAATATAATTCATAATCCCACGTTTATAATGAACAACGCGTTATGGTTATTGTGTTACAAACGGTGTACGCACAGAACAGAGGGGCGGGGTGAGCAAAGCTTATTATCATTTAAAGACACATGCACTGAAACGGTGTGCTGAAAACAGAGCTGTTTTTGACCAGGTAAAATAAGTGTTTTCTTACAATACTAATGAGAATTTTTAATTAAAGTATATTACAAACTTTTAATTTAGACCCTAAAGAATCATATTAGCTTGTAAAAAAATGGCATTATATGACCCCTTTAAGAATGGTCAAGACAGGCAGGGTGAACAATGGCAAACAGGGCAGAACAGAAAAGGCAGAGAGAAACCAGGTTGACAGGCAAAGGACAAAGACCTCCAGATAAATACTAGGCTTCTGGATTTACACATTTAAGTGCTACAAAACATATTGACATATGACATCCTATGACATTAAAAGTGATTCTAAATTTAAATTATCTCATATATGTGGCTATTGTGGTTCACGATCATAGGCCCTGTCCCAAATGGCACACTTCATATGAATTTTCGGTCTTGTGTACTTATTTCATGTGTCCGTTAAAACCATGAGACCGTAGGGTGTCTCATTTTTCATTTTAGGTTTCAGAAGGTTGCTCACGCATACTTTGTGGTTGATATGTGCCCTCGATGCACACTTTTGCAGAGCCCACACTGATGCAAGCTCTACAGCACACTTCTTTTCGACAGTCAAAGCGGGGTTACGTTTTTGCACGTCGTGCACAATAACCCCAAAGGCACCGGGGTGGCGGTGCCACCGGGCCGTTTATATATATATATATATATATATATATATATATATATATAAATATAGCTGCGAGCAGCGATGAAGGGCCAAAGCTGGCGGAACCGCCACCCCGGTGCCTTTAGGTACTAAAGGCACCGGGGTTGCGGTGCCACCGGCTTGGGCCCGTAATCGCTGCTCGCAGCTATATTTATTATTATTATTATTATTTTACTACCTTTTGGGCACTTTTGGGGGCCTTAACGTGCTCGAAAACTCTTGCAACTTTGCACACATCTCAGAACCCGCGGCCATCAGGGTCGGGCTGAAGATGGTACCCGGGCGTGGCAGGGGGGTTCGACAGCGCCCCCTGGAACGGGGTTTGAACACTTGGTCCATAAATCAAACACGCTTGCATGTAATAATATGAAACTCAGTACACATATAGATCTCATCGATTCATATATACTTCATGCTCTTACTTTTTACCCCAGCCCAACAGGAAGTCGGCTATTAAGGGTTGTTTGGAAAACACATGCAATGGAATGTGAAATACTCCTCCTAGAGAATTCAAACACACGGCACGAAACTCGGTCAGCATGAAGTCAAGACACTGAGGATGAAAAATTGCCAGGGGATTTTTGATATCTCGAACGGTTTGGCCGTGGCGAGTAAACGAAATTATGGCGAGAAACGTGAAACAGGAAGTGTGTTATAACTACTGCATACATTAACTAATCTTGATGAAACTTCAGCAGTGTGTTCGTTGTAAGAGCCCGATCACATGGATGTGACTATTGTGAGTCAAAGTTATAGCGCCACCAACTGGCAGCAGGAAGTGTGTCACTTTCAAAATGCTTTTAAATCACCCTCTTATTTTTACCCGATTTGCTTCAAACTTCATGTGCATAATGTAGACACACGCCAGATGTAGACCTGTGAAAGGATTATTGATATCTTAGATACTGTTGCCATGGCAATGCATCAAACATTAATGTTCCTTTTTTTAAGCTTTTTCATGCTTTTTTATGCTTTCGGGCACTTTTGGGGTTCTTAACGTGCTCGGAAACTCTTGAAACTTTGCACACGGGACAAAACCCGCGGCCATCAGGGCCGGGCTGAAGCTGGTACCCGGGCGTGGTAGGGGGGCTCGACAGCGACCCCTTGAACGGGTCAGACAATTTGGTCCATATATCCAACACGCTTTACCCTATTTGCTTCAAACTTGATGTGTATAATGTAGACACAAGCCAGATGTAGACCTGTGAAAGGATTGTTGATATCTTAGATGCTGTTGCCGTGACAACGCATCAAACTTTAATATTCTTTTTGGATACTTTTGAGATTCTTAGCGCACTTTTGGGGCCCTTAACATGCTCAAAAACTCTTGAAACTTTGCACACGGGTCAGAAACCGCGGCCATCAGGGCCGGGCTGAAGCTGGTACCCGGGCGTGGCAGGGGGGCTCGACAGCGCCCCCTGGAATGGGGTCCGAAAACTTGGTCCATAAATCAAACAGGCTTTACCCGATTTGCTTCAAACTTGATGTGTATAATGTAGACACACGCCAGATGTAGACCTGTGAAAGGATTGTTGATATCTTAGATGCTGTTGCCGTGACAACACATCAAACTTTAATATTCCTTTTGGATACTTTTGAGACTCTCAGCGCACTTTTGGGGCCCTTAACATGCTCAAAAACTCTTGAAACTTTGCACACGGGTCAGAACCCGCGGCCATCAGGGCCGGGCTGAAGCTGGTACCCGGGCGTGGCAGGGGGGCTCGACAGCGCCCCCTGGAACAGGGTCCGAAAACTTGGTCCATAAATCAAACACGCTTGCATGTAATAATATGAAACTTGGTACACATATAGATCTCATCGGTTCATATATCCGTTGTACTTTTACTTTTTACCCCAGCCCAACAGGAAGTCGGCTATTAAGGCTTGTTTGGAAAACGCATGCAATGGAATTCGATATACTCCTCCTAGAGAATTCAACCAATCGCCACGAAACTCGGTCAGCATGAAGTCAAGAGATTGACGATGAAAAGTTGCCAGGGGATTTTTGATATCTCGAACGGTTTGGCCGTGGCGAGGAAACGAATTTATGGCGAATAATGGAAACAGGAAGTGTGTTATAACTTCTGCATACATTAACTGATCTTGATGAAACTTCAGCAGTGTGTTCGTTGTAAGAGTCCGATCACATGGATGTGACTATTGTGAGTCAATGTTATAGCGCCACCAACTGGCAGCAGGAAGTGTGTCACTTTCAAAATGCTTTGAAATCACCCTCTTATTTTTACCCGATTTGCTTCAAACTTTATGTGTATAATGTAAACACACGCCAGATGTAGACTTGTGAAAGGATTATTGATGTCTAAGATACTGTTGCCGTGACAACGCATCAAACGCATCAAACTTTAATATTCTTTTTGGATGCTTTTGAGACTCTTAGCATGCCTGAAATTGCTTAAAATTGCATGAAACTCGACAGACAGATCACATTTATTAGCCAGTAGACATGTGCAAAGTTTCAGAAACGGGCGTGGTGCAGGGGCTCAGTAGCGCCACCTTTTGACAAAAGTGGGGGTGTTAGTTATATAGTTTTACCTACAATCATAAAACTCGGTACGCATATTGTTCAGATCAAGCCGGACAACTTTCTAATTAACTGTCATTAGCTCCAAACAACAGCAAGTCAGATATTTAAGTTTGAATGTGGATGTATCTGAGAATTTTCTCTCCCTCTCTCTCTGTCTCTGTGTGTGAGGGATTTGTCTATTGCTTTTAATGGATTTCAAGGTTTCAGGGGCTTTTGGGGCTCTTAACGTGCTCAAAAACTCTTGAAATTTTGCACACAGGTCAGAACCCACGGCCATCAGGGCCGGGCTGAAGCTGGTACCCGGGCGTGGCAGGGGGGCTCAACAGCGCCTTCTTGAACGGGGTCCGACAATTTGGTCCATATATCCAACACGCTTGCATGAATTAATATGAAACTCAGTACACATATAGATCTCATCGGGCCGAACATCTTACCCCCGGTCAAGTTTTACGCCAGCCCAACAGGAAGTCGGCTATTATGGGTTGTTTGGAAAACGCTTGCTGTGGAATTTGAAGTACTACTCCTAGGCAATTCATTCAATCATCGCCAAACTCGGTGTGCATGATGTCAAGACTTTGAGGATGCTAAATTGCGGACGGACTTTTGATATCTCGAACGGTTTGGCCGTGGCGAGGAAATGAATTTTCATGGCTTAATAAGGACATATAAAGTGTGTTATAACTTAGTTAGTTTTACCTACAGTTACAAAACTCAGCGTGTATATTCTTCTCCTCAAGCCGAACAACTTTCTAATTTACAGTTATTAGCTCCGAACAACAGAAAGTCAGATATTTTGGTTTGAATATGGTCATTTTCTCTCTCTCTCTCTCTGAGCCAATATGGCAAGCCGTCTTAACATTTAATCATTTTAACCTACTAGTCTCTATTTTCATGCTACTAGTACTTATTTTTTAGATACTAGTATCTATTCCATTAAGTACTAGTACTTATTCATTAGCGACTAGTGCTTATTCTTTAGGTACTAGTGCCTATTCTTTAGATACTAGTGCTTATTCCTTAGGGACTAGTACCTTTTAAAAGATACTAGTACTTATTCATTAGATACTATATTAGTATCTAAAAATACTAGTATCTAAAAAATAAGTACTAGTAGCATGAAAATAGAGACTAGTGGGTTTAAATGATTAAATGTTAAAAGGCTTGCCATAAGCCTACGTCTCTGTGTCTGTGTGTGTGTGTGTGTGTGTGTGTGTGTGTGTAGGGGGAGGAGGGCTAGATTAACCATTTCACTGCTGTGTGGTTTGGCCTGCATTAAAAAGGAAAATAAATGTCTTAAGCCTTGTATTTTTTAAATAAGTTTTATTAATAAAGTAAAGGAATCACAGACTGTTTTTAAATGGGGTTGGATAAATATTTTTTTTGTTTTTAAACTGTGTGTGCGTGCGTGCGTGCATGTGTGTGATTGTGCCTTGGTGTCTGTTACAGTTACAAGAGTTTAATCCTTGTTCAAGTTTAAGTTTAAGGCCTTGTCTTTTTGAATCCATTTGCAGCTTTTTATTAAGAATGGTCAAGACAGGCAGGGTGAACAATGGCAAACAGGGCAGAACAGAAAAGGCAGAGACAAACCAGGTTGACAGGCAAAGGACAAAGACCTCCAGATAAATACTAGGCTTCTGGATTTACACATTTAAGTGCTACAAAACATATTGACATATGACATCCTATGACATTAAAAATGATTCTAAATTTAAATTATCTCATATATGTGGCTATTGTGGTTCACGATCATAGGCCCTGTCCCAGATGGCACACTTCATATGAATTTTCGGTCTTGTGTACTTATTTCATGTGTCCGTTAAATCCATGAGACCGTAGGGTGTCTCATTTTTCATTTTAGGTTTCAGAAGGTTGCTCACGCATACTTTGTGGTTGATATGTGCCCTCGATGCGCACTTTTGCAGAGCCCACACTGATGCAAGCTCTACAGCACACTTCTTTTCGACAGTCAAAGCGGGGTTACGTTTTTGCACGTCGTGCACAATAACCCCAAAGGCACCGGGGTGGCGGTGCCACCGGGCCGTTTATATATATATATATATATAAAAATATAGCTGCGAGCAGCGATGAAGGGCCAAAGCTGGCGGAACCGCCACCCCGGTGCCTTTAGGTACTAAAGGCACCGGGGTTGCGGTGCCACTGGCTTGGGCCCGTAATCGCTGCTCGCAGCTATATTTAGGGCCCAAGCCCTGAAAGGGCGAAGGCCCTATTGTTTTCCTAAGGATTATTTATTATTATTAGGGCCCAAGCCTGAAAAGGCGAAGGCCCTATTGTTTTCCTAAGGATTATTTATTATTCTTTTTATTATTATTATTCTTATTATTATTTTACTACCTTTTTGGCACTTTTGGGGCCCTTAACGTGCTCGAAAACTCTGGAAACTTTGCACACAGATCAGAACCCGCGGCCATCAGGGCCGGGCTGAAGCTGGTACCCGGGCGTGGCAGGGGGGCTCGACAGCGCCCCCTGGAACGGGTTTTGAACACTTGTCCATATATCAAACACGCTTGCATGTAATAATCTGAAACTCGGTACACTTATAGATCTCATCGGGCCGAACAACTTTCGCGCTCTAAGTTTTACGTCAGCCCAACAGGAAGTCGGTTATTATGGGTTTGGAAAGTCATTTTCTATATTTTTCTTACGACTATTTGGGCAATTTTGGGGCCCTTAACATGCTCAAAAACTCTTGAAACTTTGCACATGGGTCAGAACCCGTGGCCATCAGGGCTGGGCTGAAGCTGGTACCTGGGCGTGGCAGGGGGGCTCGACAGCGCCCCCTGGAACGGGGTCCGAAAACTTGGTCCATAAATCAAACACGCTTGCATGTAATAATATGAAACTCGGTACACATATAGATCTCATCGGTTCATATATCCTTTGTACTTTTACTTTTTACCCCAGCCCAACAGGAAGTCGTCTATTAAGGGTTGTTTGGAAAACGCATGCAATGGAATTCGATATACTCCTCCTAGAGAATTCAACCAATCGCCACGAAACTCGGTCAGCATGAAGTCAAGAGATTGACGATGAAAAGTTGCGAGGGGATTTTTGATATCTCGAACGGTTTGGCCGTGGCGAGGAAACGAATTTATGGCGAATAATGGAAACAGGAAGTGTGTTATAACTTCTGCATACATTAACTGATCTTGATGAAACTTCAGCAGTGTGTTTGTTGTAAGAGTCCGATCACATGGATGTGACTATTGTGAGTCAATGTTATAGCGCCACCAACTGGCAGCAGGAAGTGTGTCACTTTCAAAATGCTTTGAAATCACCCTCTTATTTTTACCCGATTTGCTTCAAACTTTATGTGTATAATGTAAACACACGCCAGATGTAGACTTGTGAAAGGATTATTGATATGGATGTTTCTGAGAATTTTCTCTCCCTCTCTCTCTGTCTCTGTGTGTGAGGGATTTGTCTATTGCTTTTAATGGATTTCAAGGTTTCAAGGGCTTTTGGGGCTCTTAACGTGCTCAAAAACGCTTGAAATTTTGCACACAGGTCAGAACCCACGGCCATCAGGGCCGGGCTGAAGCTGGTACCCGGGCGTGGCAGGGGGGCTCAACAGCGCCCCCTTGAACGGGGTCCGACAATTTGGTCCATATATCCAACACGCTTGCATGAATTAATATGAAACTCAGTACACATATAGATCTCATCGGGTTGAACATCTTACCCCCGGTCAAGTTTTACGCCAGTCCAACAGGAAGTCGGCTATTATGGGTTGTTTGGAAAACGCTTGCTGTGGAATGTGAAGTACTACTCCTAGGCAATTCATTCAATCATCGCCAAACTCGGTGTGCATGAAGTCAAGACATTGAGGATGCTAAATTGCGGACGGATTTTTGATATCTCGAACGGTTTGGCCGTGGCGAGGAAATGAATTTTCATGACTAAAAAAGGACATATAAAGTGTGTTATAACTTAGTTAGTTTCACCTACAGTTACAAAACTCAGCGTGTATATTCTTCTCTTCAAGCCAAACAACTTTCTAATTTAAAGTCATTATCTCCGACCCTCAGAAAGTCAGATATTGTGGTTTGAATGTGGATTTCTTGAAATGGTATCTCTCTCTGTCTCTCTCTGACAGAGAGAGGGCCTCCTCCCATTCTGTGTGTGTGTGTGTGTGTGTGTGTGGCTGTCTGTGTGGGGAGGGAGGGAGGGAGGGGGAGGGAGGGGTGGTGTCTGTGTTTATGTGTGTGTGTATGTGTGTGGCTGTCTGTCTGTTACAGTGACAAGAGATTAAGCCTTTCATTGCTGTGTGATTTTTCCTGCATTAAAGGATAAATAAATCTCTAAGGCCTTGTCTTTTTGCATAACAATTTTATATTTTTATAAATTACAAAATATGCATAGAACTCAGATCTTTTAAATGTATAGTTTGCTTTAAATAAAATTAAGATTGTATTGGTAATTGAAGCTGTATGAATTTAAAATGAATGTGCTATATTTCAGAACAATAGATTTGTTTTCCTTAAAATTGTAAAACACTAACTTTATTCTCATCTGAATTACAAATAATTTATTTCTGTATAAAAAAATACTATGACTAAAAACATATTTGATGTTTCTTTTTTAATCAATGTAGAATGTGTAACTTATAAATAAATAGATTAGTGCTCTGTTTGAGGACAAGAAATTAAAACCAATGCAATATGATGAATGATGTTTTGCAAAACCAGCCTCTACATTTGTACTTACTCCTTTTAAGTGGTTTATTTAATTCCCACCAGACTTTTTCAACATGATGAAAATACATTAAAGAT